>CM070601.1:30263199-30590699 GCA_036346395.1 Hsuehochloa calcarea | reverse complement strand
TGTTATTTTTTAGGTGATCATTGATGGCGAATGTATGGGTTGGGAGTAGCACATACACATCTCATGCTATCATTCACAAAGATATCATTATTTAGTTGCTATCATTAAACCTAAAGACTTGGTGTTTTTATCTAGAGTTGATTAGTAGACATGGATTACATTATCTTAATGATTGAAACTTGAGTGATTTAGTTATGGTTTATTTATTAGAATTGTTGCTAATAAATGTTCCCAGGTGCATGGTTTCGAGTGTTCTTAGGTGCGTGGCCTTGAGCATTCTCGAGTGCGTAGCCTCGAGCATTCTTGGGCGGGAGGCCCAAGTTGTGTGAACATTCATCCTTGTTATTTTTATCTTGTTATGCTTGTTGAAAGGTAACCTGTTGTGGGTTTTTATCCATACAAAAGTTGCGGGAATTATATGTAATGTATGTTTAAATTGAGTGAGAGAAATGTATAGGTGACATTTTGAGCCCTGTGTTGAGTGAGGTGTTACACCAAGATGTCAATGAAACAAATCAGAAAACCGGTTTAAATTAGAAATTTAATTACATAGTCCCATATGTAATTGACCCATTATGCTTAAGCATGTTAATTAGTGCTAACTATGGTGGGACCTGCATGTCGATGAGAGAGAATAGAAAGACAGAGAGAGGGAAACAGGGAGGTGGTGGGGCTAGATTTGGCAAGCTCACGACAGTGAGGGAGGTGCGACGAGCATTGGCAAGGGCCAAAATGGAACAGAGAGGTTTCCTAGAGCCTAATGGTGGTGGCGACACCAGTGATGCACCTGAGTGGTAGTCTGCAGCAATGATGAGCGGCGAGGTGGCTTGAATGTGTGGTGTTTCGGGCATAGAGTGAGCGACAGAGAAGAGGCCCCTCAAACTAATTTAGATAGTGCAATAGCATTAGGAGGGCTCTAGGAACTCACTGGTGAGGCTTAGGGTGATGAGAGGCATGGTGGTGGACGAGCGATGCTCGACGGCGGTGGCGAAGGCACGGCTCCTCGGCAGCAGGAGGTCTACTATTTAATTCTGGTATTAGTAAAAGTTGTTTCCTCAAGTTTATCTTTCTCCTTTTATTTTACCAAAATACCCCTTCTCAGTCCTTCTCCGAAGACCGAGTCCATCTGCGCGAAGCACTTCGCCTACTCCGCCGCGTGTAGGTTGATCAATGGCTCCCTCCATGTCGGCAAGTCTCTCCCATCCGGCTCCCACCGAAACCACCATGGCACTTGCATCGACTCCCGCGCCGCTTGATCAAACCAGTCGCACCGAACTGTCCGTTCGGTCATCCTTGTCTATTCTGCACCACACTTGAGTTCATTGACCTCACCCGGCATCGTCGATCGTTCTGGACCTCAGCTCTCCAAGCCTAGTCCCGATCATCCTCGCCGTTGACCGTCGTTGACCACCAAGCAACCTGCACAACAATAGACAAGCAAATCGAATCTGGGAACAAGTTCTTCACAACTTGACCCACGTTAGTCAAAACATGCATCATGCAACACATATGCACTGAAACTCATGACTTTGACCTAACCAACGAACAACGCCGCCACGAAGGCCGATGTTCAAGTGACAATCGGTCCGACCGCCCCTCAGGGCCGGTCGAACCGCCAGCCTTGCCGGTCGGACCACCAGCCATAGGCCGGTCCGACCACCCGAAAGGATTTAGCTGATTTTCAACCCCTGAAAATCCGAAACCTACTGGAAACTTTAAACCAATAGAACTTTTGACTGGAGACTCCAAAAATTATGGGACCAAGAGCAATAGAATCCCCTCTCTTGCCTACACCCTCTATTTTTGGCCCAGCTCATTTTGACACATTTGGTCACAGCCTGTCCGACCGCCACTCATGGCCGGTCCGACCGATTTGGGACCGGTCGGACCACCATGCTATGGCCGGTCAGACCGCCTGTCACCTGACAGTTCTTAAACTTTGTCGAAAACACGTGAAACGACAAACCATTAACGTCATTGCCAATTGTCACATCATCCTAAGATCTTGAGCATATCCCCATGATATCCACATATGCACTACTTGTTTAATATATCATGTATGGATATGATATCTTAATGTTGTGAATATATGTACTAGCCGCTGATCATGGGACTAGTACAATAAACATATATGATTTCGGGATTAATTTCACGTGGTTAGACACGGTGGTGTGGCGCGGAGTCGAACTCGGACACGAGTTCGTGCTAGAGAAGACGAACAGAGGTGCGAACCCACATGTCAGCGACGGTGGCTCGGCGGGGACACACAACGAACACGGGTGGCACGCGGTGCGGACGGGGACTATATTTCCTATAAATTAATGGTTGTGTGCTTTTGTGATCTTGTGATGGGATGACGACTGGCCGGCGAGGGGTTGGAGGTTGAGGCGTCTGCGTACCTATGCTCGTGTGGAGACAGACGAATGGAGGAGAAAAGTGCCACCAGCAGGGTGACACTTGGCACAAGCGAGTCTTGGGCGGATCTCGGGCCACAAAGATGTTTTGGTTCAAATATCAAATTAACACTGTTTTGGCCAGCGCTAGTAGTGCAAATGGAGCGGATAATTCCCGACCGACCGGCCGAAAACTCGTGGAGCGAATACGAGATGGAGAAATAGGTATCCAACACTATCCATGTCCAACTCCGATTCCGAGGAAAAAATACGGAAGAGGATACAGGGTGAGCGATATCTGTTCGTATGTATTAGTATGTCAGGTGGTATGAGGAAAGTCTGTTGTGACTTCACTTACGAATAAGATAACAGATATATGAGTTGTTGCGTCTGAATAGGGAGAAAATTAAGTGTTTTTCCTCGACATCTCGTGATTTGTTTCTCCGTGTTCGCTATGATTGTATTTCTACTATCCAATGTCCTGTAGGGGTGGAAAAGAAGCAGATAATTTCCATCTAACCCACCGACCGAAGACTCGCCGAGCGAATACGGGATGGAGAAATGTGTATCCGACACTATCCGTGTCCGACTCCGACTCTAACTTCGACTCTAAGAAGAAGAAAAAAAGACAGAATAGGATACATGATGAACGATATTCGTCCGTATCCGATCCGATTATACCTTAGTAGACACCCCCTTGTAATATTTTGAGAGGAAAAATAGAAAGGGAAGGATGTTTCAAACGAAGCTGGATCAGGCTTGGCTGGCTCTGCAACAAAAATTTGGAAAAATGGAAGTTGTCCACATGTGCCTATTAGTGTGGTTATTGCGATGCAACGAACAATAAGAAAAAATATATGATACGGATCTCCAGCATTCACCGAAGAGAGAGGTGGACACTCGGGCCGGTCACAGGACTTCGCTTAATTATTAAAGGCACTATTTCCCATCAAAAAAATAAATAAATAAACTATTCCAGTAAAACTAAGTTTTCTAGGGCTTACATTCTGATTGTTTTTGAGTTTCAAGCTGAAGGCAAGGCCGTGCCAAACAAAGATACAAGTACTATGAAGGAGCAAGAATTCTGTTCCGGAAAAAAAAAGGAGCAAGAATTCAAAAATATAATTTTTTTTAAAAAAAAAGAAGCACTAATAGAAAGAGTAGAACACAACGTTTTGTCGAGAACAACTAGGCCACTGCATGAAACTCAAGCCAATGAACCAACAAGAGGTAGAGCAACGTGGTCTACTATTTTCAGTCTAACTTTGATTATTAGATGGTTAATTCTGGTATTAGTAAAAGTTGTTTCCTCAAGTTTATCTTTCTCCTTTTATTTTCTTTTGTTGCTGCGTAAACACGGCTACTATTTTCTCCTAGTTATTGTAGGGAGAATTAATTCCACCCTACTTAATTCTCATTTTGATGTTGGTGTCAATTATTTTGAGTTTCTTTGTGAGTTCAAGGCATCAAGTATATACTTTTTTCTCTCAAGCTTGTGTTGTTGTTTTGTACTCTTGATCTTTGTACATCATTATCATTGAGTTTTGGTGTTGCGTCACTTATTCGCCGCAATGGATCATTTGTGCTGCGTTGAGACCACTGGGAACTATACGTGCACGGTTGCGGTTGAGCCTAGCTGTTGTTCTTAAATTCTTAATACTATTCCGCTTATTATTGCAATTCTTTCTTCTATTGTGCATATAGGTTGCGTTCTATTTTTTTTGACTATATTTCCTATAAATTAACCCACGTGATATTCTATGCATACAGTTCTTTGATCACACTGATCGTGCCTACATCAGCCATCACAGACGGTTTGTAGATCTATCACAGACGATTTCATCTACAAACTGTCTGTGATACATAAGCTATCATAGACGGTTTCATCTACAAATCGTCTATGATAGTCAACTATCACAAACGGTTCTGAGTCAATAACTGTTTGTGATAGTCTGCGTCACAAGCGGTTCGAAAACCATTTGTGAAGACCTCATGTCATTACTGACCCATAAACTTAGATGGCTCATGAAACCGTCTGTGATGACATTTTTGAACCGTCTATGAAGACATTTTCTGTAGTAGTGAATGGAACAAATTGCATTCTTGCATCATGTACACAATCATGTTATGAAAGACAAAGACCTACCTCGAGTGGGCATGTGATATCTACCATGGTGGCAAAATTCCATGAGAGTGGAGGGATCCCTAGTTCCTTGTAGGATGGGTTGATGAAAGGGTGAACACCGACGTGTGTTCACTCATGTTATGCCGGTATAAGCTATGACACGAGCAAATAAGCATGCAGAGTAGATTTGCATTGCATTAATGAAAAGATGATGATGTTAAATGAATGGTGATAAAGATCTACATGAATGATAAGCTGTATCTTTATTATTCTATTATGTACTTGATGAGTCTTGTACTCACCCTTGCTTTGTTGTTATTTTTTAGGTGATCATTGATGGCGAATGTATGGGTTGGGAGTAGCACATACACATCTCATGCTATCATTCACAAAGATATCATTATTTAGTTGCTATCATTAAACCTAAAGACTTGGTGTTTTTATCTAGAGTTGATTAGTAGACATGGATTACATTATCTTAATGATTGAAACTTGAGTGATTTAGTTATGGTTTATTTATTAGAATTGTTGCTAATAAATGTTCCCAGGTGCATGGTTTCGAGTGTTCTTAGGTGCGTGGCCTTGAGCATTCTCGAGTGCGTAGCCTCGAGCATTCTTGGGCGGGAGGCCCAAGTTGTGTGAACATTCATCCTTGTTATTTTTATCTTGTTATGCTTGTTGAAAGGTAACCTGTTGTGGGTTTTTATCCATACAAAAGTTGCGGGAATTATATGTAATGTATGTTTAAATTGAGTGAGAGAAATGTATAGGTGACATTTTGAGCCCTGTGTTGAGCTGAGGTGTTACACCAAGATGTCAATGAAACAAACTGTAAAACCGGTTTAAATTAGAAATTTAATTACATAGTCCCATATGTAATTGACCCATTATGCTTAAGCATGTTAATTAGTGCTAACTATGGTGGGACCTGCATGTCGATGAGAGAGAATAGAAAGACAGAGAGAGGGAAACAGGGGAGGTGGTGGGGCTAGATTTGGCAAGCTCGCCGACAGTGAGGGAGGTGCGACTGAGCATTGGCAAGGGCCAAAATGGAACGGAGAGGTTTCCTAGAGCCTAATGGTGGCGGCGACAGCCAGAGTGATGCACCTGAGTGGTAGTGCGGCAGCGATGAGCGGCGAGGTGGCTTCGAATGTGTGGTGTTTCTGGGCATAGAGTGAGCGACAGTAGAAGAGGCCCCCTCAAACTAATTTAGATAGTGCAATAGCATTAGGAGGGCTCTAGGAACTCACTGGTGAGGCTTAGGGTGATGAGAGGCATGGTGGTGGACGAGCGATGCTCGACGGCGGTGGCGAAGGCACGGCTCCTCGGCAGCAGGCAACTTAAATGGAGCCGCATGTTATACCATGGGGAGCATGGAGATGGTTAAAACGAGGTCGGAGAGGGCGGGAGCTCACGGGAGTGACGGCAATGGCGAGGGTAGTGGTGGCGACCAGAGAAAAAGAAGAAGGCACGGGCATGGCGGGGTTATATACGAAGCATCACATTGATTCAGGGGGTTTTTTTTTTTACCAAAAACAACAGGAGAGACGCCTACTGTATTATATATATTAATAAAAAAAGATATTTACAAAAGAAAAAAAGCAAAACCAAAAAACTATTTACAGGAAAGTTATAAAGAAACTAGCCATGATTGAATGGTAGGTCGAAGGTCTTCTTTCACTCTGTATAGATGCAGAGTGACTTCCTCCTTAAACTTCCTTTTCCAATCAGTAAAAGAAGGAGAGATTTGCTCAAAAAAAATTGTCCATTTCTTTGTTTCCATATATGCCAAACAGCTACAATGAAGATGTCCATGAAAAAAGAATTTCGAAATGCTTCCTTTTCATGCACCAATTTCTTCAAGAAAGCCCCTGAAGAACAACAATGAAACCCTAGATAATCCCAGTATTCTTTATTGAATGAATGGTTAATGAATAGATGTTGAATTGTTTTCTCTTCATTAATGAATAGATGTTGAATTATTTCCTCTTCATCAGTGTCACAGAGAACATAGCATGCATTAAGGCCAATGTTATAATGTCTTCGTCTGAGCATATTCCTTGTATTGAGCCTACCCAAGCAAATACTTTTAACTTCGTAACACATTTACTTTTCAAGTCCATCTAAAAGGCAATGGAGTAATGAAGGAACTAAACATATGGGCATAAAAGCGGCTGTAAGAATATCTAGAATTGCCCCATATATAATGCCAAGAATCATTTACATAAGATGAAAAGGAAGAGTCTGCTAAATCCAGTCGAAGATTATCAAACTCTTGAGCGACTTGGACTGATAGAGGAAGATCATAAATGTCAGCGGGGTCTTCTGTTTGCAAGAATTGCTGAACTGAAATCTCTTGATTTCTTGCAAAAGAAAATAGTATTGGATATTTGTGGTAAAACAAGAAGCCATTCCAAATATCTTTCCAAAAGAGAACGGTATGACCAGAACCCAAGGTTCCAGTAGAAATGCCCCTATAATCTGTCACAAAACTTATGACATCTCTCCACCAAAATGACCCACAATCATTGACTGCATGAGGCACCACATTATTGTGATGAGAATTCCATACCAACTTTACCCAGGGCGGATTGTTACTGCTATAAAATTTATGAAGATTCTTCGTAAGCAGAGTTTTATTTTGAACTTCTAGATTAATGATCCCTGATCCCCCTTTGTGTTTCAGTTTTTATTCTTGGACAAAATGGCGCAAAGTAACACAGTAGATGGGGCAAGAACGTGACGGAGCTTGGTGGAGTGCGTCCGTCGAAGCTGGGGACGTCAGTCGTGTTTCAACCAACAGAGGGGGCTTCAGAGGGAGTGGCTATAGGAGAAGTTGTGAGACGAAGTGGGGCAAGGATGAAGAAGAGATCGGCATAGGCTATTTATAGCTGGCGCGGAGGGGCTTGCGCTCGTTGTGTGCTACGGGTGTGTGTAGTAGGAAAAGCAAAGGGGAATCACTCGAGTGCTACAAGGAAAGAGGGGATGAAAATCAACGGCACGTGCAATGCGGTGTGAAAAGAGGGAAAAGGCGGAGGATGAGCAAATCGTGGTGAGCTCAAGTTTGCTGCTGTGCAGTCATGGCGGGCTTGGGCATTGCAAGGAGGGAGACGGTCTGACCGGTGGGACCGGACGTCGGGGAGAGCAAAGGGGAGGACGGAGTCAGGCCAGAAAATGGGCCGAAAGCGCAAGCAGGCTAGGCCTTTCTGTTGGGCCTGATGGGAGAGCAAGAGATGGGCCGGAGTTTGAGTTTCGGCAACCAAATGCTTTTAAACTTGTGCCCCAAATTTCAGAACTACATCTTAATTTTTTTTATTTTGATTTGATAACCCAACCAATGCTTCAAACTTGTGCCCCAAATTATGCTTTTGCACCAGATATCTCCCCTATCATCGTATGATCGAATAGAAATTTTTACGTCGCAGTTAATGTACTAAGTTGTTCTAAGATATTCTACCAAGAGCAGGTAGCAGATCTCACTTCATCGATCGAAACTAGAACACACATTCATATATTCTGCCGGAAATGAAGGATCAGAATTGGCACATCACACTAGGCGCGCATGCAACAGCAAACCCAACAAATGCAGTTACATCAGGAGTCCAGAACCGAACGCAACAAATAATGCACACGTTCTGCATTGCCTTGTATCTCGGGATCAAGAATGGAAGGCAGTCATGTACGAAAACAAAAATGCACAAACCAAAGCACCATTTGAGCATATATATATAAGCATCACTTACACCGAATGTTTTGTGTGCGTCCATGCATGCTCTCGTACCATGGGTTACATGACAATATTACCCCTTGCGTGCGTCTTTGCTCATGTCTTCGTCTTAAGAGCGACTCCCTCACTGTGCTATGTCGCTGACGGTGCAACAAGGCAGAGCACCAGCCTGCCCCATGGCGCCGTCCAAACTTACATAGTGCTCGTCGAGCCCCCCGCGCACGCGCATGCCGACGAAGCCGCGCACCGCCGGTGGCACGAGTCGTTCCTTCTGGGCTCGCGCGCCGTGTCCGGCAGCGTTCCGCGGCCAATCCGCCACTCGTACACGGACGTGTTGTCCGGCTTCGCCGCTAGGCTGACGGACGACGAGCTCGCCGCCGTGTCCAGGAAGCGCGGGTTCGTGCGCGCGTTCCCGGAGCGGAGGGTGCCGCTCATGACGACGCGCACGCCGGGATTCCTCGGCTTGGACGCCAAGGAGGGCGCATGGAGTGCGGCGAGCTACGGCAAGGGCATGATCGTCGGGCTGCTCGACACCGGCATCGCCGCGGAGCATCCATCGTTTGGCGACGAGGGCATGCCGCCGCCGCCAGCCAAGTGGAAGGGCACGTGCCAGCCGCCCGCACGGTGCAACAACAAGCTCGTCGGTGCGGTATCATTTATCGGAGACAACACCACCAACGACGACGTCGGGCACGGGACGCACACGGCGGGTACGGCGGCTGGCCACTTCGTGGATGGCGTCTCGGCCTTCGGCCTCGGCAAGGGCACCGCAGCTGGGATGGCGCCAGGCGCACACCTGGCCATGTACAAGGTCTGCGACGTCCAAGGGTGTTTCGAGTCCGACATACTGGCCGGGATGGACGCGGCCGTGAAGGATGGCGTCGACGTGCTCTCTCTCTCCCTCGGCGGCCCCTCCGTGCCGTTGGACAAGGACCCGATAGCCATTGGCGCGTACGGGGCGGTGTCCAAGGGCGTCCTCGTGGTGTGCGCCGGTGGTAACAGCGGCCCGGTGCCCTCCACGTTGTCCAACGAGGCGCCGTGGATATTGACGGTGGGGGCCGGGTCGGTTGACCGGAGCTTCGGTGCCGCCGTGCGGCTTGGCGACGGCGAGGCGTTCCATGGCGAGTCACTCACTCAGGACAAGCGCTTCAGCTCCAAGGCGTATCCCCTCTACTATTCTCAAGGCACGAACTATTGTGACTTCTTCGACGTCAACATCACCGGTGCGGTGGTCGTGTGCGACACCGAGACGCCGTTGCCTCCCACGAGCTCGATCGATGCGATCAAGGAGGCCGGCGGCGCCGGAGTGGTGTTCGTCAACGAAGCCGACTTCGGGTACACCATCGTCCTGGAGAAGTACTACAACCTCCCAATGTCGCAGGTGACCGCGGCCGACGGCGCCAAGATCATGGGCTACGCCATGATGGGTTCGTCGACAGCCGGCCATACTGCAACGATCGTGTTCAACAGCACAATGGTTGGCGTGAAGCCGGCGCCGGTCGTCGCGGCATTCTCATCGCGCGGGCCGAGCACAGCCTGCCCCGGTGTGCCGAAGCCCGACATCCTGGCGCCGGGGCTCAACATCCTCGCCGCGTGGCCGTCGCAGGTGCCGGTTGATGGGACCGAGTCCTACAATTACAACGTCAACTCCGGCACGTCCATGGCCACGCCGCACGTCGCCGGCATCGTGGCACTGATAAAAAAGGTGCACCCGGACTGGACGCCGGCCGCGATCAAGTCAGCCATTATGACGACGTCCAGCGCCATCGACAACGACGGGCACCCGATCATGGACGAAGAG
Source organism: Hsuehochloa calcarea (assembly GCA_036346395.1). Taxonomy (NCBI): domain Eukaryota; kingdom Viridiplantae; phylum Streptophyta; class Magnoliopsida; order Poales; family Poaceae; genus Hsuehochloa; species Hsuehochloa calcarea. Next base: position 30,580,653 of record CM070601.1, on the reverse strand, counting down.
CACCGGAAGGCGAGCTTCTACTCCGTCGGCTCCGGCCATGTGGACCCGGCGAAGGCCGTCGACCCCGGCCTGGTATACGACCTCGGCGCCCGCGACTACGCCGGCTACATATGCGCGCTCCTCGGCGAGGTGGCCCTGAAAACTATCGCCGGAAACAGCAGCTTGAGTTGCGCGGAGGTGGGATCCATCGCGGAGGCGCAGCTGAACTACCCGGCCATACTGGTGCCACTTCGGAAGCAGCCGTTCACGGTGAACCGAACGGTGACGAACGTCGGGCCGGCGAATTCAAGGTACACCGCGCACGTCGACACGCCGAAAGGGCTAACGGTCAAGGTGGATCCGAGGGAGCTAGAGTTCAAGGAGGCCATGGAGAGGAAGACGTTCACGGTGACCGTGAGCGTCGACGGTGGCGCCGGGCAGCAGCTCGCTGAGGGGAGCCTACAATGGGTGTCGCAAGATCACGTCGTGCGGAGTCCGATCGTCGCTGACACCAGCATTGCCCCGAGTTGATTGCGGCGCCGGCCGGACTGGTCGGTGGCATGGACATGTCACTTGCCTCGGCAGTCGGCCCTCGTGGGTGCATGGCATCTTGTATGTTGGTTTCTTCTAATAATAAACTCGAGCTCGTCGTCTGGCAGTACAAGTTTCAGACTATGCTCCTGTAGCGAAAACAACACCACGACGACAAATTAATTCAGGCTTGTTTTCTCAGTTTGCGTCTCCCTGCTCGTCCACTTGTTGTGGCAGATTGCGATGGCGTGGTTCCCGGCAGCTCCTCGTCACCGGCGCGACAGTGGCGTATCCGGCGACGCAGGCGTCAACCGAGTTTGGTTCAGAGTTCACCCGGGTTCAACGGCCCCGACCTTGGATTTCGCGGGGAGGCAGTGGTGGGTCGGAGAAGGGGGTCTTCTCCAGCAAATTCCGTGCACTACCGGAAAAACGTCTTTTGTCCAGAGCCGTTATTTTGCCGAAAGAAAAAACGCAGGCTCTCGGCAAAGAAACCGTTTGCCGAGCGCGGCTCTCGGCAAACACGGGCCGTCGGGAACTGACAAGATTGCCGTGGGCCTGCATCTCGGCAAACAATAACTCTCGGCGAAGTGGGCCATTTTGCCGAGAGTCCCGCTCGGCACAAAATGTCCGTCGGCACAATGGGCCTTTGCCGTGGGCCGCGCTCTCGGCAAAATCAGGCTCTCGGCAAAACATTGCCGTGGCCCATAGCCGTGGCCTGCCCTGACGGCGTCCCCGCTTTGCCGAGAGCCCCACCGTTACGGCTCTCGGCAAAACTGTTTGTCGAGCGCCGCTTTCGGCAAATATTTGCCGAGAGCCCCTCCCAGGCTCTCGGCAAATGTGGTTTCTATATTTCATGTGCATGTGTTTCTCTTCTCCTAACTCTCTCCAATTAAATTATTTTTTCTTTCATATGCTCCAAACTTTTTTTCTCTATACACATACTACAGGTTGTACTCAATATTAAAATTTTGTGTATTTTTGTAATTATTTGCTATATATAATTAATTAATTGCATTTCAAGGAGTTTTTTTAATCGATTAAAATTTGAACAGCGATTGATTTAAACACGGGAAAAAAAATAAGTAGAAAATGATATTCATGCTATTTATGCATTATTGGGGGCAAATAACATCTTGTTGACGTTTTTTTCACCTTTTATTTTACGAATCGAAGACCACGAACATATGTCGCCGAACGATTTAAAAATTCTTAAAAAAAGGAAACGAATTCGGAAAAATGTGATATTTGCAATGAAGTCATGGTATCACACTTGGAGGCTGTGGTAAAAAATTAAAAATGTTTCGCGCAAGTGGTTGCGTATGATTCTTACAATCTGAGACATCTCCGAATAAGTTTCATAAAGTTGAGAATGATCCATTAGGATTTTCAAACAATGTCACGGTCGAATTAGTTTTGGAGTTCCAAACTTTTTGTATAGCCATTAGAGAGCATAAGTTGTAACACGGCAAAATTTTGTATTTTTCCGGAGCCGTTTGCTATTTATTAATATTTTTTTTTGGATATTATTTGCCGAGAGCTTCAGGGGATTGCTCTCGGCAAAGGCTCTTTGCCGAGAGCAACTGGGCCCGCTCTCGGCGCAGATTTCTTTTTTTTACCTAGCCTGGATCAATGGTTTGCCGAGAGCTGGCTCTCGGCGAATAGGTTTGCCAAGAGCTGCTCTCGGCAAATGTTTAATTTTTTTTAGAAATATCATTTTTTGTTCAGTTTGTTAGACGAATAAAAAATATTTAAAAAAACTTTTCTTTGCCGAGAGTAGCTCTCGGCAAATAAATTTTTTTTTTTTTTTTTGCAGTTAGCTAGTTAAAAAATTCGAACGAAATTTTTTTAAAAAAAACTTTGTTGAGAGCCGGATCCGGGGCTCTCAAAAGGAAGGTTTGCCGAGAGCCTCCCAGATCGCTCTCGGCAAAGTGGCTTCCCACTTAACCGTTCCGGGCCTTATCTCTCTCACTCTCTCACTCTCTCACTCTTCACAAATCCGCCACTTGAGGCGCCGCCGTCGCCGCGAGGCGCTCGCCACTCGGTGTCTGCCATGCGCCCGAGCCTCGCCGTGGCCCGAGCCCTCGCCGCCAGCCATGCCCATAAGCCCGCTCGCTGACCATACGCTTCGCCCAGCCACGCCCGGCGCGCTACGCCGCCGCCGAAACCACGCCGCCGCCGCCCCGGCAAATTTCCCCATCCCGCCATGTCGCCAAGACGCGCGGCGCGGCAGCATGTGCCCCAGCCCCTCCACGGCCCCGACCCCGCCACGCCGCCACAAGAGCCTGGCCACCCCGCCGCCCCAGCCGCCACGCTTTCGCCTCACAGCGAATTTGTCAGGCCGTCTTGTTCCTGAACTGGGACACCTTGAGCATCTACAATACTTGTGAGTCTATCTACACATTGATACTCTTTTCTTTTCTGAAATATAAGATATATTTTGCCTAGTTACATTTACCGTCATTTTGCTATATAAGATATGTTTCGGTCTTCTAATAATCCCAAAAACTGCATTGATCATCATTTGAACTTCAAATGGCATTTTACTGTGATTGAACTTAGCAACATCTTCTGAAAAAATCGTTTCAGTGAACTCTACAAAAATAATATTCAGGGCACTATCCCAGCTGAGCTTGGAGGTCTGAAGAGCCTTATTAGCTTGGACTTGTATAACAACAACATAACAGGGGCCATACCAAAAGAACTTGGCAAGCTGAGATCCTTAGTATTCTTGTGAGTACTGATCCTTTAGTTATAATCGACTACTTTTATTTGCAGAACTCGAGATTAAGACAATCAAATTGAACAAAAAATAATAGTTTTTCTCATATTAAGATATGTTGGTTCCCTGTACAAAAAGAGGACGCATTATTTACATCTAATGGCCAAAAGAAACATTGAACACATTCATTGGAGCATGTACAACAGTGGCAGCAAGAATGCTAGGAAGACGAAAGGCAGGGCGTTTCAGTCAAAAAGGAGGCATCGCCGAACAGACTTGGGTATGTTCTTGTTGAGGTCCACATCTGAAGATTTTCTTGCGCCATCCTTGGCCGTCTAACCTTCTATAAGCAGCTTCTTCCCGGATTCATTGCCCAGCCCTTTCTTCGAGCGGTAGAACTCCTTGATGCTAAGCTGAACTCCGCTAGGTCTTGGACCTTTCGGTGTTTCGAACATGTTATTTGCCAAGTTCAACTTGGATTTTCGTTCTCTTGACTTAGCTTCTTTGAGCCTCTGCAATAAATTCAGTGGGTTTATTAACTACGGTGAATGTAAGAATTGTTCAAGGAACAAATGTTACATTTAGCTTGATCGCACTAAAAATCGCATCGGCGGTGAATGTGACAATTCGACCTCGATGAGCGATGGTTTGCCGCCTAGCGGTGGAGCCATCATTTAAGTTATTTGCAATCCAAAATAAAGGAACCGTCCTTGCGTAGTGTAAGAACCGAAATAAAAAGGCACTAAGATGAAATTGAAAGTAAGGCCATGGAATTTGATTAACTAAATGCAACCCTCTTTACAATTTCGGATCCACATATATTTCTAGTTCAATGGTGATTAAAATGTCCGGTAGCATCATGCATCTTGTAAATCATCATAGTGAAGAAAGCAACCAAGACACACTGTTCTTCCCAAATCTTTGTGCTTCATTAGGAAATGCAAGATTCACAACTGAATGTCTTCATCATCAATGAAAAGCAAAGACTTATCATCGGTGAGTACTTGTGGAATATCTGTCTCATCTAACAAGTCAGTAGATTCACTAATCACAGTAGCCTCCTCCTCCTCCTCCTCTCCATCCAAAACCACCACCTCATCAATCGTGCCGTGGTTTTCTTTCAGGTTTGGAAACCTCACCGTTCAGGGGAGATGCTGCCGAATTTTTGAGTTGACGTTATTTTGCTTCTTTCTTTATTTTTGCAGGAGCCGAGTCGGAGTACCCGGTGTCCCAGTGTCTCTCAAGCGTCGCCTCGCCACTGCACCGACCCGCCACGGCCCCGCTAGCCTGACTTCACCGCCACCTGAGGTATAACCACTCTTTCTTTGTCCTGGTCATGTATCTCCACGTAACCCAGTTAGGTGTCTCCCGTTCGAAAGAGATACGGTTAGAAATATGCGAGATCTTTGCATATCAATAACAAATGATTGCTTCAATTGTCCACGTTTTTGGACGGCCGAGGATGCGCAGATGGTGTTAGTTTCCATGGTTCTCCCGATCCGAGACGAGTTTCGACAAGATACCTTCTGTTGTTCTCCGGATACACAATCTCCACATCGGGACGTGTATTTGGAGAACACGTGAGGAAAATCTTCCAAATTGCTTCGGATAGGACGAACCATGGGAACTAACACCATCGACGCATCCTCGAGTGGATTAGGACCTATCCTTACCTATTAGATGGTAGGAACGACGTGTAGATGCAAGTCCATGGTTATATTTATTACTTGGTGATATATATGTTAGAGGATGGATGACCGTGAGTGGATGTACTCGGCCACGGGCGCCCGTGAGATTACCGGAGAATGGGTCGACAAGACCGAGGCTTTCATCAAGCAAGTATTTGACCAGCTCCGAGCTGCGTCGCGTTTTTGTCCCTCGCATCAACCTGTAAGAACGAAAGAGGCGACAAAGGAGGTGATGACTTCACATCCGCTAGGCATGGATTTACGAAAAACTATACCCAGTGGACCCACCACGGTGAAGCCAATCGTGTGAGAGAGGAGGTGGTGAGACCACGTGTCGAGGATTACAATGTTGATGCCGGGTAGCGGCTTGGTTAGATGACTTTCACGAAGCACACTTACTTGAAGGATGTAAGCGGCGGGAGGAGGAGCGAGAGGCAAGCGCAAAGCGTATTACGACATGTTGTGCGGCGGAAACCCCTTCATGGCCACACACGATTTCAAAGCTTGATGGCATTTCACGCTTAATGGCCTTAAAGTCCCAGCTTCAACCTCGGTCGAGAGAACTTTGATGAAATGTTGATGATTATTGGCTCCATCCTTCCGGCCGGTCACCTTCTGCCACGAACATGTACGAATCGCGAGAAGGTCCTTCGTGCACTTAAGATGCCGTATGAGCAGATACATGCTTGTCCGAAGGGCTGCGTCCTCTTTAGAAAAGCACACGCGGATGCAAAGTACTGTCCAAAGTGTAAATCCTCTAGGTATCTGGAGGTAGACTCTGGTGATGGTGAGAAGAGGCAGAGTCCGTACCCCGTGAAAATCCTACGGTACCTTCCATTCTGTGGATATCGTGAGGATATGTGCACGATCTCAGGATGATGAGTCAATTGGCAATGGCTTTGTTGGTTTGCAAAATCTCGCATTTTCGGGGTTTGCTTCTTGCTGTCAGATCACAGGCGGTCTGACCGGTGAAGTGGGGCGGTCAGACCGCCCGTGGGTCGGTCGGACCGGCAATGGTGGCCGGTCGGACCGGCCTGACCTAACATTGGGTTTTGGAGCTAATCCAAAAATAGGTTGTGGAGGCAGGTGAGGGGAGTCTCCTGGATGTGGTCCCGTCATTTTTGGAGCTCCCAGTCAAAAGTTCTATTGAGTTGAAAATTCCGAAGGTTTGGATTTTCAATGCGGAATTTAGCTAAGTCCTTTGGGCGTCCGACCGCCGTTGTGGGAGCGGTCCGATCAAGCATGAATCGGTCGGACCGTACGCGTGGCGATCGGGCCGCAATAACTTGGAGGTAAGCCAAGTTCGCATTGATGCATGTTGATTGTGTTTAATGTTTAGTTATCAATGCTTTATTGTTGCATATTGCATTGTGGAGCTAACGTGGGTCAAGTTGTGAAGAACTTGTTCCGGAAGCGGTTTGTTTGTCTATTCTTTGTGCGGTGGCTTGCGGTGTCAACGACGTCAACGGTGAGTGGATCGGGACTACGCTTGGAGAGCGAGGTCGAACGATCGGGGATACCGGGTGAGGTCGTGTGACTCAAGCATGGTGCGAAATGGACAAGATGGATCGAGCGGTGGTTCGTGCAATTTGGTTGGATCAGGTGGTGCGGATATCGATGCGAGTCTCTGGGAGGTTCCGATGGGTTTCGGACAAGAGAGGCTTGGCTTCGATGAGAACCGCTGATCAACCTACACGTGGTGAAGCAGACGATTGCTTCAACAGATTAGTGTGTGGGTCCCATGTGTGAGTGGGCCCCAAATGTGAAACTCTAGTCCTCTCTAGTATAAATAGGAAAGGGGGAGAAGGAAAATTTTTTAGGCATTCATTTGGTTTCCCCCCTTGCTTTTCTAGGGTTAGGGTTTGGAGAGGAAGAGAGGGAGAGATTGTATGCTCCTTGGGTGAGCTCTTGTTCTCCTAGTTGGAGTGGCTTTGTAAGCATCTTGTGAGATCAATCAATCTTGTGATGCTTGCTTGAGAGATCTTTTGTCTCCTCTTTGTGTTCTTCTCTCATTTGAATGAATTTGGTGCTTCCTTGATTCAATGGTTTATGCTTGGTCTCTTGACCCATTTTGTCTTGCTTTGATGTGGTGGAATACTCCTAGAATCTTCTAGACCATCAATCCCCACAAGCAAGTCTTGAATCAAAGTTTTTCATATTTCTAGGGTTTGTGCACTTCTTGATTAAATCCTTGAGAGATCGATTATGCGAAGTGGATCTGAAGGATCGTCGCTAGAAATAGGTCTCTAATATCATTAGGGAGGTGTGCTCGAAATTTGGTCAAGTTTCATTGGTTGAATCAAAAGTTGGATCAAATTTCGTTTTGGATTTGGGTTCATTTTTCGTTACGATTTGAACCGGTCCGACCCGTATTTGAGCGGCGGTCCGACCGCCAGTATAATCGAGACATTTGTCTTCGCTGGTCGAACCGCTGTCCACCGGTCCGACCGTCAGTTAGTTGCCGGTCAGACCGCTGGTTGAACGTCGGTCCGACCGCCCGTGGTAGCCGGTCCGCCTGTGCCCAGATCAACCCTTTGAGTTTAAGTCTCCACATTTGTGTCGTGTGGTTGTCGGGGGTTATCGAATTCAGCACAAGGTTTCCGCTGTGTGCTTACTGATCTTCTTAGCTTTCATAGCTAAAGGAGTAAAGTTCGTGTTGAATTTGATTTAGGCGAGAAAGTTTTGAAAGCGCCTATTCACCCCCCCCCCCTCAGTCGCCTTTCCGGTCCTACACATTCATACCGAGGATCCAACGGCTATTCATGACAGAGGAGTCCGCGAAACAGATGATATGGCACAAAAATGGAAAAAGATACAGTCCTGAGAAGATGGTACATCCAGCCGATGGTGAAGCATGGCATCACTTTGATAACATTCATCGTAACAAAAGTGGGAGGCACGTAATGTGCGTGTTGCAATCGCAATGATGGGTTCAATCCTTATGGAATGATGGTGCCCCATACACTTGTTGGCCCGTGTTTGTTATCCTCTCAATCTCCCCACGGCGTCTCCTTCCAACGGCAGAATGTGTTCTTGTCGTTGATAATTCCGAACACCACAGGAATAACATGGGTGTGTTCATGGAGCCTTTGTTCGATGAACTGGTCCATGCTTGGGACCATGGTGTATGGACATACGATCGAGCTACAAAGACAAACTTCAACATGCATGTTTGGTATCAATACTCCATGCATGACTTCCTAGCATATGGGATATTCAGCGCTTGGTGTGTTCACGGGAAGTTTCCATGCCCCTTGTGCAAGGCGACTCTGCGAGTTCAATTGGGCTGCGAGATATGGCAAATATTCCGCGTTCGACAAAGATCGACAATTCCTCCTCTTGAGCATCCATTCGACGAGACATCAAGAACTTTACTAAAGGTGTCATGGTTACGGACCCCGCACTACGATGATGACCGATCTTGAGGGTTCATGATCGATAGATGCTCTCCGGATCAATGAAAAAGATGATAGGTTCATGGGATATGGTGAGGAGCATATGTGGACTCATAAGTCGCCCTTGATGATGCTCCCCTATTATAAAGACCTTCTTCTTCCACACAACATTGATGTAATGCACACCGAGAAGAATGTTGCCGAGGCGCTTTGGGCAACGATCATGGACATTAAGGATAAGACGAAGGACAATGTAAAGGCGAGACTGGACCTGGCAACGATATGTGATAGACCAAAGCAACACATGCAACCTCCTAGAAGCGGCAAGAAATGGACAAGGCCTAAGGCCGATTACAGATTGAAACCGGAACAAAAGAGAGAAGTATTAGAATGGTTCAAAACATTAATGTTCCCTGATGGGTATGCAGCGAATCTGAGGAGGGGAGTGAACTTATCTACCTTGCGAATCAACGGCCTGAAGAGTCATGACTATCACATATGGATTGAGTGTCTTCTTCCGGCGATGCTCCGAGGCTATGTCCCTGAGCATGTGTGGAAGACGCTAGCCGAGTTGAGCTATTTCTTCCGCCACTTTGTGCCAAGGAGTTATCTCGTGGCGTGGTTGCGAGATTGGAAAAAATAGCACTGTGTTGCTCGTAAGTTGGAGATGATCTATCCACCGGCTTCTTCAACCCGATGCAACATTTGATTCTGCACCTCCGTATGAGGCACGAATGGGGGCCGTCTTGAGCCGTTGGTGCTATCCAATCGAGAGATGTCTAAAGGTTCTTCGGAAGAAATGCAGAAACAAATGCAAAATCGAGGCTTCCATGGCGGAGGCATTCGTTTTAGAGGAGGTTACTAACTTCACACAAGCATACTATGGTGACAAGCTTCCTAGTGTGCATAATCGACCCCCTCGTTACAATGCTGGTGAAAATGAATCAAAACTCAGCCTTTTCCAAGGGCAACTTGGAAGTGCGAGTGATGCGACCTCATTGTTGTTGAAAAAGCGAGTGGCTCACAATCATGATATATGTGTTCACCAATCTTACGAAATGGAGCCGTACATGCGATGAAGTGGCTTCTTGCACGAACTTGTTAATTAAATATGCCGTCAACATTCGCATCCAACCTCCTTGTTTCTCGTTATTACGTGGAGTTTATTAATGAGAACGGCATCTATCAAGGGAACCTACCCGCAAGAACGTGACACCATTCTTCATCGAGTGCGGAAATGGAATCTCGATTTTATTTCTTGGTTCAAACAAAAGGTACTATGCAATTTAGCTCGTTCGCGATTGACATTCCCGATTGCTTGTACATTCCAATTTAACGATCTATCCTCCTTGACCTTGCAGAGCCAAACCGATTTGACTATGAATCCGAGTTGAGACAGGTTGCCAATGGCTTTGAACATAGGGTCAAGTCATTTTCCGTTATGATGTGAATGGATACCGATTTCACACAACAAGACACGAGCGAGCCGCCCAATCGAAGAACCACGAATTAGGAGTTTTTCTTGGCGGCCTTGATGGGGCCGAGTATTATGGAAGAATTGAAGAAATATACGAACTTAGGTTTCGTGGTCGCAAAACCTCTTAACCTGTCGTATTCAAATGCCATTGGTTTGATCCTCAAGAAGCGAGACGAAGTCCTTCCCTTGGGCTAGTAGAAATTGACGAGATTAGTCTATGGCGGAAAGGATGTCTATATTGTGGCTCAACAGCCACACAAGTTTATTATCTCCCTACTGCGCCAAAGGGACCCTAGTCTTGAGGTTGGGATATTGTGCACAAGGTATCGCCGCACGGTAAAGCACCTTCCCCAAACGCCGAAGACTACAACTTCGACCCAAACACATATGATGGAGAGTTCTATCAAGAAGAGGGCCTACAAGGGACTTTTGAGATTGACTTAACCGGAGCTATGGAAATGGAAGTAGACAATGAAATGGATGTTGATGTGGACGAGGGGGATGAGGTGGAAAATGCGAAGGACTTGGCGTTACTTGAAGGATTACATATTGGCAATGTCAATGATGACATAGTTGCTCCTTTGGAAAGTGTTGAACATTTCGACATGGCTGATAGTGATGATGAGAGCTATGATCCACTAATCCCGATGGGGATGATTATTTCTAATACATGTAATATTATGTTATTTTGAAATTATTCTTTATTTATTTTGCATCTCTTTATAATAATGTCTTGTTTATGATCCATCTAATCCGATCTTATTGTTTATGTCTTGTAGGTGATTGTGCAAAGATGGCGGGCAGAGCTTTGCGGGCGGTCAGTCGCTTTACGACACGGGCGATACACGGGGCCCTCGGTGAAGCTGGGGTCGGCACCACCTCGGGGAGGAGGAGGAGGCGGCGGGAGGCGTAGGCGCCACCGCCTCGGCCTGCAGCAGCAGCAGCACGAGCCCGGGAGGAGCGGAGGAAGAGCGGTGGACGAAAGGAGCTCAGGCGAGGAGAGGCCGAGCCAGCAGGCGAGCAGAGGCCGAGCACCGGACGCAGCGGGAGGAGCGGAGGACGAGCAGAGGCCGAGGCGGGAGGTTCGAGTTCCACCGGAACCTCGGTGTCTACCAACGAGGTCCGTGAGCCTACCCGAGCGGCCGATACACGAGGTCTCACGGTCATTCGACCGTTGGGTAAAAATACGTAACTTTACATTTTTTCGCTCCTACATATGATAGAATCACAATGGAAACTAACAGTTTTTTCTTAATCACTTACGCAGGTCTTGGAAGGTCGTGGTCCCAGGTGCTCACAAAAGGTTGCCCAATGGCATCCTGGGTCTTCTCTGCAGGAACACTTCCTGTGCTTGGTTCGCTACGCCAAGCTCGAGGCCGCCTACACGTGAGCACTCGTCGCGCCCACGATCGCGGAGGGACGGGCCGCACGCCGCTGTCGAAAGCGTGGCGGAGCGGGTTATGTGCGAGTTTTGGGTAAGTCTTCCTCCCACTACTTTGCTCAATACATTGCATTCGCCAGAGTTTCTTGAACCAGTGTATTGATACATCTTTTCAATATGCGTGACTTCTTCAAATGCGCCGAGGGACTACGAGGCGAGGCGCCAAGGCGTTGGCCAAATCTTTTAAGGTCGCATCTCGGACATGCATTACGAGGCGGCTCCAGGCCATCATCGATTACTGTGCCGTCTACGAGCATCGGAAGGTAAAGAAAGAAGATGCAAGATTAATGCATCTGACCAAAGAGCAGTACCTGAAGGTAAATATACAACATCAATATTGATTTCTTCTAAGATTGGGTAGGCTTGAATTGTTCTTATATCATCAATGTACTTGATGTCGTCACAGTGCCTCTGGTGGTGCGCCAATAAAACGCGGCCTGGCGGATGATGGTCGACAAAGTGGGTGAGTGGCAATTGGCGGATAACCACACCGCCCTCCGAAGCGGCGTTTCGATGCCGGTGTATCACACCACCGGGCAACCTTAACATCCACGAATTCGGGCTAGATGGGTACGTGACTTGGTGTAGCTTCATTTATTCTTTCGACGTTTATTCTGCATGATTTATAATCGTCTTGTTTTTCTCGATCAATGCACACATCAAAACCGACCATGCGGAGAGCTCAAGTCATGGGTTACGCCCACAAGGGCAAGGCGACGAACAACATCGATCGGAACCGGACGACCACCGAGTCGTTCACCAACGAGCATCCCCGGCGCATCGGTCGATGACACCGAGCGGCAAGGGAGTCCATGGGCGATCGGGATCCGCACACCGCGGACATTGACGGCGACATCGTCATGAGGGTGGGAGGAGGCAAGAAGCATGGGCGGTACCTCATCGGCAACAGCACGCTCGACCCGCACACCACTCCCACTCTCTCACAGGTCCGGACAAGCAGCACGAGCGGTAGCGTGCCCATACGCCAAGCGGAGACACTTCGACGCATCGTGTGGCAGCACTACAGGTTATTTCTGTTTTATTCGTCGTTCATTGGTTTTACATTCCTCGAAATTGCTTGTAACAATGCGGTGAAAAATTATAGGCCCAGGTGCATGCGCTCGAGGAGCATAAGGCTAGGGTGGAGGAAGAGCGACAGAGGGAGCGGGAGGCCGAGCGACAGAGGTGGGAGGCCGAGCGGGCGAGGTTTGACGCCTTGGCTCAGTACGTGGCAAGTCTTGGCGTCACGATGGGTCGTCCAGCGCCACTAGAGCTGTTCGCTCCTCCACCGCCTTACCCATACCCGCCTTACTCATATGTGAGTTCAACTTCTCTAACAAAAGCTCTTTACTGTGCATGTCGGCCATCGTGCCGTTGATATGTGATGGGAGGCCTTCGTGCCGTTGATATATATGTGTGCCGGCCATCGTGCCGTTGATATGTGGTGGGCGGCCATCGTGCCGTTGATATGTGGTGGGCGGCCATCGTGTCGTTGGTTTTCTTGCAGGTTTTGGAAACCCCACCGCGGGGAGGTGTCACTAAAATTTTGATGTGTCTAGGCTTAGATTACAATTTTATACCTAGTTCTGCAAATTTTGACTTGTCTACGCTTAGATTACAATTATATGACTTAGTATTACTATAATTACTAATTTTTCTTCTCCTTTGTGCGAGAATCAATCGTGGGTTCGAATGATGTGCCTGAGCAGCCGCCGTCGGGAGGGTCGTGGCACCAACCGTATCCACAACTTCCGCCGCATCAGCAGCCGTCGGGAGGGTCGGGTACCACCGCATCAGATCAAGACTCATCGTCACCGTCGGTACCAAATTACCCTGATCGCAATGTGCGTCGGGAGGGTCGGGTATCCACACCTTCCGCCTTGTGTGCACAGCCGCCGTCGGGAGGGTCGGGGGTGGGAGCCTTGGGGTGAGCTGTTGTTCTTCGTCATGTATTAGCACTTTGTGACATGAACTTGTGTGAGATGAACTTAGCACTTTGAGATGGACATGTGTTGTTGGATTTGAGATGTTTAGATGGATGACATATTTGTGATATATGTGATGTGGATGATATATTTGTGATATATGTGATGTGGATGATGTGTTATATTTGTGAAATATGTGTTGTTGAAGTGGAAATATAAACAAAAATAAAAAAATACTCTCTGGACTCTTTGCCTAGAGTAGGGCTCTCGGCAAATCGCCTCTTCTTGAGAGCCTAGCTCTCGGACATCTATCTCTTTCTTGAGAGCTTGGTTCTCGGCTCTCGTAAACCTTTTTTTTTTGAAAACCACCTCGGCAAAATATTTTTTTAACAATTCTTTGTCGACGGTCGCTCTCTCAAAGAAGTTCTTTCTTGACGGCCGCTCTCGGCAAAGAAGGTACATCACAATCGTTAGCGATCGTTTGGTAGTTACTGGGCAACCCAGTTTCTTAGAGCTATAGTTTGCGAGAGCTTTGCCATTACTCTCGGTAAATATTTTGCCGAGAGGACTCTCAGTAAAGAATCCTTCTTAGGTAGATGTTTTGCCGACGGCTCTTTGCCAAGAGCTGCTCTCGGCAAATAGGTTGCCGAGCGTCAACTCGTCTTTGCCGAGAGCTTCAGGCTCTCGGCAAAGGCCGGGAGTCCGGTAGTGGTGACTGAAGTGTCACCTAACCTAAAATGACACAAGACGAGGAGTCAACAAAATTTTGGTGACACTTCAAAATGCGTCTCGATTTTCATGACACTTTAAAGAGTCACCAAGTATGTGCCATGAATGTACCTCCAAATTTTAAATATACTCCAAAACTGATTTAAATAATGAAGTAACTCAAATATTTATAACTAGAATATCTATGGGATTTTGAATTATTCCCAATTTCGAAAAATTATCTTATAACCAAATTAGTTTGCCCTCCATAGAAAGTATACATCAACACAAATATATTACCAAAGAAAGAATTTCACATTCATATTTCATACAAAATCATTTACAAAAAAAAAATCCATCATTACAAGTTTACTAAAACATCCATATATGTACAATGATTAATTACACTGCAACTCAATTATCCAAATGACTTTATAAAGAATCGCATTGAGAAAAATTAGGTTACAACAATCTGGAAATGCGACGATGCACAAGAATGTGGGGAGGTTATGCCAAAATTCTGTCAAGAGGCTTCTATGTTCGGTTCAACAATCTGACCATGCATAACAACATCACTCCGGAATTCCATAACAGGATACAAAAATTGTCACTTCATTTTAGAATTATGATACCACACGACAAAGCATGTACTCTAGCACTAGATGATAGAATGACATCACACATCCAAGTAATGAACTAATGATACAACACAGGTCATATGAACCAAACACTAGCAACTATCTCTCAATTACAGTGATATCTCTCACAACGATTTTTCTCATTTGCTAACCTAGCTTCTTCCTTGGCCTTCAATCAGTTCAGAGTTTCGAATCAATTCTTGACACTGACACCATTTCAGATCTTCAAATCACCACGATTCGCAAAATAAGGGCTCTAGCTCGCAACCTGATTAGCTCTAGAAAACCCAGCAGAAAGAAGATGAAGTTACATAAAAACAACTTGCCCTAGCAACCTGTACAGATTCAGAAAACTCACAATGTATCACACATTTACATAATTTACTTGTTAATCTAGAACCTGCGATTTCCCTAGCAACCTGAATTGTGAGCACCAATTTGCCATTAATAACGTGGGGGAAGATTGACCAATCCACCCAACTACTAGCTAACAACAAGGGTAAAAGACGAGCTAGCAACCGAGGGGAAAGACGAGGGAGGGAGCAGGTCCTGGACGACGGCGCCGGTGCGGCCCGACGGACGGGGGCGGCGCGACGGCGCTGGTGCGTCCCAGCGGATGGTGGTGCAGCCTGGCGGACGCGCGCGGCATGGCGTGCCGGCAGCCTGGCGGCTAGTCTTCCATGGCTGTGAAGAGTGAATGGGCACAGGCCAAGGGAACGAAAGCTCTAGTTTTGGATAACGGGTTAGATCCAACCAAGTAGCAAATGTGGGCTCCACGGCGTAGTTATTAAAAACGGACCGGACTGACGATCGAACCGGAGAAGCCGTCGGTTTTGAGAAAACCGAAGAACCCGAGCGGCTGCAGATGAACCTGTCAGGTTTTGTTTGGCGTAAAGAAACGATTTTTTATTATTAATTAACCTTTTTTTTTGTTTTATTTTAAAGTTAACCTCTGCGAACTTTATTTTCCAATTCTAACATCTTTGGTCACGTCACTTGACAAAACATCACTATCACGTCAGTCCGTATCTGGACAAACTCTTATCACGTCACCACCTGTAGCGTGACAATGTTGTTTGCTCACGCTACCACCAGTAGCATGACAACAAGTGCTATTTTAACGAACTTATCCTATGGCGTTATAATGTTATTTTATCACGTTACGAGAGGTGATATGGTCAAAAAGGTCAAAATTAGAAATAAAGTTTACGGAGGTTAGCTTTAAAATAAATTTTTTTAAAAAAATTAATATTAGAAAGAAAGAAAGAAAAATATTATTTGGATTTCAGCGAAACCAAGTTTTGCGTTATCAAAAAATTTATAAGTATTTTTTTCACTTTCGGATTGCCCACATGTGATAATGACTTTCATTAACGTTTATCAAATTTTTGTAGCAAAGAAAACTCATTTGCGTTATCTACGAGAATAACAAACTAAACCACCACGCGCCCCCATCTAAAAAAGATACTAGTGCTCCTCTTCTCCTTCTCCACGTCACTCGTCTCATTACCCTCGTTCCATCTCCCCTTCCCTCCTCTTCTCCCTCAATCCCGCCAGGAGATGGCGTTCTCCACCGCCGGAATCCCAATCCTGCGAGCCGCCGCATCCCTCTACCAGATCCAAAAGCCAAAGCCGCCCTTCCTCCGTTGGGGCAGCGTCGGTGGCAAAGATCGGCAGAGCAGCAACTTCACATGTGAGTTCGCCGGCGGCTTGGCTTCCTCTGTTCCTCGGTGCTAAGGCCCATTGAAGAGCGCTCGATTGGTTAGACCACATGCAGGATAGGTGCTACTGAGTACTAAATGCTTCGACGACCTCAACTATGTGTCAGATTCTAGACTTCTCTTACCTTTGAATTGCATTTGGTTTTGCATGCATCATTTGATTCCTCCCGTTGTCTAATTTTGATTTATGTTTTTTTTTTCTAGTTTGGTAATTTTGCCCATAATTTATTGGAATAAAAAGCTCATCGCTGCGCATTTATAAGGCCAAGAAATTTTAGTTACCCTCTGCTTTCTCTCTCATGGATTATTTTTATTTAATCTTTAGAGTCTCATGCATTTTATGTCTATTGACCATCTTACTACAAGCCACGAAAAATCATTGCACGACGGCCAAAGAATCAGAGGCCAAATCCGTGGACACCGCGGGGGAGATCATCGCCAAGGAGCAGCACAACCACCACCACTTCGTGCTGGTGCACGGGACGAACCACGGCGCGTGGTGCTGGTACAAGGCGGCCACGGCGCTGCGCCGCCAGGGCCACCGCGCCACGGCGCTCGACATGGCTGGCTGCGGCGTGAGCCCGGCGCGCGCCGACGAGGTGCGCACCTTCGAGGAGTACTCGCGCCCGCTGCTGGAAGCGTTGGCCGCACTGCCGCCCAGCGAGCGCGCTGTGCTCGTCGCACACAGCTACGGAGGGTACAGCGTCGCGCTCGCCGTCGAGAGGTTCCCAGAGAAGGTCGCCGCCGCCGTGTTTGTCACCGCCTTCATGCCGGCCGTCGGCCGTCCCATGGCTGCCACCGGCGATGAGGTACACTTTCCTTACTAAAATTTTGCAGAATTCCCGCATAGAAATTATATATTGTTTCCTGTAAAAACGTTCATTGCATAGACGCGTCCAAAACTTCTACATTGCAGAATTCCTGTAGGATCCATGTCGCATTTCCAACAATAAAATCCATAATGTGATTGTGATTGTGTGAAACATGTTTCCTCCACAAAAATATGAGTAAATCTTGGCTTGTATCCATGATGCGATCCAAATTAAAGGGCAATGATTTATAACGTGGCAGTGGATAATTCAATGTAGTGGCAGCCGGACCACTTAAGTTGCAGTCCCGACAAGCACTGCTACGCCAGTATGCTGCAATTCGATCATTTAATTATCCAAAAAAATTGTCGATGAATGCATAGAGCTCCTCATGAGTCCGTACAAAGCATGCTGCAATTGTACCACCTCCTATCATAAATTATTAACATTATCGATCTCTCAACGTACTCTTTTTTAGAGAGAGTATAGACCCGACACACACCACACTCACACCACTTATGCGCACACACGCTTGTGCCTTTCATCATTATTTTTTGTCGCGATATATTTGTAAGAGATATATCAATATTGCTATTATATGTGCAAGTGTTTCCATGAAAAATCTTTTCATTTTTTTCATATGAGCACGAAATATCTAAAATATAATATTTATCAAATGTTATAAAGTGTCCGTCCACTCCTATAAATTATATTGTTATCCGTACGTTGCGAAGGCATAGAACTAGACTCGGAAGCTAAGCCAACGCTTCACTCCCACATACCCCACTACCAAGAACACCTCCAGGTGGCAAGCCATTGAATGTGTCTCTGGTGCCTCAAGAAAGAAAGAAAAAAAGATATTGTGTCTTAATTTGCCTCTTTGGTTGGTCCGATTTTTCATTTGAATATCTGTTGCTTGTAACTAAAATTTTAGTGTTGATGATTGAAAAGTAGAATATATAACTGATTTCCTGGCAAAAGAAAAAAAATAACTGAATAGCAAAGTAAAAGTGCATATATTACTGTCTGATATATTTTCCCCATGGTTCTCAGCTGCTGGCCTATGTTGGCCCAGACTTCATGGACTCTAAAGAGCTGGAGCAAAAGAACCACGAGATCAAAGTCAAACAGTTTATCTTCGGGCCGAATTTCATGGCCGAGAGGCTGTACCATTTGAGCCCACCGGAGGTGACAATCAAAACTCGCACTTTCATCCAAGCTTCACGCGTCACAACACATTTTACATATCAAAAAATCAAATTATATCTGTTCTGTTCTTAGTTTGTCATTATGAACGTACTTCTATGGTTACACAGAAAGAAACAAACAGATTCCAAAGCTAATAAGGAATCAATAAGGTGTTCGTATCAGGTATCGACTTATTAGTATGTACTCCTCGCCAAAAAGAAAAACTCATCACGATGTAAAATCCAGGAGCACTTCAAGATCTAGGTAGTTTTCTTTCACCCGAGCATGTGGCTTGTCGTAATATCAAATTTTAATGCAGCTGCGCTGCTGCTTCAGTTTGCTCGTTAACCTCAAATAATAAGGGGAAATAAATCGTTTTGCTGGCAGGATTTGACACTGGGCCTGATGCTGATCCGGCCGACCAACGCGTTCACCACGGACAACTCCGACGGGGCGGTGATGAGGGACGAGGGGCTCCTCACGGCGGAGAGGTATGGATCGGCGAGGCGCGTGTTCGTCATCGTGGAGGACGACCGCGCCCTCCCGATGGGATTCCAGCGCCACATGATTGCGCAGAGCCCCGGCGTCGAGGTGGAGACAGCCGCCCGCGGAGCCGACCACATGGCCATGCTCTCGCGGCCGGAGGAGCTCGTCGAGCTTCTCGTGAGGATAGCCGGCAAGTCAGCAAGCGAATGATAAAACACGATGATTTTGTTATATTAATTGCGCTGCTCTGTAGTGTGTTAAGTAAAAAAAAAAATATTATCACGATGGAATTAATTTGCTTCAAAGGTTTGTAAAAAGTCAGCGGTCATGCATGCACCACGATCAGAAGAAAACCGTCTGTTCAAATTTGTAAAGCAATTTGTTTTCCCCTCTGCATTTGATAAAACACGATGATCTTTGATTCGGTATCTCTCCTCTGCATTTGTTTTCCCCTTTCGTTGGCAGCGCGCTCTGCTTCTTGCCACCAATTTGTAAAGCAATGGCATCTGGTTGTGCTGCTGCTGAGTTCTGACGATCTGTGAAGGGTTTTAGAGGGCAGAGGCACGTTACTAATAATAATGTACCTATTTCACAGCATGAACACGAGTTTCGTTCATAAAACTACAGCATAAACACGAAATTTCGTCAAGAGAATAAGATGCTTGGTTCCGTTCATGCTTACTGAACCAGCAGTCCATCCACAAGGCATGATTGGTGCTATTTTTTTGTGAAGGTAATCCGCCTTTTTCTGTCCTAATCTCACCTTATATAAATTGAACCGATGCTTCCATTTCAGATGGCATGCAATGCAAGCAATGCAACGTGATGTTTTATCCATTAAAAATAAACGGACACAAGAGCTGCCCATTATATTATATTATATTGATAAAGCTGGAGTACAACAGAGTTATGGTCCGTTGGATCAACAGAAACATGTTGTTTTATCTAGCGGGCACTCCACACTCACGCAACATGCTGTTTTACAAAATACAAAGAGCAAAGAGTAGCAAAGGTTCATCCTTAGTTGAGATAATGGAGAAAACCATACTATATTTCTTGTTTAGGATTCATGCACTTGAGATTACTCGTATCAGATTGAAATAAACTCAAAATGATCACGGGGGACGTGTACAAAATCTAGTTCAAACGCAGGTTGCTCCCGGTTCAGTGGTGTGCCGCCGTTGTGCAGGCCGCTCACCCGCGTTCGTTCGAGCTCGGCGCGCGTGTCTCGCCGGGGGATTTTGAGGACCGAGCGGAGCCTCAGTGCCACAGGGGAGCTCAGTGGCACCGAATAGTAGTGTGAGACGGAATGTGTTGGACCGACATAGGTGACCAGGAGATGAATTGAGCATTTACTCTTTTACAACTACGACGATATACGCCTTCTTCTGTACTCCAGTAGTAGTTATAGAAGTTACGAAGATCAGAAAAACAAGCCCATCAAGAAAGTTACAAACATATTCTAATCAATGATCGGGATCAAGGTTCTATGAATTTCTTAGATGAAGTTAAGGATTCACAAAATCGATGAAATTCAAACTTTGATATTTTTTTTAAAAAAGCTTGCTCGTGAGTGGTTGAAGGTCAAGATGATCCTAAATGAATTCTTACAAGTCTTAATAAGCTAGATCACAGCAAAATACCCTAGCAAAATCAAAGGAACACCAAAATATAAAAGGCATAAAAGAGAAAGTAAGAACAATACAGAACTCATCTTGGGGCAAACCTTGTTTACATTAATTCAAGAGATTATTTGTTTACAACCACTCCACTATGAAGAACAAAAGCTCAACACTTGAGCACTTAATCAATCCACAAATTAGGGTTTTTTTTTCATGTCGACAAGTCTCCCCCATCCGGCTCCCACTGAAATAACCATAGAACTTGCACCGACCCCAAGCCACTTGATAAAATCCATCGCACCAAACCTCTCGTTTAGTTGTTTTTTTCCACCTTGCACCATGCTTGAGTCTAACCACTTCACCCAGTATCCTTGATTGTTTTGGACCTCAGCTCTCTTAGCATAGTCTCGATCATCCTCGCTATTGACTGGCACTGACTCCAAGTCACCTGCACAATAATAGATCAAGAAATCGATTCCGTACATAGGTTCTTCGCAACTTGATCCACGTTAGCCAAACACACACATCATGCAATACCTGCGCGCTGAATCCCATGACTTTGACCTAAACCACGAAATTCACGGCCTTCCCGACGCATTAAACGGTACTAGCCGGTCAGGCCACCTCCCACGGCGGGTCAGACCGTCCCACCAGTCTGACCGGCAGCAAACGGCCAGTCAGACCGATTGGGACTTGAGAAATTCTTCTAGGTTTGAAAACTGCACTCTCTCTGAAAATTTCAAACTTTGTCTAGTTTTTTTTTTTTTCTCAAAACTCTATTTTCAATGAGACCAAGTTTAAACACATCATCTTACATTCCTACGCACATGATTTTTCGAATGATTATAAAAAAATACAACTTTTACATTTTCAGCTGATCTGACCGCAATACGAAGAGTATCAAGAATAGAAAGACGAGCCCTGCAACACAAAGTACATAATTCACAGCTTAACACACGAGGGTTATTCTTTACGAGAAATAAATTATTGTACCATGAAATTCATGCTATTCTTGTTTTTCTACATCGTGTGACCCGTACTCTGTTAGCTTCATGCATCCTACTCTAGGTCCTTCCCTTCATGTTTGATGAGCCGGTAGTGAACTACATAAGGCATGACCGGTGTGCTATTTGTGTGCGCGAAACAATCTCTCTCTCTCTCTCTCTCTCTCTCTCTCTCTCTCTCTCTCTCTCTCTTTCCAAAACAAAGAAACCTCTACTAATCCCAGCTTAACCTTTTATAAAATTCAACAGATGCTTCCATTCAGATGGCACTCAAGCAACATGCATGTTTTATCAAATGTCGACATTTGCACACATGGACTACAAAGAGAAAATAAGAGAAGGACGTACAAGAATAGTTGAGATACCGGAGGAAAGCAGAATATAGTTATTTTCCATGAAACAACCTTTTCATCTTTCCAACCCAAAGAGAAGCTCTAGCTTGGATCCTGCTGTTCATCCTAAGAACTCTCTCACAACGATCACTTTCGATATAGTAGGAGAGTCATCTGAAACGGAATGGGATGTGGAGACTGGAGAGTGAATCAGATACTGAAGAGCCGGCACTGACAAATTGCAGACATGATATGGAACTCAGTCTGTACAATCCTCTGTTTTCTCCACAAGCGGCTTCCGATCGATGAATTTATTCACGAAAGGGTCCTGTGTTATCATCATGGTGAGATTGCTCCGAAATGTGGTCTGACGCAATCCGAACAGCATTTGTGTCAAAAATAAATGAATATAAAGGCTGCGTGGTAGAAGTTCTATGTCAGATGTGCTTACGGCATGAGCCGTATGCATGCGTTCCCTGGGCTCATTTATATGGTGATGGCCTGACAATCGCATGCTGCCTGTTTCTAAATCTAAGTTCAAATACATGCATTGTAGCTTCTGGTTCAACTGGTTAAATCAACGGGGTGCACCATGCTACTCCCTCCGTTCGTCCTTTATCAGATGTCAACCTTTTAAAACTTTGACCACAAATATAAACAAAGGTATTTGGATTTGTCATGTTGAAATGATATTACTAGATTTATTATACTTTCAAATATTATATTTCTTAATAATGATTTACTCACATATAATTAGAAAAATTAATTATCAAATGTGTGGATCGGAGATAGTGTTTGTCTGAAGGATTTGAGATGCATTCTGTTTCTACCGCACAAAAGTACAGATTTCACAGCATAAACATGAGAGTTATTATTGCAACTCATGCTATTCTTGTTTTTCAGTATCATGCCATCACTCTGTTAGGATTTATACATTCAACCTGTTTTGACTCCTTCCCTTCATGTGCAAAGGAGCCAATTGTGAACTACAGAAGGCATGACTCTGTGTGCTATTTGTGTGAAACAGTCCAACTTTTCCTATAACAAAGAAACCACTGTTCCAGCATCACCTTATATAAATTCAACCGATGCTTCTGTTCAGACAACATTCAAGCAAACATGTTTTTCATCAAATGCCCACACTTGCAATATAGGAATTACAAAGAGAGAACAATGAAAGAACAAGGACAGTTGAGATAATGGGGGAAACCAAACAACATTTCCTTTTTATGGTGTACTCTTTTCTTTCTCTCAACCCAAAAGGACATTGCAGCCCTTCGCGTTGACCATGTTTGACAGAGCAGAACATGTGGAGAGCCAATTGGAGTCCGAAGAGCAGGCATTGAAACATTGAAGCCATGATATAGAAGGCAGTCCTACGATCCTCTGATTTCTGGACAATGCAACGTAGGTTCCAATGAATTTATTCGTCAAAGACGTCAAGCTTCTCATCCGTCAATGGCGAGATTGCTTCCTGAAGTCCTGATAGCCAGCTCGTTCAGGCCGCAGCTTTGCGCAACCAACCCAGTATATATGCTCGTCATTTGAGCTAGTTCTGAACTTCTGGTAACTCGGCAGCTCCTGTAACATTAATTTGTACGTCAAATTATTACTTGGTTAGCTCCAACGTGAATACGTTCGTGATGTCCAGATGATCACATGCATACAGCCTTCCAGTTGAGTTGGTATGTGTCCTCTTGTTAGCTCATCACCAGAGCTGGAATGAACATATATGTATCAGGTGATATTTGGGCTGATTAACGAGCTGTTCCTACGCTCCCAGAAAAGGATAAATTTGAGTACTATTCCTGTTTGGGAATCTTCTCTCTGTGCGTTAATGTGCTAGACTGCTAGTCCATGAACATTTCATGAC
This sequence comes from Hsuehochloa calcarea, assembly GCA_036346395.1. Taxonomy (NCBI): domain Eukaryota; kingdom Viridiplantae; phylum Streptophyta; class Magnoliopsida; order Poales; family Poaceae; genus Hsuehochloa; species Hsuehochloa calcarea. Next base: position 30,557,117 of record CM070601.1, on the reverse strand, counting down.
TGGGGATGAGATGAACTCTCAAGTCTCAACAAACACAAAAGCCTATTTATTCGTCTAGCTAGTTCAAAGGCATGTAGCTCCCGGTTCACAAATCACTACTGGTTCAGTTTGCCAAGGCTCCTGCAGTGCAATGCACACCGGTCTTCCGCCTTCTTGTCAAAGTAGTACCAAACTACCAATGTACCATTTAGCATATCCTGCACAAAGGGCACAATTCCAACTGAAGTACAACAAATTCCCATAGCAATTCAGGTTCAGTTCCTGAGAAGAATCAACTAACTAGATCGAATTCTGACATTATTGCTTTACGTGTGTCGGACAGATGCATCATCTTGCCGGTTAATTGCCCTAATTAAAGAAACACTAAACATTACTACTCCACAACTAGCGATGAAAGCATAAGCAATCGAGCCATGGGGTTAATGATCCAATTGAACTTCAGGAGTTCAGATAGCAATCTTGTATTACAAACATGCCCCAAAATTTTAGCTTATTCGCTTATTGCGCCCAGGGTTATATGCTCATATTGTCACGACACCATGCATATGCATATGCATGGTGTACAACTCATGAAGGAAATACTAAATATTACTTCTAGCGATGAAAGCATAAGCAATCAAACCATCGGGAACCCTGTATATGTCTATTAAACATTCGACAGTTTTTTCCTTCCAAAACAGTCAGTTTTTTTTTCCCAACCATCTCCATCCAACGCCCAAGATCCCCCACTTCCCAAAAAAAAAATCCTATACAAGCCGTCCATCCCCAACCCTAACCCGATGCCTGCACACGACCCTGCCGCTGCCACTCCACACGCTGCCGCCGCCGCCTCCCAGTGCCTCGCCATCGTCATCCCTGACGCCGCCACCTCCTCCCCGCCACTCGCCTCCAACGCCCCCGCCTCTCCCTTCTTCCCCATCTCTGGCGGCTACCGCCGCTGGATCCTCCACCGCCTTCTAATGATAGTTGGTTCTTGTCACCCCCACCACCCTCCCCCAAGCCCACGGCCGCCACCGCCGCCAGCAGTCCCCGGCCTCCCTCTAAATCCAGGCTCCGGTGAATCTAAACCCTTAGCCCGGTTAACTCTAACACTAATATGGCGAATCGCCACCCTAACTCGCCGCAGACATCGCCGGATAGGAAGAAGCCACCAGCCGGAGCATGAATCTCTAAGCAAAATCGCAAAGTCATAAATTCGACTGTTTTTTCTGCCAAAAGCATTCCACAGTTTTTTTAGCAATTCCGATTAACATTTGAACTTCAGGAGTTCAGATAGCAATCTTGTATTACAAACATGCCCTGAAATTCTAGCTTATTGCGCCCAGTGTCATCTGCTCATATTGTCACGACACCATGCATTGAACATATATATGCATGGTGTACATATAGGGGTACGATATATTGTTCTGTTTGACAAAGCTCCATTTGTGGCAAAGTAACCACTAGTAGCACGCAATTATCATACATTTTCTTCGGCGGCTTCACCGGCTGCTGCGCATACCTGTGACTGCCACACCCATAGGCGCCACCGGAACCGGATACGGTGTCGGCGGCGGGTGCCGGTAACCGTACTGTGACGGAGGCGCAGCCTTGTACGACGCCGCCGCCGCTGCCAGGTACTCCGTCATCGGATCGCCAGTGGTCTGCGCTACGGGCTTGTGGGCGGCAGCGGGGTCAGGGTGGATGACCCCGCCGAGCTTGTAGGAGATGCTGAGAACGCCGTGGGGCTTACTGGAGCCGACCTTGCGAACCGGGTATGAGGCGAGCGTGGCGGTGGTGGGCTCTTCGCCGGCGCCGGCGAGGATGTCCGGGAGCGGGAGGAGCACCTCGCCGACGTCGCGGTCGCCGAGGGCACGCTCCGTGCGGAGGAGGACGTGGATAACGCCGCTCCCGGCGCCGGAGGCCGGCAAGGTGAGGAGAACGGTCGCGTTCCAGGCGGGGTTGCAGCCGCCGGCGCGGTCGGTGGCGACGCGCTGCCGCGAGAGGGGGTCCCCGGCGAGGTAGACGACCGCGTAGACCTCCATCTTGGAGACGAGGTTGACGTTCCTCAGGTCCCTCGCGGAGACCAGCGTCAGCTCCAGCGTCCTGCAAGCCATGGCGCGCAGCTGGCCGGCCGGGCTCGCGCGCGTGCTCTGTTCTTAACGCTTCGATCGAGCTGCTCGTTGCGTGAATGGCTGGCTCCTGCCGTGCCGCGGTATGTATAGTTGTGGAGCCGATTTTTCTTCCACAAGGAGATTTGACTAGACGGAATGACATGGGGGGCCAGCTTTGTGGCCGGGACGACAGGTCAGTGAGGCGGACACGGTGTGATTCGGTCTATCGTCAAACAGGCGGGATTCCAACGGTCGGGGTCGCGCGCTGGGAGGAGCTCCTGGGTAGTGGTGGGCATTGGGTACTGAGCTTTGGGTTACATCGTGCTGCGTCAACTCGGTTAGGTCACTTAGTCGTGTCGTGCCGGCCCATCTTACCTCCGACCAGGCACAGTCCAGAGCCCACCGTGTCGGAATCGTGTCGTGCCGGTCCAAGACTAACCCTAAGTAACTATAGACGCCTGGGAAGACGACAGCCGTCGTTTTCGTCCAGGAAAACAAAGACACCAGTGCGCCATCTATGCCTGCTCCCTGTCGCCATAGTCTCCTCCTCCTGGACGCTGATGAAGAACTCCGCCCACCGTGGTCGCGTCGTGTGCTTACGAAGGAGGTGAGAAGGACGATGACGAGGAGGTGGCTAGAGGAAAGGTGGAGGGCGGCGGCGCGTGGGGAGGAAGAGGAGGCGGCGCGACGTGGGGAGGGAGGTGGAGAGGAGGGAGGGGCGCCACCGCCCATGGGGAGGAAGAGCGACGATCGGTGGTGCGTGGGGAGGAGGCGGTTGAGCCGGAGGGGCGAATCGCTGAATGTGATTAGGGATTGAAAATTTGGGAGCGGAGACTGGGAAAGGGTTGGGAATGGGGCCGGGAGGCCGGAGGATGTTGGGTTAAACCGGTGGGAGAAGGAGTGATTCGTTGGGCCAAAGCTAATGTGTGGGAGTAATTGGGCTAGGTGAGAGAGGATTAGGCTATAATGGGAAGGTCGGGTCTATTTCGGCCAGCGTCTTGCCGGCCCAAGCACGGTCCAACTGAACGTGTCGTGCCATGTCACCCAACGGGCCACATTCTTAGGCCCACCGCCCATTGCTCGTGTCGTGGCCGGTCCGCCCATTACATGTCGTGGTCGTCTTGCCGTCTTTGTCATCGACGGGCTTGGTCGCCCAAAAAGCACGGCCCATATCCCAGCTCTACTCCTAGGTATGGCCGCATAGCAGTGGGTCCTACAAGTTAGTGAGACGGAGAAAGTGCTTACGAGATTAGATTCTTCTCGGTAGGCACACCGTGCCATCCGTCGTACTGAGCATCCTCGCATGTTGTGCTGTGGTACCCACCGTCGTAATTCGTTGTACTTACTAGTCGACTTAGATCATGTACAATGAACTTACGTCAGCTGTCTATAATCTCTGTCACATAGGATTTAAGTCGATGTGTATGAAAGAGAATAATGAGATAAATGTGTTGTCTACAATCCTATAGCCGACTATATCACCAGAACCAAGTAGGAAATGTCTTAGGTTCATGAAAATATTAAAAGATTGTGTTATCTATAAAGACAAGTGAAAAGACAACTCATTGTATAAGCTGTCTATAATGCTGACTACAGGTGATATGGAGAGTTACTATAAACAGCGGTTGTCTGTATCATTTTACATGCCCTTATGTTTTATTCAATGTTTTAAATTGCGATTATCCACTACTACAAAAAGGGCTAATATTGCATGCCTCATCACAGACGGTTGACTAAAACCGTCTGCATTAAATACAACCACAAACGATTTTAGTTTAGCGGCTATCTATGTTACTAGCTGTGCTAAAAACATCTATGAATGGGTAATATCACAGACGATTCGTGTTGAAAAACTCTGTAAAGTATCACAGACGTTCTGAACAAGAACCATCTGTGATACTACTAAATTCACATAAGGTTATATATTGGAACCGTCTGTAATTAGAAACAATGGATTAGCTGATTCCGACCACTCCTGATCGGGCCAGATTGGTCTTTTAAAGTAGTTGAATTGAAGCTGATTTTCCCAACAGAAGAAAGTAGAAGATATGTAATCTGGTAGGCACCTTGTTCCGTATCATATGTAACTTCACTGTCTTGACGTGTAACTTACGATCAACAGAAGAATGCAGAAGTACTTCACATGATCAATCGATTGGAAGTTACACATCATAGACAGTGAAGTGCTCACCTGACCGTAGGGATGTGATCTTCTACCAATTTCTTGAAGACTTCAAATCCATATACCAAATTGACTTTTCGACCACCTAAATTGAAGTAGTTGATCGATCATTATAGAAGATGACCCCCCTTCTCCTCACCCTCTCCTTCTCTCCTTTAGCCAACACGGGTGCTGCCCTCCTCCTCCTTTCCTCGCGAGTGCCGGCAGCGGAGAGCTTCGTTGGCGAGATGGGGAGGCACCAATGGCAGGGCCGGCGCTAGGAGCAACAAGGGGCGCCTCGGGGCAGGAGGGTGGCGGCTTGGGGTGGGAAGAGGGGGAGTGGGGGAGGCGACTAGGGTTTGGGGCGCCTCCCCCCTTTGGCCGGCTCCCCCTCTTGGGCCTCCTGGGTTGCGGTCCGTGGCCCAGGATGGCGAGAAAACACATAAACCCCCCTCTTTGAACATGAATTTCTAGATCTTTATTTGTCTTTTCTCCCCCCAGCTTCCATTCAAATTACCCGATTCGTTTCTTTACCCGATTCGCTTCTCTGGTATTACATTCTACCCCCCTTAACAGGATTCGATCTCGAATCTACACACCGATCTACTAGAAAGAAACTGTGACTGTAATTGTCAATGATAAACACGTACCAGAAATGAATAGGTGTGGATATTGCTCGCGCATGCGAGACTCTAGCTCTCAAGTAGCCTCTCTCTTGGACTAGAGAAACCACAACACAAATACGTAAAACAATGTCTGACATAACACTCAACCTGAACTTTCTAGGTACACTCATCAGAAGAGGATCGAAGGTAAGACCTTACTCGATGGTCAACGTCTTTAACTAAATCTCAAACTTTGAATGGCTCAGCTGTTCACTCAGCACCAGAACACACCAGACGTTGTGTACTTCGCGTATGTACTCGAGACGGTCAAAGCGATATGCCAACTTCCTAATTTCTACACCTGTCGAAAACGAACGAGTGTACCTGAGCCACCTTCCCTTTTGGTACGAAAGCACACAACATACTCAAAATCGAACTCTTCATCTAACAAGGGACACCTCCTTTAAACAAGAATGCACAATGAATCGGTTCTTAAACCACAGACTCAGAAAGAGAATCCAACTAGAAATAGAGAGTCCTTATCGCATACACGCAATTCTAACTCTCCACCAAAAGGGTTAAATCCCAAATTTGACAATTCAACACGAAAACAAATCCATTTTCTAAATAGGCGCTTCTGAATGAACACCACGACAGCCAAAGGAGAAATCACTCAAATGCATAAACCAAATACTTCTTTTGGTTTGTTTGAATTGGAAAGAATCAATCATGCCAACACAGCGCCAACTCAAAATGCGGAAGACACCAGTCAACAACACAAACTCAGACGAGAATCAATAAAACACTCCACTATTCGAGGAAACATCCTTTCTCTCAATTTCTCTTTTAGGAATAAAACTTCTCTCGAACCTTGGAATTTGAATTCATCGCATACCACATGAGCTTAAACTTCTTAATTAAACATCCTCAAATTATGCTCAAACTGAAATACATCATCCACACCATTGTGGAGAGGCTCTATTGAATCCACCGAATACTCTAGGCAACTCATTCTACTCACAAAATTAATTTGATAGAAGGCACCCAAAGCACCACCAAAAATAGGTCCCACGCAATCACATTACCTCTAATTTTCAGGAACAACAACTTAAAATCCTTAGTACACCCGTTCATGTACTACAACATAAGGGTTCTATCAATGATCATTCAACTGCTCAGGAACCTCCATTATTCTACTTTCTCTACACACAATCATTGTGTGACCAAATGTCTAGCATAAAAATGCAAAGCCTGGATTTGACCTCCAAGACATCTACAACAAATTTCTCTTATAACAGATAGTGAAATCATCGGATTAAATCTATAATATTCCCATAATTCTAACTTACTCACTCATTGACATCATCAGAAATCACCCACGCAATCTCGCAATACTATCCAATTGCGTTACTCTATAAAATTAATTAAGGTTTCATACGTTTGATAATCCACGACCTTTCAACATGAACTGAAGTTCTGGAATTTCACTATACCATAGGTTCTACTCAGTCGTAATACTATTCAGATTTACTTCGAAGCCAAACATTCCATGTGAATCAAATTTCCTCCAAGAGGTACAGATTAAAACCAGTTCATCTTCTACTACTCCTCCAATAGCTTGGTAGCAAAATCTCACCACTACCATTACTTAACCACCACCAACAGTTGCCAATTTACGCTTTGTAAAAATTTATAACAGAAAACTGTTTATTCTTTCTCAAAAGAAAGAGGCGAACAAGGACAAGTTTTGTTACACAGGAAAAGTTGCTCCTCACAGCGAGCACGAAACCAAAAGAAATAATCTGGTAACGAGGATCTTGGAAAACAAAAGTTGAGTTCACAGCTGAGGGCACACATCCCTCAAAAAGGAATTAACAAGTAACAACTAATAAGAAAATGACATTACGATTGAAACTTGACATCTCTTGAGCGGAAAGAGCAAAAAGTTTAGGCGTGATTCAAATACCCACAAGTTACAAAACTCGACTCAAATTCTCAAATACTTCTACTGCACTCTTTCCTTTAACACATCAATTAGTCCTCGAACTAACAACACTTTGCCACAATGAACAAGGTAAGTTTTTAGTCCAAACCAAAAGATCTAATTAAGAATCAATAAAATTCTTCAACACGTCATATTTGCTCAGAATAGTTCAACTACACATGAAACATGAGATCCAAATGATCTCAGTCACCAAACTCGAAACATTTTTTATTTATGGGTTTTCACGAAAAGCAAGCAGATTATTCTACTCTTAAAGGTACCAGCATAATTTTTCTTTGATTGCAACCTCACGTTGCCTCCTCAGACCAAAGAGCCTTTCATATTAAACTCACACGAACCTCTTAGGAAGCAACAGGACAATCCAATACCACAATTTATTCAAAATGATTTCAGCTACCAGATGATTCATGAGTTCCAAAATATCACAAAACTAAACTTGCAATATTCTCATTTGAATGATATCACCAAAGACGATCAAATTACTACAAGTATTAACATCAATCTCACAACAACAATTAGAAAACACTTCGAAAGACCCACGTGAAAAGAATGTGTTGATTCTTTCTCAAAGGAAGAGGTAAATGGAAACGATTTTCACCAACTAGAAAATCATTTACCACTCGCAATGAACACAGGACCAAGGGGAAAACCAATTAAGCAATGGACTCATAGAACATAAGTGGAGTCCACAGTTGAAAGCATATGCTTCACAAGAAGAGAACAACAGACCTTAACAGATAAGAACAAACGAGCATTCAAGATCAAAGCGCTCGCATCACTAAAGAACCATTATAACTTTGCAGCATGACGCTTTACTCGACAAACTTCGTTTACTACATAAAGCTTGAACCCCCAAAAGATCATGAACACAAAACTCGAGATTTGATCATTTTAGAAATATCACGAAAGGCGATCAAATTTATTTCTCTATAAAAGAATCAACATTACCCTCACATTAATGAACATTTCATTAAGACCAATAACATACATTTCTGGTAACAATCAATTTACCGTACTATCACATCAATAAACTGAAGAGTTACGGGTAAGCGCTACGATAGCACAAAACAAAATTTTACCGCGCAACCAAGGAACCTCCGCAAGTAATAGATCACGAGATTACCGCTAGACGCGCCGACTCGTAGCGAAAGTAGAGTCGGTGTAGCGAATAGATGCGGTCGTAGTCGTACTCGCCGTGCGACTGCTCCTCTTAGTAGTCGAACTCGCCTCGCAACTTCTCCTCCTGCTCCGGTGATCGTCACGGGTTGCGGATCGTCTTAGTGCTGATGCTTCGCAACAGCACCTCCGAGGTATCCACACATATAGGGTAGGAACACCGCGCGCTGGTGTGCTAGCACCGGCAACGTGGTTGAGGATGGCGTGGCTATTAGGGTTTCGAGAGTTCTTCCAAAAACCGTTCTTAACCCTATGCCACCGCCTCTCTTTATATAGGCATCCATGATGGGTCTCTTACTCGAGACCCATTAGGAACTTGTATCCTATACGAATTCGGATCACCATCCAAATCAAATCTCCAAATTTCTTAAGTGTGCGACCCTTACTGTGTTCTTGTGCGATTGGTTGTGACTCAAAACTCTTTTCCGACCAATAGTCGTCGCCGCACCTAGCAAAGACGTAACGATTCCCAAGTACACAAAGAATATATCGGACGAACCTTAACGTAATATGATCTATGATCAGGTCCTCATCACTTACGATATGTTCATATCTCTATACGACCAGTCTGTGATTACGTTCGACCAGTCTACGACCAGATCACATCTCCATACGACCAGTCCGTAACTGATCGAACTAAGTGACCTACTCATGCATTCTCCCTTTGCCTCACGATGTCTAGTTGAACTCCAGGTGAGATATGGTGTCATCCATGGACTGTTCAATATTTTCTCGATCGAGTGTCTGATAACTTCATGTGGTCGACACTTCGACCACTAGTGGCATGGCCATGCACTTTCTTTATCCGATCACCACGAGGGGCCAGACATCTCTCCCTTATGCAAGGAGGGCAAATCCCATCTCGACCAAATACATCCCTCCGCATGTTTCATAGCATACCCAAAGCTACCTTTATAACTACCCGCCATTTGAGCAATGTTTGGTAACCCCTAAGAGTGCTATTACACATGTAGGGAACCATGTTGTTCTCAGGTCTAAGGATTATACATCATCATTACTTGAGACCAACTAATGACACATAGATTCATAACAATCTCAATAGTGTCTCAATGATGGGTCTATCCAGCTCCATGTTCTCTAACATGTGCTCACATTACTGATTCGATATCTCTATATCTATGACCGGTGAAACATGGCCATCAATTAATACATGTGCTGGTCGTAGAGTCATGGTTGTTCCGACCAGTGACATTCGACTAGGGATAATTTAGAATGATATCATATAAGTTAATGAGTTTCACCAACAAGTCACATACTCATTGATCTATAATTGATGATTCATTCAAGGAACAAGATAACATATTATCCAATATCATGAACACAAGGAAATACAATCATCTTTATGATTGCCTCTAGGGCATATTTCCAACATAAACTTCTAAAGGAAACATGACAAATCGTGTCATAGAAATGTCCATCATCAAATGGGATTGTAATAACAACTTATTCTAGGAAAGAAACCTAGTGCGAAAGCCACAAAGCTGAAACAAATCTCTTTTTAACAAGCTCACTCTAGTATAACACAAACTCATTAAACACACCAGATTAAATCACTTATTAGATTTTGCTTATATACCCTTACTAATGCTCAACGCCAGTATAGCACACACTAATAGCACTCTAACCATAAATACTAACAACCTATGATTATCGAATCATGGAAGCATTCATAGTCCTACCTTTGTTCAGAAATTGGAATGAAATATCTTTAAACTTCGACAATGGAATACTTATAGGACAAGATTTTGTAAGTCAATACAATAATCCCCATCCATCTCTTCATACATATAACAACAATTTAGCAGGGTAAATTAGGTGAATCTAGCATTTGTACAAATTCTTCAGGTATCCAAATAGAAGACAGATTCAAGATTAATGTTTACCAAGGCAAGATTAACTTCACTTTTGAAGACATTAACTAAGAATCATTGGTTTGCACCAAGCTATTAACACAACCTGATAACTCCTACCATACCAAATAATTCTTTTAATTTAAACCTCTTGGATATGTATGACAATACATCACTACAGGGTTTTAACATACTCTTGCTCATAAGAGAGGCATTAAACTTCAACTCTCAAATTAACCCAAAAGAAATATGCAAGGTCAAAGCACCCACTTAATAAAGAACTTGCAAAAGAAATCTTTCACTACCCGAAATTCCAAGTGAACAAATGAGTTACATTTTCCAACAGAGGATAAAACAGAGCTTATGTGAAAAGATAAGTCTTGCAATTTAACTACGCTCACGTGGATCAGAAATATCACAATAATCGAAATAGCAATAATTATTTCAAAGAACCATTAGGGACCTATTAGAGCTTGCCCACTTCATTATAACCCCTATTCAAAAGAAATTCATCAACTGCAAGAAACTACAACCAGGAAACCAGATACAAGCTTGAGAAAGACAACAACTTCATCCAAGAACTCATGCTCAACACATAACTATGGAACGGGGGTCAGTACTTCTCTATTGTCATACCACGAACAGTGGTGTAGCCTGGCAAAACCCAGGACAACAACCACGATCTCAACCTCTCAACGTCTGTTCCCAATACACATAACCAATATAATCAGTTATGAATATAAGGTCATCTCATAGTAATCATAGAGTAAATTCATAGATATAGAAGATCATAGCAGATCATAGACTAACAACAAGAATGATAGTACAGCAACAGTTCAACATGATGAAACATATCACTAGAAATGCATATGCATTGGATTACCCAAACCCCACCTACTGTGCACAGTGTGTCATTTTAATAACTTAATTACCATGGACCTAAAGTCCGCTCTGATACCAACTGTAACACCCTGGCTATTCGGAAGCCAAAATGTTACCTAAAGAACTAACATACAACCACATTGCGGAAGAATTTAAACCGTAAATCATCTAAGAACATAAAGAGATCAACTTTAATAGTACCATGGTAGGAATAAAGACTGAATCCAAATAATTATCTCAAGGGGTGATCAAGGACCACAAGCAGTACTTAAGCAACCATAACTTGGAGAGAGATATCAACCACATCTAACTTTATATATTACAGTTCATCAATTAACGAATGAAAGACAAGAACCAAATCATATTATTGAAACTTGATTATGGTGAAGTGAATGAATAGTGCATGTCTAATCCCTCCCAATTGCCATCATCAAGGATCACCTAAAATAAACAACAAAAGCAAGAATGAGTCCGAGACTCAGCAAGTACTGGTCATACAACACATATGAACAAGACAACATCATTAAAGATTATGAACATAACACCGAAGGAATATATGAATGAATGGAATGAATGGATGTAATGGAAGGAATGTACTGCACACATGCTTATACCGATATAGCTAGTGACACACCCGTCGGTGTTCACTTAAGCCCGTATTTAATAAAATACGGGGATCTAAATCCCGTATGAAGAACGTTTCATACGGGTGTCCAAATCTGCCCACATTGGAATGGTGGGTCTTACATGCTCATACTGGAATTGATAGATCTTTATTTTTTCACTCCCGTGGAAGGAACACGAACAAATGAATGAATGGAATGAAACATGAATAATGAAAGACATCATCTCTTTCAACATGGATTAACGGATATGAAAGGAACATGAAGCATTGAATGAAATCATGGATCATAGAAATAACAGTATGAATACAAGCACTCATCATTCATCAACATAAAGAATCACAATGTACTTGCCTTCCGCGTTGTGACGCATTAGGAGGTAACGAAGGTGCTCCTAAACTCGATGGCTCACCACCTACACAAGTATGTACTCGAAATAAGAATAACATGGTACAAAATGCTACCAGTAACGTTCTACAACACCTTCCCGATAACCCAAGAGTTAACTAATAGATCTATTCTGAAAACCGACAACTCAATCACAGAAATGAATCTAGACAGCAGCACGGAAAAATTCATATTTATTAATATCGGACTCAGAACGAGGTTAGGACAGATCCTCTAGAAACTTAATGAACATATCTACAAAATTCTAGTTGACAATATCACCCAATTCAGCAAAAATAAAATGCTATCAAATAGGTGAAAATACAAAACAGACTCTGTCTAGACGAACAGAACAGCAGTGAAGAACAGATCACAACTTTTAATCTACAACTCCGATTGGGGTGTTCTTTATCAATATCGAAAGATTATAAAAATTTCTACAATAACCTAGTTGGGTAAAAACCCTGAATCTACCATTTACTTACTCATATTTAAAAGACAACTTGATAGTTCATTCTCGTCAGGCAATCAGGACAGCATGGAAAGATTAAATCATAACTTTTGAACCGCAGGTCAAAATCTTGTGTTCTTAGTGGCTATGGAAAGCTAAGAACAGTGGTTACAAAACACCAGGAGAAGAAAATCTGAAATTCGGCCTCTAAGGAACCAAAACTGACCACACAACCTACTGGACAGAACCGATCTACTATAGACAGTGGGGAAAATACCTCATTACCCTTATAGAACCCAGGAAGACGATGAACGAGGCTTGGGGAAGATGATCCCCCTTCTCCTTACCCTCTCCTTCTCTCCTTTGGCCAACACGGGTGATGTCCTCCTCCTCCTTTCCTCGCGAGTGCCGGCAGCGGAGAGCTTCGTTTGCGAGATGGGGAGGCACCAATGGCAGGGTCGGCGCCAGGAGCAGCAAGGGGCGCCTCAGGGCAGGAGGGTGGCGGCTTGTGGAGGGGAGAGTGGCGGCTTGGGGTGGGAAGAGGGGGAGTGCGGGAGGCGGCTAGGGTTTGGGGCGCCTCCCCCCTTTGGCCGACTCCCCCTCTTGGGCCTCTTGGGTCACGGCCCGCGGACCAGGTTAGCGACAAAACACATAAAACCCCCTCTTTGAATAGGAATTTCTAGTTCTTTCTTTATCTTTTCTCTCCTCGGCTTCCATTCAAATTACCCGATTCTTTTCTTTACCCGATTCGCTTTCGGGGTATTACATTGACCCACAGGGTAGCGAAAAGATGAGGCGCTGACGATGAAGATGGGCACAATGTCGGGCTACTCACCTTAGCCATTCAATGAGGACAATGTCACTCTTCTCGCGGGAGCCATTTGAAGAGAAAGGTCAGAGTCGAATGAGCCAAGGGCCGTGATGAGGAGTGGCGAGCGTCAGCGTTGTTGAAGAGTCAATGGTCAAAGAAGCTCGATGATGAGGAAGCCCTATGTCGAACCTGGGAGCGAAGGATCCTCGATATCAGGTTTCATACACTAGTCTAGGAACAACTAGTGTACACGCTCAAACAAAATATGATAGCACAACCATAATACGTGATTCATTCATAGTAATTCAAGTTTTTTACAAAAGGACGTAAAGCCAATAAGCAAAATATAGCGAAAACAAAAGCAGTAAGGTAGACCACACAATTCTCCACTAAGCAAAATATAGCGAAAACAAAAGCAGTAAGGGCGTAAAGCCAATAAGCAAAATATAGCGAAAACAAAAGTGATACGACTAGATCTAGACTAGTCATATGGAGATACAAGCTGGTCGTAGACTGGTTGAACATGACGCACACAAAGCCATGGGTATTCGATACCTATTTGATTGACTCTAGTGCAAGTGGGTGACTGTTGGTGATATGCCCCAGAGGCAATCATAGAGATGATTGTATCACGTCTATATTTATGTGTTACTAAATAAGTGTTATTTTGTTCATTGAATGCATCATCAATTATAAAGATTACGAGTATGTGATTTGTTGGTGAAGCTCTTTTAACTTATATGATATCATTCTAAATGTATCCCTGGTCGGATGTCACTGGTCAGAACACCAGTGATCCTATCGACCAACACATGTATTGATTGATGACCATGTTTCACCGGTCATGGATATAGGGATATCGAATCAATAATAGGAACACATGTTAGAGAACATGGTGTTGGATTGACCCACCATGAGACACTGGTTAGATTGTTATGATTTCATGTGTCATCAGTTGGTCTCAAGCTGTTGGATCGAAAAGGCGACTAGAGGGGGGGGGGTTGAATAGAAGCACGCTCACTTTTTCACAAATAATGGATTCAACACAAATTTCACTCCAGTAGCTATGGAAGCTATGAATATCAGTATATTAGTACAACGGAAGACTAATATTGAATCCAATATAAACCCCTAAGCAAAACAACCAAAGATCAACACAAGATAAAAACAATCTCAAGCAGCAGGCGGTCGACCACCGGATCAATGCCACGGACCGATTCCTCGACACCGACCGGTGGCCAAAGCGGTCCGATCACCGCCTCCGAATGATCAAACACCCTATGACGAAGTTGTAAATAGATGAAACTTTTGATCTACAACTCTAAACTTGATGAAACTTGGAACACACCTTCTCTATGATATCAGGAAGCTATTCCAATCGAAGATTGTGATAATCCTTAGAGGAATAAAGATCCTTTTCCGTTTGAATGAAGAAGAGTTCAAAAATGGATCAAAACGAAAACTTGATCCAAGATCTTGCTCGTGGGTGATTGATGATCAAGATGATCCTAGGTATGTTCCCACATGTCACAGCAAGCTAAATCACGAGGATAATTCAATCAAAAACTCGCGGATCAAAGAGAGACTCAAAATCATCAAATATAGAGAAAGAACGCAATGAGACAAAACATTGATCAAACTTTCCTTTGATTGATTGATATGATATGGGCTTACAGCCTCTCCATCAATGGAGGACAATGCTCAATCTAGGAGAACAAAAATCACATCAAACTATCAAGAACCCTATCCTCCACAAAAGCTCTCCCTAAGAAAATTAGGGTTTACAAAAATAGCAAAAGAGACGAAGCGATGGCGCAGCCACCACCCTTCCCTATTTATAGTGGAGGCTTAGACTTTCTAGAAGTTTAACTCTATTGGGCTCCCGTTAAGGCCCAAAACAAATGGGACACTTACGCACGTATTTTAATGCACCGTCTTTATCTCCCCTTGACCTAACTAGCTACACCTTGCGCATTCTTGCGCCTCGGATTAGCCAATAGGTCACCTTTGTCCATCTTGCTCCACGCTTGATTACATTCACCTCACCAGGCATCGTCGATCGTTCTGGACCTCAGCTCTCCAAGCCTAGTCCCGATCATCCTCGCCGTTGACCGTCGTTGACCACCAAGCAACCTGCACAACAATAGACAAGTAAACCGAATTTGAGAACAAGTTCTTCACAACTTGACCCATGTTAGTCAAAAGATGCATCATGCAACATATATGCCCTAAAACTCATGACTTTGACCTAACAACCGAATGTCGCCGCCACGACGGGTGACAATCCAAGTGAAAACCGGTCGATCGCTTCTAGGGCGGTCTCGATCGCTTACCTCGCCGGTTTGACCGCCACTATTGGCCGGTCGGATCGCTTAGTAATGACTTAGCCGATTTTCAACCTCAAAAACCTAAACTCATTGGAAATTTTAAACCAATAGAACTTTTGACTCGAGACTCCAAAAATTATGAGACCAAGTGCAATAGAATCCCCTCTGTTGCTTGCTACCTCTATTTTGGCCCACCTCAATCCAACACTTTTTGACATTGGCCGGTCCGATCACGCTATGGCCGGCCGGACAGATTTGGGACCGGCTCGATCGCCGCCTGTCCGGCCGACCGGCTGAGACTCGACAGAACTGCATTTTACCGAAAACACGTGAAACGACAAACCATAAACGCCATTGCCAATTGTCACATCATCCTAAGATCTAGAGCATATCCCCATGATATCCACACAAGCAATGATGATGTATAATCCTTAGACCTGAGATCAGCATAGTTTCCTACATATGTACGAGTACACTTTGGAGTTGCCAAAGGCTACTCCGTAACTGGGTAGTCATAAAGGTAGCTTTCAAGTATGATATGAAATATGTAGAGGAATGTGACTGGTCGGATCTGATATTTGCCCCTCCTAACATAACAGGAGAGATGTCTCTAGGCCCCTCGATGTGGTCAGATAAAGAAAGTGCATGCCATGCCACTGGTGGTCGAAGAGTTCGACCACATAAAGTTATCTAACACTCGATTGAGAAGGAATTGAATAGTCCATAGATGACATAATATCTCACCTGGAGTTTAACCAGATATCGTGAGGCAAAATGAGAATACACGAGTTGGTCGTTTAGTTCTAGTAGATACAAACGATTCGTATGGAGATACGAGCTGGTTGTAGGCTGGCTGAACATGATCACTAAGTGGTCAAAACCTAGTCGTAAGGAGTTACGAAATGGTCGATACCAAATATGAGCTGGTCGTAGGCTAGTCGAAACCTGGTTGTAAGGAGTTACGAACTGGTCGAGACCAAATAGGACCTGGTCATAGATCATATTGCATTAAGGTTCATCCGATATAATTTGTGTGTATTCAGGAATGGTTATGTCTTGCTAGGTACCACTAGTAACTAGTGGTCAGAAAAGGTTTCCGAGTCACAACCAAACTACACACGAATCTACAGGGTTACACACTTAACGGGTTGGAACAAACCAGTATAGATATGTTCCGTCCAACGTGTTCGGATAGGATCCGTCATGGGCACTATTTAAGGAGATACTTTAGGCTGTTGGGAGTAGAGACATAACAGAGGAGACACACAACAAGAGTTGATGTGAGTTGCTCCAAACCCTAGCTGCCATCTTCTTGAGAGAGCCTTCTCGTGCGACTTGGTGCTAGCACACCGGCAGCATAGCGTTCCTGCAGTTGCTGTTGCGCTTAAAGAACGATCCTCGACCTTGGCGAGGAACTCGTTTGGTTGCTGGAAGAGACGATCGACTACGAGGACGATCGACTACACTGGACGATCGACTACGGTGGAAGATCGACTACGACCACTTCTTTGACGTGCTCTTCGTTGGACCGCATCGCCCAACTCTTCTTCGCCTTGCCGCCTGGCCCGTGGTAACGATCCGTGATTTCTTGGTTGCATGGCATCCCGGATTACGCGGTGGAATTTTTTAATTGCCAGCTAGCGTAGCCTACCCGTATCCCTTCAACTTTTCCGTATAAAATTGCCAATTCAAGGCTTATTCTATTGTGTTGTTGTGGACGAGTGTAACTTGAGGTTCTTGGTCGATGTTCAACCTTAATCGGTCTCTACCAAAAAAACAGGCATATCAAGCAACACATTGGAATTATGGGCAAATTCGTAGTGCTTTTGGGATCTGGTCGGGGATTGTTGGAGTTTATGGACTTGATCCATATAATATTCTAAATAAATCCTAGAAAGATCCCAAAGGCCCGCTCCTGCATGGTGGAAGGTGGGAAGTTTAGTACCATTTTGCTAGTCTAGGTACGAGGAGACCAAACAGAACACCTCGCTATTCGAAGCCAAGATGCCACCTAAGGATACAACATATGAACAATTTACTAATAAGATTCAATATGCATCTATCCAAATATCAATAACAGGATTACGAGGTGAAAGCAGCCAATACATCAGTGGCGAATAATCAAGAAACTAATCATGGAACGACATGACATGAAGTTTAAACATTACTTAATACAATCCATCTCTCATCAAGGAATATCAAAGTTGAAACCATTAATGAAATTATCAAGTAATATTCTGTGTGCAACGTGTTGGTCTACTCCCTTCCCAAAATCATCAACATCAGGGTGGATCACCTAAATAACATTGAAAGCAAGGGTGAGTCGAAACCCAAAGAAGTACCATATTAGAATAATCAATCAAATAGTGGACAAATCAATTCAATTGAATTACGAACAAATCTTGCATCACATACATGATTGAATGGAATGAATACATGAATGGATGGAATGAAAGAATGCACTGAAGGAATGGACTAATCACAGCTTATACCGGTATAGCGAGTGTAACACCCGTCGGAGTTCACTTAAAGTTACCGTATGAAGAACGTTTCATACGGGTGTCCAACGTGGCCCACATTGGAATGGTGGATCACACGTTCCCATTCGGAATTGATGGGTTTTCAAATGCCCATACCGGAATTGATGGGTCTTTCAAATGCCCATACTAGAATTGATGGGTCTTTCAAAATTCCACTCCCGTGGACGGAAATTAAAGCATGTATGAATGGAATGAAGCAAGTAATATGAATGTCATCATATTTTCTCAATTATCAATTTGAAACATATCAACATCATGTACAAGTGGAAGAACATACACGTATACATCACATTATCATGCATTCAATTGAAAACACCACAAGTTAATATGCAGTACTTGTCTGTACTGGAATATGAATGTTGAGTAACTTCGTTGATTGAAAACATGAATCATAGAAACATTAGCATGAACACAAACACATCATTCATCAATGTAAAGGATTCAATGTACTTGCCTTTCGCGTTGACGCGCTAGCAAGCAATGAATGTGTCCCCACACACGATGCCTCACCGCCTACACAAGTGTTCCCGAAATAAGAACAACGTGGAAATACATTGCTACTGGTGTTCTACAATATCTCCTGACTACCCAATATACCGCATGCACCGAATTGAAAATAAACTAAATAAATGATTTCAAATTTCTTCCGATCAGCGGTACGAGAAAAACATATTTAATTATTTGAATTCAAAATGACTCAAACCAGTGCCCAATGAATCTTAACGCACGACACTACGAAACTCTAGTTGGCGGGTTCTATGATTCGCCAAAACAGAGGACTAAACAGCAGTTGAAAACACTAATGATATCCGCCTGATTTCATAACAGTGGTAAAGAAAATGATGTAACTTTTATTATACTGATCCAATGGAGGTGATATTTATAAACTTGGAAATATAATTTAAAGGGCTACAATAACCTATTTGGGTGGAAGTTCTGAATATGACTGTAACTAGATCAAACCGGAGGAGCAACCGACAGTCTCCAAAATCTCTGATAGACAGAGTAGTGTGCGGTTAAAAATTCATATCTCCTAAAACACAGGGTGGAATCTCGTGATCTCGGTGCCAAAAGAAAGCTAAGGAAACCAGTAATATAACTCTAGGAGACGAAAACCCGAGATTCGACCTCTAAGTAATTCATAATGGCCCGACAAGAAAATCTACCAAAACACTTTAGCTGTCCTGGACAGTCGCGGTAAAACTACCATATCTCCTAAACCGTAACTCCAAATCAGATGATCTCGGTGCCTAAAGAAAGCTAAGATCAAGGGCTACAACTTTCTAAGAGGTGGGAAGATCACAAAACGTACAGAACTTACCCAAATCTGACGAACAAATTTGGCGCACGACAGGGAGGAGGGTGGCGGCCGGTTGGAGAGGGGGAGGAGGGGGTGGCGGCTTGGGGAGGGGAGTGGGGAGAGAGAGGGGAGAGGCTAGGGTTTGGAGGGAGGAAACCCCCCTTGGCTAGCCCCTCTCATGGGCCCTCTTGGGCTGCGTGCCCAGCCCAGTTGTCGGAAGATCGCTGAAAACCCCCCGCCGATTCAGGAAATTTCAGTTCATGTTTGCCTTTTCCCTCCCCAGCTGCTTTTCTAATTACCCGATCCGAATCCGGGGTGTTACACCAATATATAAGGTGGAGTTGATCTTACATAGTTGAAGCAAGGAAAAAAAAGAACACACGTGCACGCCGCCGCCGCCGCTTATCGCTTCACGCGATGTGCGCATGAATGGTTCAAAATTTTCATGTCCGATTGGATGTGGAGTTGCTGCTTCTTTTTACACCTCAAAACCATGCAATAGATGTATATGAATTGGAAACAAAAAGTTTGAATTAAGTGTTTCAATGGGGCTTTTATAGCATGCATTAACTGCATTTAAAATAGAGTAATTGAATTTCATTTCTTGACTAGTTCCATATGAGGGAGAGAAGTCTCCTCTCATACCTGGAATAGATAGAGAGATCAGTATCAGTTTTTTTTGCCCTGTTCCTCTATGCTGCGCAATCTCGACTACTCCATCCCTTCTTTGGCATGCACCGACATAGGATGAGCAGTGTGACAACGTCTCTCGTGATCCTGCACGTGTTCAGGTGAATCAGGTTTTTAGGAAGCGTTCGCGCGACTACTCACATCTTTCGCCATCGTCCACTTCGCGTTGTCTTCTTCGCATCAAGCTCTACCGTGGCCTTTGCCGTAGCGATTCTCTGTAAGTCGCAATAATATTACTTGATATGGCTAGGTCTTGCTTCCTAGATATTTTTCACGTGGTGATGATGATTCCTACTTCTATTAGTAGTGTTTTTATTCTAGGCTTTGCCATGTTAGTGCATATATATAAGATAGATATATTTGAGTTAACGATCATACTACTATTCATAGTTCCAAATATGCCTAGTATATGTATTGTCGTTTATTTAATTATTGTTTTAGGAATTATAATAATCAAAACAGTGCACATATACCTAACAGTCGGGTCCTCTAGCAGGGATCGACAATGGTTGCGTGTGTATACGTGTTTGATAACATAGCTGTCGACGATCAAGTCGCCGATCTTACGAAATAAAACAGAGAAGAATGACAAAGAATTCTTGAGAGATGATGAGACTGCTCTTTATTGCTATGGACTGGATTGTATACAAGGGGTACCCTTTATAAGGCAGTGGACTAATCATAATTACACTCAGCGCAGTACTAGCTGTGCTAATTCTTAAGATGAAATCCAATCGTCCGTTGATTTTCTGAATTGGCTTCCCTCCCCTTTCTGTCATTCGTGCCCTTCCTTAAATAGTTGATGAAGTGGTGGTAGTTAATCCTGGTATAGGCGCCTGTTGGGAGTGTCGCGATTGGTCAGAGTGAGGTAACAGTTGATAAAGTGTCAACCGTTTGGTGGATTAATGTCTGTGAGACACTAAACTGCATGGTAGTTTATCGCTAGTGTCTTAGGATCATGAAACGCCGCGTGGTATGGAGCCAATACGACATGTACTCTATTCATCATACGGTAAAGGATATGCTTAGAGCCGAATCCGATGCCCCTTCATTGCTTGTACGACAATCATCTGGTCGGGGACTAGGTACAGGACCTCATCCGACCAGTGTACCTATAAGTAACCTCTGGAACCCTAACGAGGTCGTTAGCTTTGGAGGCTACGACTCTTACGACCACGGGGGTCGTTAGCCTTAGGGTTTACGACTTTTACAACCACAGGGGTCGTTAGTCTTAGTGTTTACGTCCACAAAGACATATAGTCTTTTATTTATGTATTTAAAGTAATACATAGATATTTTAATACTTGTCAGCTAGCCCCCGAACTTTAAATAAATCGAGCGTGTGAGTACCTTTTTCCAATGAAGTCATATCGTAGACCTCATTTAATGTCGTGACATTCGATGTGGCTATATTCATTTTAAAGTTTGAAAACTACCTTGAAGTCGAATAGTCTTTTTGTCCGTTGGACTTTTGGGTAATTCCCTAGTGCACTTACGGAATTGTGGCTATAAAATCCCCTGCAAGGCTTTAGGGTTTTTACGCCTCCCGCTTTGCATTTTAATCTCCTAAGAGAAGTAACTCCTTAGACCTCTTTTGCCTTCAACCTTCCACGACCCCCTTTCTTTCTTTGATCCAATACTAACCATGTCGGACTTGATTACCAGCTGGTCGGTTTCTGTTCTGAGTGAAAAGAAACTTGAAGCCTTGGAGAAGATTGGAATGCTTCCAGATAAGAGTCTGATTTCTGGGAGATCGGTGGCAGGAGAGCACTCTCCGAGCGGCAAAGATGGGGAAATTCTTATTTTTCTCGCATATATCGAATGCGGTTTCAGGCTTCTGGTTCATTCATTCCTCCCCACAATCTTGGAGCATTATAGAATTGAATTGGTGAACCTTTCCCCAATGCGATTGCTAATCTTAGCATCTTCGTCAACCTCTGTGAAGTGTACTTGGGAATTCCCGCAGACCTGGAGCTCTTCAAGTACTTCTACAGGATGGTGAAGTTAGGGAAGACGATGGGGACACCTGGGGAATGCACCTTGCATCTCCACGAAAGAAAAGCTGATGAGTACATCCGTACGTACTCAAATTCTTCATGGTCATCATGGAAGAACAGCTGGTTCTACATGACGGTTACCCAAAAGGACAAATCTACTATATTGGTAAGAAGACTACGAGAACCCTAATGACGCCTCCGTGAAGAAGGAAGGAAAGGTGGGGAGATGGGTTGAAGCCATCCAACACCTTAGTATCGTGTTTAACTTCTTGGCATGTAGTGAGAGATTTCTATGTGTTGGATTAGCCTCCAAATCCCGAGCACATTCAATGTTAGGTATATTGGTCGTGACGACGCGACCAAAGGTTCCAAGGAGGGTAAGTCCTAAAAGATTCTAACCGGTTTCTTTATATTGGCTGATTACTTTTGTAACCCTAAAGTCTCTCGTTCATTCTTGCAGCCCTTTCTCCTGGCGAGGTTAGAACCCGTATCAGAATGATCTGTGCCGGGGAGCCCGATGAGAAGGCTGATTTCCCCAGGATTTTTGCCATTGTTTCTGCAACAGAGAGAGCCGAGAGGCTTAAGGTAAACATATCAACTATCTTTCACCATTTATGTGTTTTCTGATCAGTTTACCATAAATCTTCTTTGATGTGTAGTCGGTCGGATTGAAGATCAATGAGGCCACCACGAGTTGTGAGCGGATTGATACTCCAACTACTCCTACGACCACCCGAGAAGGTGATCTTACAGAGGTAGGTAATTGAAGGACCGAAATGGCAACAGAGGGGGGGTGAATGGTGCCTTAAAATTAAGAACTCCCCCTTTAATGTATTTAAACAAGATCTACAAAACCCTCTCAAGAAGAGTAAAACAAAATCAGAGAACTAAAACAGTTTCATGCTGTTTCACAAAAATCGAAGTTCGATTCTACCCGCATGTAGTTCCGCACCGTAGTTCCGGGTTAGTGCGGAAGTTCCGTCATGAGAGAATTACTTGGACAATCGGAAGTTCCGATTGTCCTGACCGAAGAACAGTGCGCTCGGGTTTTTCCCAAAAATCCAAAATGCTAAATCTTGAATGCTCTTCTCAGGTCAAGTTTCACAGGACATCATCCTAAACACCATCTTGACCTTATGGAGAAGAATCGCAAACAAAGATTCAATAATCAAGCCAAAAACGGATTTCTTGAAGAAGGGGCAAGAAAGACCAAAACCCACAATAAACGAGATTCTCAGATTCTTAGCTCAAGAAACTTTGAGGATGCAATAGTAATATCAAAACAACTCTAGATATCAAGTTTCAAGCTATTTCATAGGACGAATCAAAAGATACATCAAAACCCTAAATATTCACCAAGAACAGGAAGGGAATAAGAGAGGCACAAACAAGTAATCAAAACCTCGTAGTTTCATTGATAGAGATCAAGATTACAGAGGAAACACAGAGGAATGATTACAAGGATTTTCGACCATTCTCTCCAAACCAACCACCTCTCAAAAAGCAAAACAAAACCTTTAGCTAGAGCTAACCCTAATTTTCTCTCTCGAAGTCTAACCCTAACAACAGGGGTTCAGCTCTATTTATAGCCTTTACTTAATGGGCCTCCAACCCATTAAGCCCGCTACACCCGAACGGAACCGCCTCCACTTGTGCCGCTTGCGAAAATACCGCCTCGCCCTTGCACACCTTCCGAAGCCTCCCAGACGCCTTGGTCGCCCTTGACACGCAACCACCTCAAGATTCACGCCGCCTTCGACACATCCCGACCGCTCGACCTCAACGCCGCCGCGCTTAGTCCGATCACCTCGTGTCTCGCCACGACTTCGCCTCGATGTCCCGCAGTCAACACGCATAAAAACACATCACATAGCATTGCACAATATCATAGCATCAACATTTGTATAAGACTCAAACTCATAAAAATCAAAATCACAAGTTATCCTTCTCTCGCACAGCTCGACACAATCGGAAGTTCCGCACTTACCACAATGAAGTTCCGATTTCTAACGTCCGCACTTGTCGATTATCGGAAGTTCCGCTTAACATTGCGGAACTTCCGATCTTCTAACATCCGCATTTCCAATTTTTCAAATCCGATTATCGCCTCGTGAGGAACACTCAACGCCAGATATCTCGACACCCGCTACCCTAGGTGCGGAAGTTCCGATTTCCTTCACCAACTCAAAACCTGTGTTAATCGAAAGTTCCTATTTCCAACGCCAGAAGTTCCATTATCGAACTTCCGCGACATACACAATGGTAGTTCCGATTATCCTGCTTCAAAGACGTAAACACCCCAAACCGAAAAACTCAACTTTCAAATATTTAACAAGTCACAAATACTATCACTCGTAATGGAGGACCTCTCACATGGTCTCTCAAGAATCGAACCAAATATATATTCTAGGTGAAGAATTTTTGTCACCTAACTAACTTTGATTGTTAATTAGGCGATTGTTGTGGACACCCAAGTGGTCGCTAATGATGAGTCACGGCGGCCCGATCTTCCGATAGGTTCGATTTGGTTCGTCGTGAGGACGTTGACGCTTTGAGGCTTCCGACCAACAGATCGTCACCGCAATTCGCTACACCCGACGCGCTGCCGTTATCGACCACGCATGCACGCCGATCGACCTTACCACGAAGGTTATTGTTCATGCAAGCAATCGAATCAACTAGTCGTAGGTCTTCTTGTAGTGGTCGAGATCTTCTTGCAAAGGGTCGAGACCTTCTTGAACCGGTCGTAGTCCTAGATTCCCGAGTACAAGTAAATCATCTCCATTAGGCAAAGATCATAGAGTTCTCAATAATACACTCAAATTTAGAAACGACTTTACCGATCGATTAAGTGACGTGTTCTAGCTCTTGTCATAGGACCGTAGTTCAAAGACCCAGATCTGGAGGGTCTTGTGTCGTGCGTGTATCCGGAGGAGGGATGTCCTCATCAGCTAACGAACCGTCAGTTGCTACTGAAGGAACCGCTCTGGAGGTTGACGAGACCACACAATCTGACCCTATAGTCAGGGATCTTATTCTCGACCAGCTGGTCGAGGATATTGCTTCTGACCTCTTGTCGGTGGATGTGAGGAATCTAACCAACCCTACCGATTTGGAATCGGTGATGCCAATTGAAAAGAAAAGCGAGCATGTCAGCCTTTGCTTCAGCACGCTTCAAGTTCAAGAATAAGAAAACAAGGTATGTATACATAAAAAATAAACCAATGTAAATACTTACCTTTAGTGTTTCTAGAGTCTTGAGCTTCTTTCCTTATAGATCATCTGGTGTTCTGTTCGTTTCCGACCAGTGCATCTATAACATCCTAATTTTCTGAGCCCTAAAAATCTTTTGAATAATTACTTATCGGAAAATACAATATTTGAATTTCTATTATTTTTATTTAAAGCTTAATATAGACATTCATGCCAAAATAATTTAAAAGGGTTAATCCTAATAGTAACAATTGTCAAAACTATTTTATTTGGATTCTGTGTGCTTAGATATATTTTCTAGAATTTTCTGGAATTTTTCCAATTTCATTTTCTATTTTCTAATTGCTATTTAGATTTTCTGTATTTTCTAAAAGAGAAATCTATTTAAAATCCTCAAACAAAGAGCGGCCAAACCCAACTACTATTCCTTCCTACCAAAGATCAGGCGAACGGCCACCAAGACGCTTCTCGGCCCGATCGACATGCGGACCCTCATTTCTGTCCTCTCTCGTCACCGCGGCTCTCAAGACTGTCCCACTACCACCTCGCCAGCTGCTTGCTACGCATCTTCGTCTTAGCTACGCTCGCTGACACGCGAGACCCACCCGTGCCACTATTCTTCGTCTCTATTTCGTCCGCGCTCCGGACTCCGCCGCCGCGCCGAAACCGGACTCCTTCGTGGCCCCACTGCTACAACCTATTTAAGGCCATGGTGTGAGTGTCACGAGGTTCGCCTCAACCTCCGCCACCTTTTCCCCAAAGCCGCCAACCCTAGAGCGACGTGTAACATCTCAAATGTGGATTTGTGTTTCAAATGTAAGAAAATGAGAAGAAATTAAAACTTTTCTTGCATCTTGAGGTCTTTGGCCATTTCTGTAATTCTTGTAAAGGAATTATGAAAATCCAAAATCAAAATCCTCAATTGACTCCAATCAAAAACCTTCTTGGCAAAGATCTTGTGCCAAACCCATCTAAACATTTTCCTGAGTTCTAGGGAGGTTCGATAACACCTCTGAATTATCTCATGATTTTTAGAAATTATTTGATAATTTTGGAGGCAAGTCAAACCAAATCAAAGCTTGGTCAAACCCTAATTCACACCTTCTGGAAGTTCTTGAGAAAAATGCAATGTATAAAAGTCTCTGAAAATTTTATGTGAGGTTTATCCTGCAGTCTGCAGCATCCAGTTAAAATTTCATAATTTTTGGAGTTGGTTTGCTACCTTAAGAATGTAACACCCTGACCGAAAATCGGCCAATGCTCACTTTCACCGTATGGACTCGCCACACATAACACCCCACTTACACTTTCGCCCTCGCTTGTAAAAGGGTTAACCCGAGGTGCTATGTGTAATACCCTACCGCTCGTAGTGTGGCCCATGAGGAGTTGTGTGGTGGGATTAGTCCCACATTGCTTGTCTCAAGTGAGTTGTACTAGTATATAATGCCCGTTGATCCAAACATAGCACCTCCGTTAACCCTTTACACGGCGAGGACGAAAGTGTAAGGGGGTGTTATGTGTGGGCGGGTCCGCCCCACGGCCGGGCATTGAGCCGATTTTGGGTCGTGTTACGATGGTATCGAGCATCAACCTTCACGACGGGCGCGTGCGGATGTAGCGGGGCATATGGCGATGTCGCATGGGCCCGAGTGGACACATGGCATGGCATATGTGCTGCAGACGGACGCACGGACGTGTACCGAGGGGTGGTTCGGGCATTTGTCACAGATGCGGATGTCTTTGCGGGCGCCACTTAAGGGGGTGAGTGTAATACTCGCTCGCTCATAGCGTGGCCCATGTGGCCCATGATGAGTTGTGTGGTGGGATTAGTCCCACATTGCTCGCCTCAAGTGAGTTGTAGTAGTATATAATGCTCGTTGATCCAAACATAGCACCTCCGGTTAACCCTTTTACACGGCGAGGACGAAAGTGTAAGTTAGGTGCTATGTGTGGTGGTCCGCCTACTAATGCTGGTGGGCATTGAGCCAATTTGGGTCAGGTGTTACACTATGTTTGGATCCAACAGCATTATATACTAGTACAACTCACTTGAGACAAGCAATGTGGGACTAACTAATCCCACCACACAACTCCTCATGGGCCACATGGGCCACACTACGAGCAGTCTGGTATTACATTCACCCCCTCAAGGGTCGACGCCGGCAAAGATACCGCATACGCTGCAAATACCTGTAACCACCCCTAGACACGCCCGCGCGCCCAAAGGTTTGACATATGCCATGCCATGTGTCCACTCCGCCCACATGTGCCATGCGCCATATGCCCGCTTCGCCCCGCACGCCGCCGCAAAAAGGTTGATGCTCGATACATCGTAACACTGATCCAAAATCGGCCACGCCCAGTAGCATGGCGGACTCCGCCGCACATAGCACCACTTTCACTTTTTCTCGCCGTGTAAAGGGTTAACTCGAGGTGCTATGTTTGATTCAACAGCATTATATACATTACAACTCACTTGAGGCGAGCAATGTGGACAAATCCCACCACACAACTCATCATGGCCACATGGGCCACGCTATGAGCAGCCGGGTATTACACGGTATCGAGCATCAACCTCACGCACGCACGCGCCAGCGGGACAGGGCGCGCATGCATATGGCGATGGCACATGTGGGCTCAGAGTGGACACATGGCATGGCCTATGTGACGACGACGGACGCACGGACGTGTACCGAGGGGTGGTTCTGGGCATTTGCCGCAGATGCGGTATGTTGCCGAGGGCGCCACTCTGTGGGTGAATGTAATACCCCTACCGCCAGAGCGCGGGCCCATGTGGCCCATGAGGAGTTGTGTGGTGGGATTAGTCCCACATTGCCGGGTCTCAAGTGAGTTGTAGTAGTATATAATGCCCGTTGATCCAAACGTAGCACCTCCGGTTAACCTTTTACATGAAGCGAGGACGAAAAGTGTAAGTGAGGTGCCAAGTGTGTGGTCCGCCCCACGCTGGTCGGGTATTGAGCCAATTTTGGGTCAGGTGTTACAAAGAAAAATCCCCAAAATCACCAGCAATTCAAACCCTAGCCGGTTTTCACTATTCTTGGGTTCGAGTCGACTCGCACGAGCCACTTGACTTGGTTCAATCAACTAATCGCACCGCGCGCGTCGCCGCGCGAGTGTCGTGGATGGTTGGATCCGAGATCAACGACTATATATGCGCGTGAACGCTCGACCATCCGAACGCTTCGATCAACGAGTCGCTGGATCTTAGATCAACGGATCGATTGAAGTGAACGTCGACCACCGATCGTCCCGCTCATCCGAACCATCCAATTTGGAGATAACGATCGACCGCTCCAATGGCTCGTTCCATTTGAACCGCTCGATTTAGATCCAACGGTGACGAAGTCGTCTCCTTCCTCGAGTCTGAGCGTGCGTTTGAGTCAAGCAATGGCGTGAGCAGAGAAGAAGAGCGCAGTGTTGTGCCACCTCGGTGACCACCTTTAAACGGCTCTCTCTGCTCGCATTAAATGCCCGTCGTGCACCGCCCTCAGAAGTCCATTGTTCAACCGCTCCCGTCGCTCCCAAGTGCTCTCATAGCAAGTGTTGACCCGAGGAGAAATATCGCCGTTGCTCTCTGCCATTTCCTCTATTTAAGCTCTATTGCTTCCCCTTTGGGTTCCTTTAGCATTTTTGCAACTCTAGCTAGCACCTCAGTGTTTGTTTGAGCTGCATTCAACCAAAGCCATTTCGCCATTGCTTAGAGCTTCAAGTCGCTGGTGAAGGCCGCACTACAAGGGCTCTTTTTCCAATTCTTGCTCCTCTACTCCCTCTTTACTCTCTTGAGCTTAACCTCGCTCAATTTTGATTATCTTCCTCGTATCGAGCCAATTGAAATTCCCATTTTCGACCGAAAGCACCATTTTTCATCACCAGAGCAGCTCCAACTTTCTCTGTGTCTTTCCCGTGCTCAGGTAACTCCACATTAGTCCCTAGTTGCTTGGCACACGCTTAATTGGACCACAGCGGAGCTTCTTTGCAATTTTCGTTTTTCGGTCATTCTTGGTCATCTCTGTCAACTCCGGCTTGCCGGCGCTCTAGACCGCCGCAGCCGCGATTTTTGGTCCCATTGGGTGCGCAAAGTTATTGTAGACCCATTTTGGGCTTTTGCTCACACCACCGTGACCAGAGTCGCCGGCGGTGAGCCTCCTTTCGCCGTCGTTTAGTCGGACAAAACTAGGTGCGAGCTTTTGAACGTAGTTCGCTGTGGACCGTCAATCCTTAGATCAACGGCCCACAATCGCGTGAACGTTCAGACCATCCGAACGCGGCGATCCTTGTGTACCGTAGGATTTTAGATTAACGGCTCAGATTCGAGTGAACGTTCGAACCATCCGAACGTGTCGATCTATATGGATCGTTGGATCTAAATCCAACGGTGAACGAATGAGCCGCGCGCGCTGTGCTCTGCGCGCGTGGGCCATTGGATTTCGAATCAACAGCTCAGTTTCGCGTGAACGTTCGGACCGGTCGAAGGTTCGCTCGCAGAGCCATCCATCTCTAGATCAACGCCACATCGATTTGAACGCTCGACCGTCCAACGCCTCTATCTGACGTGGACCGCTGGATCAAAATCCAACGGTGGTTGTGAGATGCCGAGCGCGACCGACTGGGACTTGGACCGTTGATCCAAGATCAACACCCAAGTTCGCCCACGCCGCTTTTATCTCGCTTTTCACGAGAGGTTTATTTGTCAACCAAAAATAAAATTAACTTGTAAAATACATAACTATTTCATTTTAATTCCTTTCCTGCTGATTCAAAGTTTGCTAGTTATGTTTTTAATCAACTTTAATCTAAAAATGTTTCTAACCTCATTATAGCTCCGTAAATTTTTGCTAAGATGTTAGTTGCAATGAATAGTAGCATTGGTAATTTATAAGGCTGAGCAGATTTGTTTTGCTCATATCTTTTGCATTAAGAATCCAAATCCATTGGTTCTTATTGCTAAATTCCTTATAAATCATGATCTTTCTGCTATTAAAATTTCAAAACATTTGGATAAAGTTTGATGTTGAGTCTTTTTGTTTTCTTCGTTCTTATTGCTATTTTTTCGCTTTCGTTAGGGTTCAAGAGCACATTGATCACCTAAATGATCCTCCGCAATATCTTGAATGTACAACCAGCAAGCAGCTTTGATCATAAATTTCCCACTATTTGCAAGTCTAATATCTTGTTTACAAATCATATGTATGTATGCTTTTGTGTCAAATTAATTGTCCTGATTAGAGGTAGTTACTCCTATTGCATTGTTGCCCTCAAATTGTTATCCCCTGCCACAAACATAAGTTACTAATATCGCTGGTGAATTAGAGCCCGGTGATTTAATTACGCTCTTTTATTGCCTTTTCGATATCATGCTTAGCAATGCTTAGCTACCGGTAGAATTGGGCGGTTATTGACTTAGTCGATAACCTTGATCACACAAATCATGTTATTACTCTTTGTTCAGCACCTTGTGCTAATTTGTTTTGAAAATAAAAAGTGCAAATGAAATTATTTAGACTTGGGCAACTGGTTGGATGGTGAGTTATTGGGTTTGTGGATGTCTTGCCCGGGTCAACAAGGACCGAACATCTTGTTACACTAAACCAAGCATTTTTGCATGCTAACCACGCGAGAAGGATATGGGACCTCTCTTGACTGAGTACTTTGGCGTGTGTTATCTCCGAGTCGCGGGAGGGGGTTGTGTGTGTTGTGTGAAAAGGATATGTATTCTTGTGTTGGGTGTGCGGTGGTGGAGATTCCGGGTAGGCTCTCCACCTCGAGGAGCATCGTAATTGTCCAAGGTTTTACCTTCGATGGGTAGTTGACCGAGGCTTTACGATGACTCCGACACAACGTATGGGTTTCTACCCATACACGCGGCTCGTAGTTAATGCATAATATTGGAAATATCTCGTATGACTTAGCCGTGCCGGCATACCTAAGGAAGTGTGCTTAATAGCTTGGCAAAAAGGCGGTCTGGCGTGTGGGTACATTGGTACACCCCCAGGATAAAACTATTCGAATAGCCTCGCCCTAGGTTATGGATACGCTTGGGGAAGTCTTCCAAGAGTTAGACTACAACCTTTAATTAAAATTTGATATGGTTGGCATGAATGGGTAATTCATGCTATTGTTGTGGTGACTATGGGTTTAGTCACTTCTGTGATTGTTGTTGTCATCTATCTATTGTTATTATCGTTGTCGTCGTTATTTGAACATTAAAACAGATTTGCCAACTTGCTTTTAAATGTACTACAATAATGCAAATGAAAACTTGCTTTATGTTAAAATGAAACATCCAAGCTTCCACTTAAATAAGTTTGCATGTAGCATATGTATAGGTCTGTTATTCTACACATAAGTCTTGCGGAGTACAATTTTTATACTCATTTGCTTTGCTTAACTATTTGTTGCAGAGTAGGAAGGTGAGCCCCAAGGGCCTCACTTTTGTGAAATGTGCTACGGGTTCGACGACTAGCTTGGCGGTCCGGTCGGTTGCCTTGTGGGTTAAAGGCACACTGATTGGCTCTTTTGTTTATGGCCATCTTATGGCACTTTTGCTTTCATTGTTTATTTTTGTAGTTATATGGATTTGGCCGGTCGGCCTCTCTTTTGTAATAGCTATCCTTTATTTATTTCAACTTCTGGTTTGTTGATGTGCTTCGGTTCTATGTGAATGAATGGAATTGATGCATGAATTTTGTAAAGGGGTGTGTATACTGCATTTCTGAGAAGTATACATGTCTCGAAGACACGGGTTATTTTATTTGTGATGCTAGGGTCAATTGGTTACTAAGCATTACAAGCCTAATAATCCGGGGTCCTCACACGACGTCTTTTCGCCGAGATTGGAGCTTGAACCCTAGCGCCGCCACAGCCTTCATCGTCAAATTCAGCCATCATCGGTGAGCTTGTAACATCCCAATTTTCAGAGCTTTAAAAATCTTTTAAATAATGGTAGTAAGAAAATTCACCATTTGGATTTATTTGAATATTATTTTAAAAAAGCTTAATATGGACTTTAAGGACAAACCGATTTAATGTGCTTAATCCCAACATTAACAATTACCAAAATTATTTTATTTAGATTCTATATGCTTGGTTATATTTTATAGAATTTTCTAGAATTTTTCCAAGATCATTTGCTATTTTCCATTGCTTATTTGAATTTCTGCTATTTTCAAAAAAAGAAAAAACTAAATTAAATCTCCAAACAATAATAATAATCTCTCCTACCTAACATCGCTTATCCGCCCATCTCTCCGTAGAGTCGTCCGATCGGATCGACGGCGATTCGCCAGACGCTGCCGCTTTCGCCTCCCTCACCGCCGGTGGACTTACCGCTTTCGCCTCGCCGCTTTCTTTCTCCGGCGGACGCTGCCACAAGAATCGCCATTGGCGGTCAACGCCGAAGCCACGCGGGGCGCCTAACTTCCCTGCTCTCCGCTGCAGCGCGCGACGACTCGCGCCCACCGCCACGAACCCCACCCTTCTTCCTTCTTCTCCGCGGTATGCGACGGCCGCAACCGCCGCCACGACCTCCACGCCGCCACGCCGCCGACCTCCCCGCCCTATAAAGGACACCGGCGCCTCGCCACCCATTCCGGCCGCCACCCACTCCTCTCTCGCTCTCGGCTCGCCGGAATCGCGAATTTCCACCGACACCGAGGGCTTGAGCTTCATTGCGCCGCCTGCCGCTTCCCGTTGTCGTGAGCCGCCACCGCTGATTCGCCAGAACGCCGCTGGCCGGTGCTCACCTCGCCACGGAGGAGCCTCTAACGCCGCCGCCGCCGAGCCCGCATTCACCTCCTCCGCCAAAGCCTCGCCACGGCCACCGCTCGCCCCGAGCACCAGTGAGCACACCGAGACCCCGTGTTCTCTACCTCCTCGTACCACTCATCGCCGTTAACTCGCCGCTGTCACGGGACCCTCGGTTCAGCGCGCCGCCGCCGCTGGCCCATGTCACTCGCCACCTCGGCACGGCAACGTGTCATCCTCGGTGGCGCTGCACGGCTTACACGCCATGCGAAAGCGCCACCACTCTATCCTCGTCTAGTTGGCTCTGCGGACTTGGTCCACTGTGAGCCGGGTCACCGACATGTGGGTCCCACATGTCGCTTAATTCTTTAATTCTTTTAATTCCGAAAATCCTTCACGACGCCATGCTTGCGCAATAATCCAATTTTTCTATTGAGAAATAATTCGAATTCCAAGAATCCTATTTTTAGGTTTTTCTTTGATTCAAACTTTGAAACCTTATAACTTTTGCATCCTAACTCCAAATCCATCCATTCAAATTTCTAAATTTGTATAAAATCAAGATCTATCTATTGAGATTTTAATTATTTTTATCAGAGTTATTTGCTTCTGGTATTTATTTATTCTTGTTGTTGCTTCATTACGAGTAGACTTCGACGATACTTCTGGAAGGCTTGAGGAAGAAGGAGCTTTGCAAGACCAAGACCAGCACTTGAACCTATTCCAAGGCAAGCTATACCCTTGACCATCTTGAATCCCAGCTTTGATAAAAGTATTTTAATTCAAATTATCGCATCTTAATTCAAGTATTTATTTAAATGTTTTGGGTGCGAGTTAATCCCAAATTGTTATGCCATCCTTGTTAATTGCTATGTCCTCGATTCTTTGTCACCTTAGTTGGTATTTAGTTGGTAATATGGTAGCACCAACGTGGGTTGGTTAGTTGCGATTAGATTGCTTAGCCATGCCACGAATCACTTGTCATGTGTACCGTTATAAATTGACTAAGTGAATATGAAACTGTGAACAAACTGTGTACTATGTGTCTTTGTGGCATATGTTGCACTTAAATCAACCAGGTGGTAAAAGGATTTGACCGAGGCAAGGGGTGGATACTGTGTGAAAGGGTGGACTGTGGGACTGTGTGAATAATATTAAGTCGTGTGCCTATGTGGTTTGGTTAGTGAAAGTCTTGCCTTGGTCAATTAAGGACCTCACCATGTGCGCCATTGAACTGAGCCTCTGACGACCACATGCCTGCTTAAGATGGGCCTAGCATAGTAAGATAAGGTATCCAATTGCTTTGTTATGCTTAGTGTTAGCTACACTAAGTGTATCTTGTGGGTAAAGTGTACAAACCTCCGCAGAGTGTAACGTAATCTATTCGAATAGCGCGTCACGCCATCACTGACAATGCTCGGGATTTCACACTAGGGGTAGATGTTTTCATAAACTGTAGGGAAGGGAGCTATGTGATTAAATCATCTAGCTATGTGAATAACCTGTTAGGTCAGGTGTGTCTTTGTGAAATAACTTGTTAAGCTTATTATTGTCTATTGGTTTTACCTGCTTTAAATCTATTAATTGTATTCAATTGCAAAGGTTGCAATTATGCAAAAGAGCCATAAAATGCTTTCCTTGTAAAAGCCAAAGATATATACATTTTGCATCTCTGGTGTGGCTTATAGTACGGTGTGTACTCACGCTTGTTTTGACGAATCAAACAGAGGAGGAGTCTTCACCAAAGATTCGAGGACGAGTACATCAAGGTGTTTAATCGTGAGGTCTTGATCCCACGGCGGTTCGTGGTGAATCGATGGGGTGCCACTACCTTTTCGCTTCACTGCCGCTTATTTTCTCTCATAGTTCTCGCGTGGCTCAAGAATTGTAACTCGACCTTAAGGTCAAAACCATTATTTATTAATCAAAGTTATTCGCTTATGTTACTATTCGCTTGTATGGATCGATTTCCATCTTTGTTAACACTGTGCACTAGCGTGATCCTCGGCTAGTGCATTAAACACGAGAGGGTTCAATCGTAATTTTGGGTCCCGACAAAAGTGGTATCGAGCCATACCGATCGTAGGTCTAGACCTTAGTTAGATTGGCCGCTCGAGTGTTCAAATTATTTTCTAAAAGAAAATTTAACTTGCAAGACTAAATGAATTGCTTAACTCCTCTTATATCTCTCTTAACTCATCTATTGCTATAATTTCTTTACTCTCCCATTGCTTTAACGTGGTTCTTACCTCTGTCTGCCTTGACAGATGCCTTACCTTCGACCTTCTGAGATAGCAACGAGGACTTGCCGCATAGCCGTGGAAGTCGCTGCGCACACTTGAGGCTTCGATCGCCTGATGTACCGTGGCGGTGAGTACATGGTCAACTGACGGATCGTGGTATAGTCCGCCGCCTAACAATCTACGCCAGAGGAACACTAGAGGCAACACTTTGTACATCTCAACCAGAGGATCACCTTCACACAAGGAATCCAGAGTCGCCACGACCGCCATGCTCCGAGTCCGCCACATTTACGCCAAGAACTACCACACACCGCCTTCCGCTATCATCCCGAGCCGCTTCAGGGGAGATGTTCGCGCTTCCGCCTACAAACGGAGAAGGCCATGCGACAAGGGTGCATCTTGCACGGCTCACTACGCCCCCAGAGGAGTCGCTAGAGATGGCCGCCACCGAGCCGAGGTGCGCCTATCGCCCGGGAGGAAGCCGAGAAAGGATCGCTGCCCCAGAGCAAGCTCTCTACCACAAGATGAACTCAAGATGATCAAAAGGAAGATCCGAAGAGCCGTAAGAAGCCGAGGAAGACCAGAGGAGATTCTAGAGGATCCAGAGAGGTTGCACACCGAGGAGCCACCGCACTGCACTCAAAGACGCATGCCCCTCGCCGCACTACCCCGGGCATCGAACCGCCTCATGACGATGCCACCTAACTTCGTAGTCTACACTGTGCAGAGCGCCGCCGTGGATTTGGAGGCTTTCGAGTAGTTCGCCTAAGTTCCAGCTTAGTCGCTTAGCCGCTTCTTTTCGTAGTCGCCTTTAGGCGGTAGCTTGTGTGCTTAGGTTCGCTTTCATTTTTTTCTTTCTCAGTGTAAGTACGAGCTGCAAAGGCCCTTAGGCATTTGTTGCAAATGCATGCTATTAAGTTATTAATGAAGATTATTTCATTCAAGTTTCTTGAGTCAGGTTTGTTGGGTTTAATCTATCCCCTATCTAGTTCTTAACTCACCTTGTGCTCTCTACCTTATCTAACCCATGGAACCTCACCAGATGGTTCAGACTCGCCATACCGCTGCAAGTGGAGCCAGAGCCCAAGGATCAGAAGGCAATGAGCAAACCCCTACGGGAGCAGTACCACCCCAAGCACCTCCTATTGACTTACAGAACTTTGGAGCCTTCATGGCAGCACAGACGCAGATGATGTACACCATGATGAACCAGATGCAGGCCATGAACAACAACAACAACAATCACAACCATCATCAGGGAGGAGCCCCAGTTGCTCATAGTCATCAGGGACCATCCAAATTGGTTGAATTCATGAGGACCCGTCCGCCAACTTTCTCCGGACATGTCTCGCCAGTAGAAGCTGATGATTGGCTTCGCGTGATTGAGAGGAAGCCGATCACCCAATGCAATGATCATGAGAAGGTTTTGTATGCCACCGATCGATGGAGGGCATAGTCGCCGAGTGGTGGAAAACTTCACAGCCGCATGGAGCACCGCAATATCACCGGGAGGAATTTTCCGCAGCTTTTCGCCACTATCATGTACCAAGGCATTATGGATCCAAGAAGGACGAGTTCCGCTCTCAAGCAAGGGGTATGTCGCTGATCGACTACCGAACAAGTTTTCTCACCTAGCTCGCTATGCTCCGTAAGACGCCGCATCGGCTGTGTCTCGCCAGAGTCGATTCTTGAAGGGTCCGAACTCAGACTACAAGTCAATCGCTTGCCCACACCTTCCCGCATTTCCGTGAGTTGATTAACAAGGCGTTGGTTATGGAGGACAAACGCAAGGAGTCGGAGGATCACCGCAGCGAGGATGATTCAAACAGGAAGCCACCACCACAACAAAGCAGAGGGCAAGGATAGTGCCACAAATAGCTTAATCGCTTCCGCCACGAGTTCTTTCGTAACACCGCACCGCCTTCAAGACTCGCCCTTTGTTCAAGACTCAGAACCCTACACCACCAACCCCACCTCAGAAACAACAATCGCCGAATGAACCAAGAGTGTGTTACCATTGCCGCGGCTGTGGCATTTCGCTAATCGGTGTCCTCAAAAGGAACTATCACTCCGGTTCGCTTCAACCTTGGAGCAACACCGCCAAGACCCCAAAGCGAGAACAACCAAGGAGTTTCTCAGGGAACCAACAACCAGAGGGACGCCTCGGCCAAGGGTCGAGGTCGTGTTAATCACGCCACTTTGAAGGAGCCCAGAAGCACCGTGGTTGTACCGGTAAGTTCCTAGTAAATTCAAGACTGCCTGCTCGCTTGATTCTCGAGCTTCGATTCGCTTGTTTCGAGTTTTTGCAACCAAGAATAAATTGGAAGTTATGCACCTTAAGCGTGATCTGTCGGTCCAACCACCGGAGCAGAGTTAAGTTCTAATATGGGTTGTTTAGGGCTAAATTACTCATAGTCGAGTTGAGTTTCTAGCTAACCTCGTTATTCTAGACACCCAAACCATAGATGTCATCCTTGGCATGGATTG
The DNA here is from genome assembly GCA_036346395.1 of Hsuehochloa calcarea. Lineage (NCBI taxonomy): Eukaryota > Viridiplantae > Streptophyta > Magnoliopsida > Poales > Poaceae > Hsuehochloa > Hsuehochloa calcarea. Next base: position 30,519,491 of record CM070601.1, on the reverse strand, counting down.
GTTAACCAAGCACAAAGCCGCATAGATTGTGGCCAAGAGCCGCTATAATCGAGGATACCAAAGGAAACAAAGTGGAGTTCCTATCTACCTCAAGACGTAATGGACATCTCATAGTCAATAGCCCAAGACCGTCGCGCTGGAAGATGTGCCACCACAAAGAGTATCCAGATGTGTTTCCGTAAGAGTTACTGTGAATGCCACCGATCGTGACATCGAGTTTGTCATTGATCTAGTGCCGTGGACAAGACCACTCTCGAAAAGACCTTATCGGATGCCACCGATGAGCTAGTAGAAATGAAGAAGCAAGTAGAAGAACTTTTGGAGAAAGGTTTTGTGAGGCCTAGTTCGCCGCCATGGGGAGCGCCAGCTTTGTTCACAAAAGAAGGATGGAAGCATGAGAATGTGCATCGACTACCGGCCTCTCAATGAAGTCACTATTAAGAACAAGTATCCATTGCCCCTGATAGATGATCTGCTTGATCAAATGAAAGGAGCCGAGTGTTCTCAAGATCGACCGCGATCAAAGTTACCATCGCTTGAAGATCCGTCCCAAGGATATACCTAAGACCGCTTTCAACGCTGCACGGACATTATGAGTTCCTAGTCATGTCCTTTGGTCCACCAATGCCCCCGCCTATTTCATGAACATGATGAATAAGGTATTCATGGAGTATCCGGACAAGTTTGTAGTTGTATTCATCGATGATATTTTGGTCTACTCAAAGTCAAGAACAACATGCCGAACATTTGAGATTAATTCTAGAGAAGCTCGAGAACATCGCTTGTATGCTAAGTTTAGCAAGTGTGATTTCGGAAGAAGGAAGTGGATTTTCTTGGTCATGTGATGACAAATGCAGGAGTAGCCGCTGACCCCAAAGAAAGTTAAAGCAAGATTACAATGGGAAGAGCCCAAGACCGCCACTCGATTCGCAGCTTTGGGATTGGCGGATACTATCGTCGTTTATTGAAGGATTCTCATCAATTGCTAAACCTCTTACGCAATTGTTGAAGAAAGAGAAAAAGTTTACCTGGACCCCAGCTTGTGAAGAAAGTTTTCAAGAATTAAAGAAATGTTTGACTTCACCCCAAGAACTGATTTTGCCAGATATTCGCAAGGATTTCGATATCTATTGCGATGCTTCGCCAAGGATTAGGATGTGTCCCGATGCAAGAAGGAAGAGCCGCCGCTATGCGCCAAGGCGCTTAAGGCCGCATGAAGAGAACTATCCCACCCATGATATGGAGTTAGCTGCAGAGTGCATGCCTTGAAGATTTGGCGCCATTACCTCATCTCAGAATCGTCATGAGGTATATATGCATCATAAGAGCTTGAAATATATTTTCACTCACCGGATCTCAATATGAGGCGTAGAAGATGGCTAGAATTGATAAAGGATTATAACCTTGGAATTCATTACCATCCCGTAAAGCCAATGTCGCTGCAGACGCTTTGAGCCGTAAAAGCCACCGCAATGCCTTGAAGTGAAGGAGCTTTGTTCGTAACTTCAAGAGGAATTCGAGTCAAGCTAGAAGTAGTATCTAAAGGATTCATGGCAACTGGAAGTGCAATCTACTTTGGAGAAGCAGATTCGCAAGCTCACCAAGGACTCGAGTTCTCCGACATCAAGAAGAAGATGACATAAGGGAAGTTCAAGGACTTCACAAGAGATGATCAAGACATACCGTGGATCAATGGACGATTCGCGCCCCGTATATTGATGGATTGAGACAACTAATTTTGAAGGAGGCCCATGACTCAAAATATTCGATTCACCCCGTAGTACTAAGATGTACCAGATGTTAAGAATAAGTTTTGTGGCCAAATCTGCTTAGAAGTCGCAGAGTTCGTTGCCTTGTGCGACGGTGTCAAAAGTTAAAGCAGAGCATCGAGGCCAGCAGTCTCATTGTAACCTTTGAAGATTCCGAATGGAAGTGGGAAGAAATCGGAATGGACTTCATTATCGGGTTACCCAAGACTCAATCAAAGTTACGATTCGATTTGGGTAATAGTGGATCGTCTGACTAAAGTTGCCCATTTCTTACCACCAAAACCACTTACTTAGAGATCGTCTGCGAGTCAGCATATGTCGAAGATCGCCATTTTGCATGGTGTACCTAAGAAGATTGTGTCGATCGAGGATCTCGCCACCTCCGATTTTGGCGTAGTTTATATGAAGCCTTAGGGACTCACTCAATTTTAGTACGCGCGTATCACCCCTGCATGATGGACAGATCGAAAGAGTTAATCGATATTGGAGGATATGCCGAGAGCCCGTATGCTAGCAAATGCCACTCGTTGGGATAAGAGTTTACCTTATGCGAATTTTCGCATAACAACAAGCTATCAAGCTACCTACAAATGTCACCATTTGAAGCCTTGTATGGTCGTGCTCAGAACCCCGTTGAACTGGTCGAAACCGAACGCATATCTTTGGTCCGATATTATTCAAGAAGCGTAAGAGCAAGTGTCCATGATCGAGAGAGATTAAAAATAGCTCACCGAGGCAGAGTTATGCCGACAATCGCCGCCGTGATCTCGCTTTTGAGCCGAAGATTTTGTGTATCTTCGAGTTACGCCTCGTGAGGTGTGAAAAGGTTCCACGCCAAAGGAAAACTTGCCCCTCGGATGTTGGTCCGCTCAAGATTTTGGAACGCCGTGGAGAAGTGGCTTATCGCTAGAGCCGCCACAATCACTAGCGGAGTACACGATGTCTTTCACGCCTCACACCAAGAAGTGTCTTCGTGTGCCAAGAACAAGCAATCGTTGGATTCGATTGAACTAAAATAAGACCTCACCTACAAGGAGCAAATGGTCAAAATTATGGATGTCGCAGAGCGCCGCACTGTAAGCAAGACCGCTCGCTTTACGCAAAGTCCAAAGGAGTAACCACTGTAAGGTGAAGCAACGTGGGAGCGTGAAGAAGAGTTGAAAGTCGAGTTCCTAGCCTTTTCTCTATTAGCCCAATCTCTGGGTCGAGATTCCATTAAGGGGGGAAGGTTTGTAACATCCCAATTTTCAGAGCTTTAAAAATCTTTTAAATAATGGTAGTAAGAAAATTCACCATTTGGATTTATTTGAATATTATTTTAAAAAGCTTAATATGGACTTTAAGGACAAACCGATTTAATGTGCTTAATCCCAACATTAACAATTACCAAAATTATTTTATTTAGATTCTATATGCTTGGTTATATTTTATAGAATTTTCTAGAATTTTTCCAAGATCATTTGCTATTTTCCATTGCTTATTTGAATTTCTGCTATTTTCAAAAAAGAAAAACTAAATTAAATCTCCAAACAGTCGTTGGGCCGAATCTCTCCGGCCCAACACTGCTCATCTGGCCCATCTCTCCGTAGCCGTCCGATCGGGACTGGACGGCGATCTCGCCGCGCTGCGCTCCGCCTCCCTGCCTCTCACCGCCGGGACCCTACCGCTTCGTCCTCGCCGCCTTCTTCTCGGCGCGACGCTGCCAAGAAGAATCCGCCATTGGCGGTCAACGCCGAAGCCAGGCGGGCGCCTAACTTCCCGTTCCCTCCGCTGCAGCGCGCACGACTCGCGCCCACCGCCGCCACGAACCCCACCTCTTCTTCCTTCTTCTCCGCGGTATGCGCACGGCCGCAACCGCCGCCCACGACCTCCACGCCGCCACGCCGCCGGACCTCCCGGCCCTATAAAGGACAGCCCGGCGCGCCGCCGTCACCCATTCCGGCCGCCACCCACTCCTCTCTCTCGCGCTCGGCTCGCGGAATCGCGAATTCCCGCCGACACCGAGGGCTTGAGCTTCGATTGCGCCTCCGTCGCTCTGCGTTGTCGTAGCCGCCACCATTGATTCGCCAGTAACGCCGCTGGCCGGTGCTCACTCGCCACGGAGGAGCCTCTAACGCCGCCGCCGAGCCCGCACCACCTCCTCCGCCAAAGCCTCGCCGCCGCCGCCGCTCGCCCCGGAGCACCAGTGAGCACACCTCGAGACCCCGTGTTCCCTACCTCCTGTACCACTCATCGCCGCTAACTCGCTGCTGCTCGCATTGACCTCGGGTCCAAGGCGCCGCCGCCGCCGCCGGCCCATGTCACTCGCCACTCGGCGCCAGGCGCACGTGTCATCCTCGGTGGCGCCGTCGCGCACGCTGCCGCGAGTGCGCCACCTCACCTCTATCCTCGTTCAGGTGGCTCGGTGGACTTGGTCCACTGTGAGTCGGTCAGCGACATGTGGGTCCCACATGTCGCTTAATTCTTTAATTCTTTTAATTCGGAAAATCCTTCACGACATCATGCTTGCGCAATAATCCGATTTTTCTATTGAGAAATAATTCGAATTCCAAGAATCCTATTTTAGGGTTTTTCTTTTGATTCAAACTTTGAAACCTTATAACTTTTGCATCCTAACTCCAAATCCATCCATTCAAATTTCTAAATTTGTATAAAATCAAGATCTATCTATTGGAGATTTTTAATTATTTTTATCAGAGTTATTTGCTTCTGTTATTTATTTATTCTTGTTGTTGCTTCGTTACGAGTAGACTTCGACGATACTTCTGGAAGGTTTGAGGAAGAAGGAGCTTTCCAAGACCAAGACCAGCTCTTGAACCTATTCCAAGGAAAGCTATACCCTTGACCATCTTGAATCCCAGTTTGATAAAAGTATTTTAATTCAAATTACTGCATCTTAATTCAAGTATTTATTTAAATGTTTTGGGTGCAGTAGTTAATCCCAAATTGTTATGCCATCCTTGTTAATTGCTATGTCCTGATTCTTTGTCACCTTAGTTGGTATTTAGTTGGTAAATATGGTAGCACCAACGTGGGTTGGTTAGTTGCGTATTAGATTGCTTAGCCATGCCACGAATCACTTGTCATGTGTACTGCTGTTATAAATTGACTAAGTGAATATGAAACTGTGTGAACAAACTGTGTGTACTATGTGTCTTTGTGGCATATGTTGCACTTAAATCAACCAGGGTGGTAAAAGGATTTGGACTGAGGCAAGGGGTGGATACTGTGTGAAAGGGTGGACTGTGGACTGTGAATAATATTAAGTCAGTGTGCCTATGTTGTTTGGTTAGTCGGAAGTCTTGCCTTGGTCAATTAAGGACCTCACCATGTGTGTCATTGAACTGAGCTTCTGTTTACACCACATGCCTGCTTAAGATGGGCCTAGCATAGTAAGATAAGGTATCTCAATTGTTTTGTTATGCTTAGTGTTAGCTACACTAAGTGTATCTTGTGGGTAAAGTGTACAAACCTCTGCAGAGTGTAACGTAATCTATTCGAATAGCGCGTCATGATCATGGACAATGCTCGGGATTTCACACTAGGGGTAGATGTTTTCATAAATCAGTGGGGAAGGGAGCTATGTGATTAAATCATCTAGCTATGTGAATAACCCGTTAGGTCAGTGTGTCTTTGTGAAATAACTTGTTGCTTATTATTGTCTATTGGTTTTACTGCTTTAAATCTATTAATTGTATTCAATTGCAAAGGTTGCAATTATTCAAAAGAGCCATAAAATGCCTTCCTTGTAAAAAGACAAAGATATATACATTTTGCATCTCTGTGGTGTGGCTTATAGTACGGTGTGTACTCACGCTTGTTTTGACGAATCAAGCAGAGGACGAGTCTTCACCAGCATTCGAGGACGAGTACATCGAAGGTGTTTAATCGTGAGGTCTTGATCCCAGTTGGTTGCCTGTGGTGAATCGATGGGGTGCCACTACCTTTTTCGTTTCCGCTGTCGTTTATTTTCTCTGTTAGCCCTACGTGGCTCAGTAATTGTAACTCGACCTTAAGGTCAAAACCATTATTTATTAATCAAAGTTATTCGTTTATGTTACTATTCGCTTGTATGGATCGATTTCCATCTTTGTTAACACTGTGTGCACTAGCGTGATCCTGGGCTAGTGCATTAAATACAGAGGGTCCTGAATCGTAATTTTGGGTCCCGACAGAGCTCCTGCCGCCTTTGAGCACAACACTGACTTCGCCGCATCGAGTTCTATCCGGTGCGCACGTCCTTGGCCCAGGGGAAACCCTAGTTCGCCTTGCCGCCATTCAATCGAGCCGCTCCGCCGCTCTTCGTGTCGCTGTCGCAGTTTTGGTCATCATCGGGGAAAAACAACCATGTCACCAGGTCCGTGAGAGAGCACTGAGTTGAGTGCACCCTTCCACTGCCGCCGGCGAGATGTCGTTTGCCGTTGTCGTACCGGTCGATATTTCACCGGCGATCCGACGTCACCAGTGATGTGGCCTCCCACGTGTGCAGCCACCTCAGCCCCTACGCTCGCATGTCGCCCATGTGGCATCCCAGTCGGAGCCACGTGTGTGCTTACGTAGTAGTCAAATCTGAACCCTAAACCATGGCTCGGTGGACTCGGTCCACCGTGAGACAATCCACTGATATGTGGGTCCCACATGTCAGATTTTCTTTTAATTTTTCTATTTTCAGAAATTTCTTCGCTGACGTTAGCATTGCGCAATAATCTAATTTTTCTTTAGAGAAATAATTCGTAAATTCCATAAATTCCAATTTAGGGTATTTTCTTTAGATTCAATCTTCCAAAGCCCATATCTTTTGCATCCGAACTCCGATTGAGCCCATTCAAATATCTAAATTCATATAAATTCAAGATCTATTTATTTATGATTTTTATTTAATTGTTGGAATTTTTTTTTTCTCTATTATTTATTTATTTTTTTCGTTTACGAGTAGACGTTAATTCTTCGGGGACTTTCGAAGGAGAAGTGCCTCCAGATCAAGATCAGTACCTAGACCAATTCCAAGGCAAGTTATACCTTTGATCACGTTGCACCCAATTTTTAAAATACTTTGTTTCAATGTATCGCATTCTATTTCAAGTATTTATTTAAATGCTTTTGGGTTTAGTTAGTAATCCAAATTGTTATGTCCACTTTGTCCATTATAATGCCATGATCTTTTGTCATCCTAGGTTGGTTCATTATTAGTTGGTATTATCGTAGCATCAACGTGGGTTGGTTAGAAATGAGTAGATTGCATAGCCATACCACGAGTCATCATTTCATGTGAGTTGCAATTATAAACTTGACTAAGTGATTATGGAACTGTGTGATGAAACTGTGTGTGTTGTGTGCTATTACTCGTTGATGGCATGTGTTGCATTTAACCAACAGGTTAGAAAAGATTTAGACTGAGGCAAGTGGTGGATTCTGTGTGATATGGTGGAGCTGTGTGCTGGGAATGATAACTGTGTGACTTACTTAGAAATTGAAAGTCTTGCCTTGGTCAATTAAGGACTTAACTTTGTGTGCTATTGAACTGAGCCTTACTGTACAACCACATGCCTGGTATGGGACGGGCCTAGCTTAGTAGGTTATGGAGTCTTGCCATTGACAACTAAGGTTGTAGGTTAAACTGTGTGATGGGCTGGAGGTGTGTTTATCACATCGCAGGACGGTTCGCCGCATCCCTGTCCAACGGTGTGTGTTGTACCCAAACGTTGTGTGTATCGGTTGGACTGCAGTAAAGCACATCGGGAGTGTCAATGTTGAGATGAAGTTTCTGAAAGGTTTTGTTATGGTCAGTGCTAGCTACACTGACTGTATCTTGTGGGTAAAGTGTACAATCTTTGCATAGTGTTAAATCAATCTATTCGAATAGCCGCATCCGTGGTCATGAACATGCTCGGGGATTTCACACGAGGGGTAGATTTTCATAAAACATTTGGGAAGGGAGCTGTGTGATCTAAGTCATAGGTTGTGTGAATAACTTGTTTAGACTGTGTGTCTTTGTGAAATCCAATGATAAACTTAATAATGTTTATTTTTTTGAGTTATGTTTTCAATCTATTATTTGTATTCAATTGCAAAAGGTGCATTTCTGAAAAAAGAACCACAGAAGCCATTCCTTTGGAATAAGCCATCATCTATAAATTGCATTCTGTGGTATGACTTGCGGATACAATTGTGTACTCATACTTGCTTCAAACAATCAACAGAAGTGGAGGAGTCTTCGCCTGCATTTGAGGAGTTCTACGAATGTGTTGATCGTTAGGGTCTTGATCCCAGTCAGTTGCCTGTGGTGAATTGATGGGATTCTGCTGAAGTTTATTTTCGTTCCGCTGCTGCTATTTTAATTATTGTCAGCCCTGCGAAGCTTAATAAATATAAAACTCGACCATGAGGTCAAAACCATTATTTACTATTTAAATTAGTCGTTTCTTCTATTAATCGTCATGTGTGGATCGATATTCATCTATGTTGATACTGTGTGCACTAGCGTGATCCTGGACTAGTGCAAAATACACAAAGGGTCCAGAATTGTATTTTTGGGTCCCGACAGCATCCCTTAGGAGAAGGCCTCTGAGGAGAAAGAGGTCGAGCTAGCCGCCGAGCAGGTAACAGAACTAATGTTGGTTCTGGAACCCGTGGCAGCTCCAACCCCACCTACGGCGGTGGTGGTATCTGAGGATTTCTACTAGGTTCCGACCTCTGCTGGAAAGTCTCCTCTTCTTGTTACTTTCCCTTGTCCATTTTGAGTTTCCAATAATAAAGAACTCGATGAGGCTTGGGGAAGAATATCGGATTGTCAATCAAAGACGAGTCCTGATTCTATTTTTGTCGAACATAATAACATGGTAATACAGGTAAGCTTCCACGACCACTTTTAATAGCCTTTCCTTTAAACTTTGTCAAAAACTCAAAGAGTCTGCTATTTTGTAGCATTTGGTGGATTTTGTTGTGGTTAGAGGACTGACCTAGCGAATAAAAGTTTTGCAGCAAAAGAACTCTGAATTAGAAAGTAAGCATCTTTTTATACCTTCTTCTCTCCTTCTTTACCAGTTAGCTTCTTCTATGTTGATTAACATCTCTTTTTATCATATTTGATAGATTCGGAGAAGCTTAAAAAAGTGGTTATGGCGAAAGAAGTCATAATACCCAAGCTTAAAGAAGAATATCGAAACAAAGATCGGTCGATCGAATATCTGAAAAGTTTGCTTAAAACTACTAAGGAGAATCATGCACAGACTTTATTTGAAGCTGTCAAGAATGGAGTCAATTTTGCTTTGGCAAAGCTAAAAGCTTTCGACCCCAACATAAATCTCCAAGCTGTTGAGGAACACTTCAACTGCTTGGGAGATTATGCAACCAAACTTTTCGAGGAAATGACACCTCTCAAAAATAAGGTTGCATAAGAAATAGAGGTCAGAACTTCGACACGCAATGATCAGTCTGGTGATCCTAAAGAATATATTATTGTAATATGAGAAGTATGAATGTAAAAAAATTCACCTTTCGTTCATCAAAAAAGTCTTTCATTTATCCTTTTGACTCGTAAAGTATTCATATATTTTCTAGCCCCCGACTGCCTATATAGTAGAAGATTTTTACTAAAGAAGCAGTAAGCCAATAATAAGAGTAAAAGTCACAACCACTATTGATAGTATGTGCTTCTTATATGATAAAAACTGATCATTTTAATACTAGGAAATCAACTGTGGTCGAAACCAGTGTGTGACTTCAACTAGTTGTAGATCTGTTTTCTGTAATCGAAATACCAAATAATAGATTACATGGTCGGAAGATAAGACTTATCGTGATGAGAAAGAAAATATGCAAGGATGTATGCAACAAACTATAATTGGTCCTATTTATATGTAGTATCCAAAACTTGTCGTAATGATTGCTAAGAACGGAAGACATGAGAAACACTCCTCAAAACGTGCTTATGCGCATGTCCGACTGGCAGCGAAGATCATAGAAAAATGACCGTCGCTAGGAAGCTCCTTCCAGTGGGCAGGACCACGTGCGAAGAGGAGAGGCTTCGACTAGGAGGCTTTCCGTGTCCTGACCAGTAGCCAAACAAGAGTAGAACAGAATATTGAAGTGAAGAAATGTAGTCTTCGAAATCTTTAGTATGTAAATCACTATATGTAGTTGTTTATGTTATACTCCTTATACTCACATGTTTCTTTAAGAAAAGAGTGTGGTCGCTCATGAGAACTATAGACGTAATGGTCACGACTAGGACCCTTGTGGCTTTTGACTTAGATGTCGGAGCCAGAGAGCAACAGAGATCCTTTTAAAGGATATCGAAAAGAAGTTGGTCTTCTCTGGCCAGTATAAACAACAATAGTAGGCAACCAGAGTATGGGTACAAATATATAAACAATATTACTCATCGAAGAAAATATAAAAATGATAATTTTTTATTGAAATTTGACATAATGTAAAGATACAATTATAAATAGAACTTACACAATTGGTCAATATTCCAGGAGTTTGACAAAACATGCCCATCTGACATAGCTAGTCGCACCGAACCAGGTCTGGTGACTTCGACCACAGTGTATGGACCTTCTCATTTAGGAGAAAGTTTGTTGCGATTAGCTTGGCTCTGAATTTTTCTGAGAACCAAATCACCTACAGCTAGACTGCGAGGTTGCACCTTACGACTGTGATATCTTCGCATGGCTTCTTGGTAGACCGCCGATCGTATTAGGGCTTGATTTCGTCGTTCCTCAAGAACATTGATGTCATCGAGTCGTTGTTCTTCTTGATCGTTTTCGTTGTAACGATCAGTTCGAGCAGAGCCTATTTTCAGTTTCGGAGGAAGCATGGCTTCAGCACCATAAACAAGAAAAAATAGTGTTTCACCGGTCGCATGACTGGTCGTGGTTCGAACGGCCCATAATACAAAAGGAAGTTCTTGGACCCAAGCTCCTGACCATTGTGTTAACTGGTCGAATAATCGGCGTTTCACCCCTTGCATTATAATCCAATTGGCTCTTTCAACTGCTCCGTTGCTCTGCGGGTGAGTGACAGAAGCAAAATGTAACTTGATGCCTAAATCGTTGCAGAATTCCTAAAAATTTTACTAGAGAACTGGGCACCGTTATCTATGATTATACGACTGGGTACACCAAATCGTGTGATCATATTTTTTGTGAGAAATCTCTTAGCAGCTTCTGTTGTTAGTTTAACAACAAGCTCGGCTTCTATCCATTTGGTAAACGTGTCAATCATGATGAAAAGGAATTCGAAACCCCCGAGTGCTCTTGGGAAAAGTCCTAGAATGTTTAGTCCCCAGGTAGCAAAAGGCCAAGAAACATGTATTGTTTGCTAAGCTTGTGTCGGTTGATGTACTTATCGACTATGAAATTGACATTGTACGCACTTTGTCAATGGCTCTTTTGCACCATGAAGGGCAGTTGGCCAGTAGTATCCATACTTGAAGGCCTTACCGACCAATGTTATGTAGGAATGATATGCTCCACAGACTCCCCCATGAATATCGGATAGTAACTCAATGTCATCCGTTCGAGATATGTATCACATCAATACCCCGTGAGTTCTTCGTTTATATAAGGTACATTCGATCAGAGTGTATGATTTGGCTTTTCGAGCAATACAATCAACCTCTATATCATCTTCAGGAATAATATCATGCTGAAGATATTTGTAGATCGACATCATCCAATCTCTACCAGGGTCGTGCTTGACGACCTCCTGTGGAGCATCCATGTTCAAAGGATCGATTTGTACGACCTCTATTGGAACATCTATGTTCTCAAAATGCTTGACCACCAAGGGTGAACCGAGTTGCTCGAGAAAAACTTCGGACTGGACATGTGACCTCGTAGAGGTCATCCGTAGCAACTGGTCTGGAAGAAAGTTTTTCTTTCTAGGAGTGTGTTGAATCTAGAAATCGAATAAGTATTTTTTGAGTTTTCGTACTTCCACCAGATAAGATGACATCTTGGTACTTGAGCATTGATACTCTTTCCCGACTTGATTCGCTACTAGTTGAAAATCACCTTTCACTAGTAATCTGCGAATCCTGAGCACTTTGGCTGCTCGAAGTCCTGCTAGTAAACCTTCGTATTCTGCAAATTGTTTGTTGCAGAAAAATTTAACCGAATGGTGTATTTGATATGTTCTCCAATAGGGAATATTAGGACGACTCCAGCCCCTGAGACTTTCAGCATCAAGGAACCGTCAAAGTACATTGTCCACTCGTCGTGGTGTTCGCACTCGGGCCCTTGGGTGGGTTCAGGGTTTGTCCATTTGGCAATGAATTCTGCTATTGTTTGGGACTTGATTATTGGTCATGAGATAAAATGGAGGTCGAATGCCCCAAGCTTGATCGCCCATTTTGCTACTCGACCTGATGATTCCCTATTTCCAAGAACTTAACCAAGTGGATATCCGATTGGTATGACTACCTTGTGATCTTGAAAGTAATGCCTTAGTTTCCTTAAAGACATAAGGAGACCATGGAGCAAATTTTGTACCTATTGGTATCTTTCCTTTGGTCCATGTAAGACTTCACTTACGTAATGCACCGGTCGTTGTACGTTGTCATGTTCTATTACCAGTACACCAATGACGGTCTGTGGCATTGCAGCCACGTAAATCAGTAATGTTTCTTCCGATCTTGAAGAAACTAAGATCAGGGTACTCGTAAGGTACTTCTTAGGTATTTCAAAGGCATCATCTGCTTCCTCAGTCCACTCGAAACTTCTATGTTTTTGAAGAAGTTTGAAGAAAGGTAATCCTTTCTCCTCTAACCGTGCTATGAAACGAATTAATGCTGCCATACACCCGGTTAGTTTTTTGAATCTTTTCTTTGTGGTCGGAGGGTGCATCTGATCGATGGCCGATATTTTTGCTAGATTTGCTTCAATACCTCTAACTAAAACTAGGAATCCAAGAAGCTTTCACGAAAAAAAACTCCAAACACACACTTTTCTAGATTTAACTTAAGGTTATGTCTTCTTAAGTTATTGAAAGTCTCGTGTAGTTTAGAAATATGATCGCTAGCGTTGATGCTTTTTATGACCAGTCATCAACGTAAGCTTCTAAATTTTGACCAATCTAAGGATTGAAGATTTTTTGCATTAATCTTTGAAAAGTTGCACCAGGGTTTTTGAGACCAATTGGAATCTTAACATAGCAGTAAGTAACATATGGAGTGATGAAGGAATTTTTCTCTTCATCATCTTTACTCATATTAATCCGGTGGTACCCTGAGTACGCATTTAAAAAACTTAGCAACTCACACCCAGAAGTGGAGTCTATAAGTTGATCAATGCGTGGAAGGGGAAGTCATCCTTCGGACAAGCTTTATTAAGATATGTGAAGTCAATACACATTCACCATTTTCCATTGCTTTTTTTTAACCATTACAGGGTTAGCGAGCCACTCTGGGTGGTCGAATTCACGAATGAATCCAGTCTTGAGGAGCTTGCGATCTCCGACCGGATTGCCTCCTTCCGGTCGGATGTGAAACGTCTTAGCTTTTGCTTGATCGGTTTTTTGTCAGGTTGGAGAGCCAGCCTATGCTCGATCACCTCCCCTCCTTCTCCGGGCATGTCGGACGCCTGCCAGGCGAATACGTCCTAGTTTCGGAGGAAGGAGACGAGTGACTATTCCTATTTGAGATCGAGTCCTGCCCTGACCAGTACCTTTTGGGCGGACACATCAGCGTTTATTGAGTCAGATGGTGTATTGGTGCCTTCCAGAGGAACGCCTTTGCTGAGTGGTACCTTCTTGGTCTGGTCGGAAGGCTTTGGGGCTATCTTTAGGCTTGAGTGCTTGACCTGCATGGTGGGCAGATTAGTTTCTCTGGTCGGTAGTTCATCGATCAGTTCTAAGGATTTCCACTCACATGCATAAGCCATTTTTCGATCTCCTCAAACCGTAATGGCACCCTTCAGTCCTGACATTTTCAAACTTTGATAACCGTAGTGCGTGGCTATCAGAAATTTTGCTAAAGCCAGACGACCAAGGATTTCATTGTATGCGGTTTCAAAATCTACCACATCAAATGGAACCTTTTCTGTTCGGAAGTTGTCGGGTCTTCCGAACATAGCCGGCAGGGATAGTTGTCATATCGGTTTGGCGGTAGAACTAGAAACTATATCGTGGAAGGCATATTTCATGGGTTTTTACCTTAGACTTGGGAATCTGTATCTCTTCCAATACTCCCGTAAATAAAATATTAGAAGAACTACCTCCATCTATTAAGACTCGATTTATTTTACAGCTGTTAATAGTAGGTTCAACTACGATAGGAAACCTACCTAGTCGAGTCGACGGGATGGGGCAGTCTTCTTTGCTGAAAGAGATTATAGTTTTCGACCACTTGGATGGCTCGACAGTGATCGGAGACTGGGCAAAGTTAACCTCCCGCTCTACGGCCTTCAGATGATGTCTTGACTCGTACGATGAGGATCCACAAAAAATCATATCCACTGTGTGTTGTGGCTCCTAGTACTCCATCTCTTCGTCGCCATCTTTTTCCTTCTTAGAGCTTGGTTCTCCAAGTTCTGTTATAGAAGGGAAGGGACCTTTACCTGAGTAGTAATCTTCTAGTTTCTTTTGCTAGGCCCGGCAGGTGTGTAAATCATACCCTACTGCCTGGTGAAGTGGACACCACTTCTTATTTTTCTTGTAATCGCTGGTCGGAGCCTTAGCCTTGTTCCGACCAGTGAAGTCTCTCTTGCCCTTAGTAAACTTTTCGGGAATCGCAAGGGCTTCCTTGTTATTGGGCTTGCGATTCTTTTTGTTCTTGAGAGACTTCTTGCTTTTCTTCTCTTGTTTCTCCAGGCCTGACTAGGGATTTCTATCCTTTCGATTAATAGCATCGCACCATTCGACTACTTCACTATCGGCCGCATACTTGTCTGCCATTTCGAAAAGTTTGACGGTTGTCTGTGGAGGATTTATTACAATATCCTCCGTAAACTAACGATTCTGCAGTCTTGCTTTAAAGGCCTGAATAATAGAAGATTATGCGATCTCTGGGATAGAATTTTGAATCTCATTGAATCTCTTGATATATTGTTGAAGAGTTTCGTTGGTTTTTTGCTTCATCCGATGAAGATCATCCTCCTTCCCGGGACGATCATACGTCCCTTGAAAGTTGACGATCAAAGTATCGCAGAGCTACTCCCAAGTATAGATAGATCTGACCGGTAGGTTGAGCAACTACGAGCGAGCAGACCCCTCAAGGACTGTGGGCAAGTAATTTGCCATCATGTCGTCCTTACCACCAGCAGCTTTGATGGGCATGGTAGTTTATCGCTAGTGTCTTAGGATCATGAAACGTCGTGTGGTACAGAGCCGATACGATATGTACTCTATTCATCACACGATAAAGGATATGCTTAGAGCCGAATCAGATGTCAGTTCATTACTTGTACGAGCAATCAACTGGGCGGAGACTATGTACAAGACCTCATCCGACCAGTGTACCTATAAGTAATCTCTGGAACCCTAACGATCACAGAGGTCGTTAGCTTCAGAGGTTACGACTCTTACGACCACCAGGGTCGTTAGCATTAGAGTTTACGACTCTTACGACCACGAGGGTCGTTAATATTAGGGTTTACGACTACAAAGATATATGTTTTTTTATTTATGTATCTACAGTAATACATATATATTTTAATCCTCGTCAATAGCGGTAAACATTAAACAATAACTTAAGAGAAATAGTAGATAACTATACAGTGAGTAGCTCAGCAAGATTATGATTAAGAACTAGGCTCGCTGTTTTTGAGGCGGGGCCACCATCGACCATTGTATGGTGCGACCTCGTGGAAGTGCAGGTAGCCACTGCTTTTCCTTCGCCCGACAGGGAAGCTGATTCCACGTTTGCTTTGCTATTTGTTCCCACGGCACCAAGGGAGCCCCTGGCACGGTACACGTACCGGAGAGAGAAAAAACTTAAAAGGGAACGCATTAAGCAGCAACCAATATACTTGGACCAAACAAGTTGTCGGTGCTAAATGTAATAATAATAGATTAATAGCTGATCCTTTTTTCTAAAAAAACAATGATTTTATTTGAAGATAGTACTGAGAGTACAATGAGAGTGGGAAACAAATTTGAATTAAGGGGGCAGCTCTAGAATTTAACTTAAGTTTAAATTAAGTCGCCACAAATATATCCTCTCTAATTTATCCGACGGTTTTGCTAATTATCTGGCGCCTGGTATTTATTTCAAACCGTAGGTCGAAAGATTGTGGTAGGAGACGTGTGTGTGCTTCAGCTGTTGGATATTGATCTGGTACTAAAAAAAATTGGATTATCCCTAAAAGCAATCAAGCACCAAATGTATATACGCCCCTTTATTCGAACAGGCCGGCCTTGGGAAACACAACCTCCGTCACCACGTCGACGGAGATGCCGCGAGGACCTGACCGTCTTCCAATGGATCTACGCCACCATCTCTGAGGAACTTCTCGAGTTCGTTATGACTCTGAACAGTACGACGTGTGGAGTGTGGACCAGCATCGGCGAGCTCTTCAGGAACAATAAGGAGAGTCGCGCCATTCATCTTCAGGCGGAATTCCAAGCGACAGTACAAGGAGATCTCTATCTCCATCTCCTACTACTGTCACCTCCTCAAAACCATGGCGGACGCCCTCGCCGACCGAGGGAGATCGAAACGGCGACCGCGGCAACCAAGGTGAGTGCTCCGGTGACCGTTGTTACCACGGCAACCAAAGTGAGCGCTCCCGTGACCGTGGTGGCGGCGGCAAACGTAACAAATACAACAAGGGTGGCAAACGCAAACGCGGCGCCGGCGGTGGCTGTACTCTGGAGGAAACAACAGCGGCTATGGCGGCAGTGGTCGCGGACAGTCATTCGCGTGGCCGTTTGCTGCTTCCTGGGGTGCGCCGTGGGGATATATGATCAGCAATGTTATCGATCAATTCCATTCCGTTCTGGCCGGAAGATTTTGTTGGACTGGTTCCATGGGGCCTGGAGTTCTTGGGCCACGACACAACTCTGGCTTGGCTCAGGCGTACCCAATGCTCCATGCGCCAACGCCATCTCTCCTCCTATGCCACCGACCTGGGACGTCAATGGTCGTGTCAAGCCCTGAATAACACAATAGTTCAGGCGATCTGATCTATCCCTTCTTTGGATCATCACCCTGCAGCTCCAGTCGCCATGGCTGCCATCTCCACTTCTGTTGATTCGTGGCATAAAAGGCTGGGTCACCCCAGCAAACAAACGCTTTCTCATTTGCTTTACTTCCAATAAATATCTATCCCATGTAATTAACACGATGAGTGATGTTTCCTCTATTTGTGAAGCCTGCCAGTTGGCCGGGGCGCCACACTAGGCTTCCTTTTTCTTCATCTACTACTGTTACAACTTTTCCATTCCAAATAATACATCGTGACTTATGGATTTCTCCCATTGTGAGCCTTACTGGTTACAAGTATTATTTAGTACGTGGTACTTGACGATTTTACCCATTATACCTGAGCTTTTCCCTTGCGCCAAAATTCTGAGGTGTTCTCTACTTTCCAACATTTCCTCTCTTATATTGTCAACTAATTCCGCATATGATTGCCCAATGTGTACAATATGACAATGGGGGCGAGTTTGACAATCTCTCTTCCAGCGCACCTCACAAACTTTCTGTCGTCTCTCTCTCATGTAACTCTCTCTTATTTATAGTCCTCGATGAATGAATACATGTGTGTGAGAGACATACCAAATTACACCTTTCACAACATACACATGAAGGCTTAATACAAAATAGTATCTATTTTGTATTATATGTATTGCTAATTCTGACTATCGATTTTGAGATGCGTGTATGCCGCACCAGGGAAATTAATCGCACCGAAATTTCGGTGATTTCGGCCTCCTCCGAAATTTTTACAATTCGTTCAAAATAAATAAATAAAAAATATTTGAATTTAGACTAATTACATCCTAAATTCGATTTTGGACAAAATTTGGTCAAATTTTGTCCAAAATTCGTGCAAAATTAAACTCTAGATTTCATCCAGTTTAAAAACCCGCCGAATTTTTGAACCGAATTTTCAAAACAAAATTGTTTTCTGTGTGCCGCACACATGAAGTAATTAAAGATTTCACAACATAATCATTGTTAGGATAATAAACCTGACCAAGATGTGTTCTGGTCAGTGCGTGAGTGTCGCGTGGTGTCGAGCTATGTCGTGGAGAACGTGGTGTGTTCGCGTCAGTGAGTCCGAGTCCCTTCAGTTTGTTGTGTGCGTGAGAATAGGTAGGAGAAGGGGCATGCATGGTACCGGTTCGCACTGGAGGAGGCCGAGTCGTCCGGGAACGAGTGTGTGGCGCTCGAGACGTTGAAGACCGAATCATGCAGATCATGGAAAGATACTGAAGCGAGAGGGAGTCCTAGTCTCACGCAGTGGAGAAGAGCGAGTTCAGCGCATGAGATATGCAGTTGGAGCCGTGGAGTGTGCATGCAAGAGTTCAATGAATGTATGTGTGAACGTCTTGCATGCATGCAGAATGGTAGTGCTGCATGGGGGGCATTGAATGCTAGTTATTCCTTGCATGTAGGAGAGAATTATTTTATGCTTTAAAACGAGCAACAGAAGCAATGAAATGAGAGCGGGCAGTTCTCACGTCCCATCCACTGTGTGCGCTCTCTCTCTCCATCTACCGCTTCCTGTGAGCTTTTGATTCTTTCAATCATGAAGTTTCTTCTTGAAGAGAAATAACCATGAAGATTCTGCTATTCTTGGTCTTCAAGATCATGTTACTACTGTGTGTTAGCTTCAGATGCATGTCCTCTCTTCCATTAATGTTTAACGAAACCAGTAGTCCACTGCACAAGGCATGCATGATATTGTGCTATTTGTTTGACATAAACCACACTACTCTCACACCGTCTAACAATAAACCTATGTACCCTAGTCTTGAACCTCATATAAATTCACCCTATGCTTTCATTTCAGACGGCAATTATCAGGCAATGCAACATGCTATTTTTTCTGTAGTTGAGATAATGGAGGAAACCATACTGTTTTAGCTATTAAAGATATCAACTTTCTCTCCATCCAACCCAAACAGAAGATCCGGTTTACCGTGTATCCATGAGAAGATCACGCATGAAGAGACGTGAAATTTTCCTAGCATGCTGTGCAGATGGCTATATGCAGGGGCCGATTGGAGTCATATCTATCTGCATGAGCACAGTGTGCCAGATCGCGAACTGGACGCCGGCCTGAATCGAAGGCGCAAATTCAGATTGCCAGTCACAGTTTTGTTGTTGTTTGATCGTAGCTTTGTTATGTGTTTTGAGAGGCAGTTTTGTTTGGTTGTTGGTGTTAATGAGAGCGCACTATAGGGAAAACTATATCGTTTCGGAACCGGTAACCACTTGTTATCGGATATTTGGGTAAAATTTTGGACGGATTTTTTTATTTGAAATTTGTAAATTTTCAAATGTAAAGACGAAATTTATCTAAATTTTGAATTGAAATTTGAATTTGGATGAAAATTAGATAAATTAGAATTTTTTTGTCCGGTGTGAAATTTTATCAAACCCCAACGATAACGCCAGTAACCAGGGGCAAATTCAGCTAGGGGCTTCATCAGGCTTCAGCCCACCAAGGAGGAAGAACAAAAACATTTGTGGGCCTTTGCCGAAGAGGAGTAGCCCCACAAGGCCCAACTCACATCCAACCCCCACGTCTCCACCTGTCCCCACTCCCCACTTCCCACCTCACATTCCTGGTCCTGTTTCAAAATTCCCAAATCCAAGAGAGGTCGAGAGAAGACACACCCGAGGGTCGGCTGGCAGCTAGTGGTGACAAGGAGGGGAGGCAACGACTAGGAGCCAGTGCGCCACTGAGGAGGGAGTTGGGCTACTGGGGCGGAGGAGTCACCGCGGCGCCACTGGTAGTCGGAGGCTGAGGCAGGGAGCCCGAGGAGGCGAGGGGAGGAGTGATCTAGGACGAGGGAGCCCGAGGAGAGATCTGGGCTCCGGGGGCTAGGGCAGTGGGAGGGGGGAGCATGTGGGCTCTGGCCTCTGGCCGTCCGCTTATCTTCATATGCATCGGTGTCGCCGGGTCAGTCGAGAACTTGAGGGCGAACAAGTTACATTGTTACTCCGTCAGTTATGCCCATAATGACGTGTGACTAATACAGCTCTTCCTACTGTAGACTCCATACCCAAGAGTAATTACTGCATCATCTGTCGACTTGAAGAACTGAAAACTAAAGTGCTGGTACAGTACAGTGGTATATGCTCAAATCTCATTACTCGATTAGTCAATCAGCAATTCATTCGTAGCTTATAATATAGTGCGGTATATAGTCAATTAGTAATTTGCTCGTAGGTTGGTAATAATGGAGAAATAAACTTTGCGTAATTATTTTAGAAAATTTAAGTAATGCTCCTCCAATCTATGTGAGCACAACTCAACCAATAAAGAATTCAACCAAAGAATCGTAGTTTAATAAGTTCAATTAGTTAGAATATAGTTTGAAAAATGATGCCGCTTTTTGTTTTTATTATTTTCTTCTCAAAAAACCGTCACAATCCAACATATTTGGTAATTATGTATTTACAAAAGTTGGGTTCTCTCGTTGAAAGACATCTATAGATACTTTTAATAAACATGTTGATAGTCATTCTATTTTTTGCATCACTAATTTTGATGTTCAGATCATTACCCACTGTAACCATATTTATATATTTTAGGGATGCACTTTCCATTAGCGATGTACATTCATTGTATTTATCTTCTTTTATTTTGTTTTTTTATTCATGTATGAATTTAACTGCATAAGAATACGAGACCTATATTTATTTCAAATTAGCTTAGTTATTTGAACCCACCGTCTATTTTTTTTTTTCTGAGTTTGTCAAATTTCACCGATAGAGTTTTTCGTGGAAGCACTACACACCGTCGGCATTCTGTTCATGCTGTGCAGATGGCGAAAAGCGAGAAGCGGCAGGTTTGCAAAAGTTGGGTTCTCTCGTAGCATTGATGATAATAGAATCATAAGATGCTTTTAAGCCATGAAATCTCACGGAATGAATTTGCCTCGTGAAAGTCGTGATTCAAGCTAACGTCTTATTGGTATGGTTGGTTTATTTTGAATATGCCATCACTACTGTCATGCACACGTCACTCTCACTGCTTGCTGTGCTTATTGGCGATCCTGACGAGGACCTCGGCGACCTTCCCCGGCCTGGAGATCATGGCCATGTGGTCGGCGCCGGCGATCTTCTCCACCTCGACCCCGGGGCTCTGCGCGACCATGCGGCGCTGGAACTCGGCGGGGATGGAGCGGTCGTCCTCCACAACGACGAAGACGCGCCTCGCCGACCCGTACCTCCCTTCCGTGAGCAACCCGGCATCCCTCATGATCGCGTCGCCGGTGAACTGGTTCGCCGGCCGGATCAACGACAGAGCCAGGGTTAAGTCCTGCAGCAATTAAGAACAGCACAATTAACATCATTCATCAATTGCAATTTGCAGCTGCAGTTGGATGATGATAGCTTGCAACTCTGATGGCTCACCTCCAGTGGGCTCAGTTGGTACAGCCTCTGGGCCGTGAAATTGGGCCCGAAGATGATGGGCCTTCCTGGGATCTCGGGGTTCTCCTGCTCGAGCTCTTTGCTGTCCAGCAAGAACCCCGGCCCAACATAACTCAGCAACTGAAAAGAAGGAAAAATAAACAGTTACTCTTGTGTCATATGTTCCTGTATGATGAAAATTTTCAACTATGGTTGAAAATATTACTCTTGTGTCATATGTTTCTGTATGAACAATTACAATTCTACTCCTTGGTGATTCTACTATCCATACTACCAGCTGTAGTATAACTAAATACTAACTAATATAAATGATTATATCAAATAGAATAGATAACCCGTATTAAATTGACCCAAAGTCAGCAAAAGAAATGCATGTTCACGGCCTCCTTTGTACCGTTCATACTAGACACTAGAATCACTGGATCCATATCGACCGATACACATCATGTGTTAAGAAAATTTTAAAAAAATTCAAGGCAATGTCTCATGTATTATTCACTGCGTATCAGCCTGTGTGGTTAAACCACTGAAATGAATATCGAGCAATACAAATGGAATATGTATGACTGCTAGCTCCAATCTCAATCATGGAGCAATGGGAAGCACGTATACCTCCTCAGTGTCGGCGGCCATGGGGCGGCCGAGGGCGGGGAGGAAGGCGGTGAGGAACACGACCGCAGCGAGCTTGTCCGGGAACCTCTCCGCCGCGAGCGCGACGCTGAACCCGCCCTGGCTGTGGCCGACGAGCACGACGCGCTCGCCGGGTGGCAGCGCGGCCAGCGCGACCAGCAGCGGGCGCGAGTACTCCTCGAACGTGATCACCTCGGCGACGCGCGCCGGGTTCACGCCGGAGGCGGCCATGTCGAGCGCCGTGACGCGGTGGCCCGCGCGGCGCAGCGCCGTGGCCGCCTTGTACCAGCTCCACGCGCCGTGGCACAGCCCGTGCACCAGCACGAAGTGGTGCTGCTTGTGCCTGTTGTCATTCTCAGGTAGTCTCTTGGCTCCTACTATGATAGATGGAAATGATGTGGTGGCGGTGAGTAGACATATAATGCATGAGACTCTAAACAAGTATAAGTAATCCATGCCGGAGAGAGATTGATCGAATTGGCGTGTCTCCTGGTAATCTGAGTTAGCTGTCATGCACCATGTCATTTTATAGGCTATCTGGCGACGCATCCTACCTTCACTGCTAGTAGCAAATTTCTAATTGGGTTTTCTAATCTTGGGAAAAACACACCCTTGAAAAATGTCGTGATTGGTTGTTGGTTGAATAAGCTATTCATGAAAAAGGATACTCCATCTGTTCTGCAATAAAAGTCCAACCTCGATCACCACACGGAAGCACTAAATCTAAAAAAAGTTAATATTATTGCACCATATATAGCTCTATTAAATGATATACCACAACTATTTATTCACATTTTCTGCATTTAAGCAAGGTACAAATATTGCAATACATGTATTTTGATTTCTGTACATTGTGAGACGATGCTTCCTAGGATGCCACATGTCATTAAGCTATAATGCTTCTTCTCCCCAAATTGAGCTGGGTATTCATCAGTCCGTTTGGATAGTAGGATTTGGATTTGAGCCCTTAGGATTTAGTTCAAAATTGAACTATGCAAAGGATCGAGCGTTGCTCGGGTGGTTAGCTCTGCCATCACGCGAGCAGTCCACCCGGTTTTGATCCCTAGGATCACATCCGCGTGCCTCACTAGAATAATTAAAAATAAAAAGTCTATTTTACAACTCTGAACTTTTCAAAAAGTTCAAAAATCAATCTTAAACTACAAAACCGAACCATCCTACACCCTCAACTATCAAACCCGTTCATGCTACCCCCTCAACCCAAACTAGAGTGGTTTTAGGTGACGTGGCGCTGACATGGCCCAATACAAAACGGTTTTAACTGACGTGGATGCAACATGTCATTAAGCTATAATGTTTCTTCTCCCCCAAATTGAGCCGAAACAGAGCAGGCGGTCATAGTGCTCGGGTCGAGCGCAGCGCCGACGAGCAGGACCACGACGATGACCCAGGAGCTCCAAAATGGAACTCCATAGCCACGATGACCCTAATGGCGCTGACGACGGCGTGAGCGAAGGTGGTCTATAGTGGCGACGCGGCTATGCATAACGGCGGTGATGCTCCAGCCTATGGCGGCAACAATGCGGGCTGCCGACGGGAGAAGAGAGGAGAGGTGTGAGGAGGGGGCGGCGTGGGGAGTTCAGGAGGCCGAGGCGAGGAGGAGGTAGAGGGGCCGAGGCGGGCCAGCAGAGGCAAAGGCCAGACGTGGAGGTGGAGGGGAGGAGCGATGCGGGCGGCCGAGGGGAGAAGATAGAAGAGGCGTGAGGAGGGGATGGTGTGGGGAGTCCGGTAGGCTGAGGCGGGCGGGTGGAGGTAGAGGCGGAGGCGAGGAGGAGGCAGATGGGGTGGGGTGGGCGGCGACAAAGGTGAGGAGGAGGAAGAGGGGCCAAGGCGGCCGGGGGTGGAGGTGGAGGCCGGACGAGGAGGTGGAAGCGAGAAGGGATGGGCTGAGGGCGGAGGTGAAGAGGGATGTGAATGGCCGAGGGGAGAAGAGAGGAGAGGCACAGGGAGGGGGACGACGTAGGGAGTCCAAGAGGCCAAAGCGGGACGGTGGAGGTGAGGAGACAGAGGGGTGTGGTCGGCGGCGGCGGCCATGTCATGTCATCGAATGGGAAGAAGAAGAAAGGAATCCAAACGGTGTAGGGAGAGATGGGAGAGGGAAGAGAGAGATGAGTGAGAATGGGAGGAAGAAGAAAGGAAATGAGAGATGACATATGGGCCCTGTAAATATTTTTTTGGTTTTATTTGCCAAGTCGCTGCCATGTCATCGAAAACAAGTTTATGCATCAAAAACATTAACATCATTAACATGTAGGCGCTACGTCATCCAAAACCACCCCAGTTTGGGTTGTGATAGTTGAGGGTGTAGGATGTCTGGTTTTGTAGTTTAAGGTTAGTTTCCGGACTTTTCAAAGAATTCAGGGTTGTAAAATAAAAATTTTCCTAATTAGAATAGGGTACACATGTGTGCGCGTTTAGTAGAAAAGTGTATTGATGCTTGTGCCTGTTTTCATTCTTAGGTAGTTCTTGAGCCATCATGAAACCGTGTCTCTTGGCTCCTACCATGATAGATGGAAATGATGTGGTGGCGGTGAGTAGACATATAACGCATGAGACTCTAAAGAAGTGTAAGTAATCCATGCCGGAGAGATTGAATTGGTGTCTTGTTCTAACCTGAGTTAGCTGTCACCATGTTGTCAAAAAAAATACACAAAAAATACACAAACAGGCCACGATTGCCATTTAGAATTGCAAAAAAAACTGTCGCTATTCCAATTGGCAATAGTAACCATGTCGCTAATTGGGACAATACAGAGAGGTTCCATTCTCTAGTTCAATTGGCAATAGTATTCATGTTGCCAATTGAAACGGTGCAGAGAGGTTCTGTCGCCAATTGAACTGGAGATAGGATAATTTCGCCAGTTCAATTGGCGACATGGTGCTATTCCAATTGGCAATAGTAACCATGTCGCCAATTGGGACAATACAGAGAGGTTTCATTCGCCAGTTCAATTGGCGACAGTATTCCTGTTGCCAATTGAAATGGTGCGGAGAGATTCCTGTCACCAATTGAACTAGAGACAGGATAATTTTGCCAGTTCAATTGGTGACATGATCCTATATTTATTTATTTTTAATTTATATGTAGAGAATTCAGCCTAGAGATTTAGTGTATTAACAAAGTTTTTTTGTAATACCTTGAAGTGTCCGCGTAGTTCGGAATCCGAAATTGGAGAAGATGACGAAATGTGAAGTAGAGAATATGAGATCGGCAGACAATTTGGAACGCGAGTTTGGCACAATTTGGAACACAAATAGCCCCTTCGGAGCAAAATGAAAAAAAAATTGAGCTTAGGGTTGGCATGCACATTGTTGTCTCGATTCTATTGTCCGTGGAACCGATTTCTTTAGAAAAAGATTACGTAATATATAATAGTTAAAATATTTGAGAAAAGAGATTTAAGATTGAAAGACTTCATAATTTAATTGTGAATTACATGGTGCGCTGGGTTTGGTTACGTATATTAGAAACGCCAACATGCATGAATCAACAAACTGAAATACACATACGATACATGCGCGCCTTTTTAGAATCCAAAAAAGCTGATTGGAATGAAATCGATCACTCCTAGTGGCCCATCTGTCCCTTACCCTTGTCTCATGATTGCCCACGGCGGTGGCCAGTCTCGAAGTCAGCCTTTTTGTATGAGACGAACTGTACAATTGAATGATGTTATGATAGCACAACGTAGGGTTAAATTAATAATCAAGATGCAAACTGAACATAACTTACCTCTTTGATCCGAACTACGCCCAGGCGACAGGGAGCGCTAAGACGACCGCCGATCTCACTAGTAGGAGTCTTCCCCTTGTGCGCTGCATGCTCGGCCCGATCGTACTCAACTTCCTGTTCAGGGGCCCTCCACCACCACCCTCCTTTCCTGGGCTCCTATGGTGCCTTTCCAATAGGGTCGGGTATGTACGGTTTCAGCGTTTGAAGGTCTCGGCTCGCATCGCATAGTTCAACATGTACTTCTAGTCGATGAACATCCTATCGTACATGTTCCGGCCATCGATCCATTGGAAGAAGTTGCATCGCATCTCTAGCTGCCATTTTGCACAAATATAGTTAGGAATTTATGAAATAGAACGTAAGATGTGAAAATTCTATTTGTGTGCATGATTCTGTTACGAGGACGTTCCTGCACGTGTAGTACGCCCGGTGGTGGTCGCCGGGTGTGTGCACTGGATAATTTTAGTCAGTTCTTCGCACACACACTGCGGGTGGGAGAACTCTGGTGGTACCAGCGTGTTGGGACCCAAATTTGTAAATCTAGACTCTCGGTGTATACTGCACTAGTCTAGGATCACGCTAGTGCACATAGTGGCAACATCGATGAAATATCATTTCATATCCAAAGATGACTAATAAATAGGAAAATAACAATAATTATCAAAGTAACGACCATAAGGTCACAGTTTACAATTAATGTCTCAGAAGGCGAATAACACAATTAAGTTGAGCGAAAGGTAACGAAATAACTTCAGTGAAACTCATCCATATGCCCACAGGCAATCAGCTGGTGAAGCGTGACCCAATTCTCCATGATCCTTGTAAAGCTCCTCGAAAGCAGGTGACGATTCCTCCACTTTATATAATCAGTACTCCAAGTACTCAACAAGTTGCACAATAGAATGTAATTATAGATGATGGCTTATTGCAAAGCATATAGCTTCTGTGGTTATTTTTGCAATAAAGTTGTATTTGCAAGTGAATACAAATACAAGATTGAAAGCATAATTCAAAACAAATAAACAATAATAGTTTAATAAGTATTTTCACAAGGACACAAAGCATAATCAATTTCTTTCACACAGCCATATGAGTTAAATCATATAGTCGTCCCTTCCCAATTGTTTTATGAAAATCTACCCCTTATGTGAATGAAATACACGACATATCCATGATCGCAGAAGCGGCTATTTGAATAGATTGTTTAACACTCTGTAGAGGTTGTACACTTTGCCCATAAGATACAATTAACTCATCATGTCTGCCATGACTCACCTTATGGAAGTATGTAATTGAGAAATCATAACAAAATCTTTCGGATGTTTTATCTCAATAATTGACTCTCCTAGTGTCCAATACGGTCAGCCCCAACCTCACTCGTTGGTCCGACGCACATCGTTGGACCTGGAAGCGGCGAACCGTCCATCGATGTGACTTTTAGAGTAGTCCACACCTTGACCCATCATTAACCTACTACCTGAGTAGTCAATGCCAAGACTCCACAACTTACTAAGTTAGGCCCATCCCATCAGGCATGTGGTTATACGATAAGGCCCAGTTTATGACGCATATGGTTAAGTCATTAATTGACCAAGGCGAGATGCCACTTACCATTCATTTTTCCCAATCACATATCCACCGTATCACATAGTTCACTCACTCGCCTCAGTCTAAAATTTTCCCACCCTGTTGGTTAAGTGCAACATATGCCATCAACGAGTAATGACACACAACACATAGCTTTACACAAGGTTCCATAATCACTTAGTCAAATTTACATTTGCAATTCAAATGATATACATGACTCGTATCTAATCAACCCACGTTGGTGCTATGACATTACCAACTAATAATTAACCAAACTAGGGTGACAAAAGATCATGATAATACAATAGACAAGGCGGATGTAGTCAAATGGGTGTGTAACTAATCCCGAAATATTTAAATAAATACTTAAAGTAAAATGCAATAATTTGAATCAACGTAATTTTTAAAAACTGGATTCAACATGGTCAAATGTACAATTTGTCTTCCTATAGCAATGATGATCTTATTTATCTTTGATCTTCTACTTCCTTGAACTTCAGTTCCTTCAAACGATTTCGGGACTTCAATGTCTAACGGAAAAAAACGCAAAAAAATAAAATGCAAAATACAAATCAAATAGACTCTAAATTGAAATTGAATGGTACTGGAAGGTAGATACAAATCAAATAAAGACATCATGACCTCGTGTCATGGTGGGTTGTCCACGACCCTAACGCAGCGAACCCTCGTCCAACTAGAGGCATCCTCCTCGTACATCCTGGGGTCGTAGGGTGCATCCTCCTAGACGACATCCTCCAAGGCGTGGATCCAGCCCTGAACCCAATGTAGCATTATATCTGCCCAGGAAGTCGTAGCAGGTACTCCCTTCCTTGTGTACCTGTGGAAGGCAAAATGATTATTTCGTAGATACGCAAGGCAAATGGTACAACAGAAATAAAACATGAACTTACCCATGGACGTTCGGAGTCACCCATTGCCCTAGCGGACTAGGACATCTTGTTGTAGATTGAACTGGTGTATCACCCAATGCACGTGGTACTTCTCCACGAAGAGATTGTGCACCAAGCTCCTCCACGTGTACCAGTACACGTGGTCTCACGTGCACAAGCTCGATAGGCTTCGGAGTGCGCGCATGTACACCCTGTTGGGAGTGTACGGTGTCCAGATGATGTGGTCATCCATCAACTAATCGAACATCGCAACGTAGTCCGGGTAAGACGTGTACTTAGTGATCGGAGTGAAGGTGACCTATGGCATAGAACAACGAAAACTTAGCACAATAAATAGAATTACATTATGAAAATAAACAAATGTTCAAAAAAACTTACCCGTCGGTGACACCACACCCTACCAATGGTCGGCCAGTCCACGTCGTCGTCACTGGTGTACATGGCAATGGTTTAGGCTTCTAGGTCCAGCTGTGGTCATCCGATCTAGAAAAGCTCGAAGGACCACAGCTGAAGTGTTGGAAATATGCCTTAGATGCAATCATAAAGTTGATTATATTTTATTTTGTTCATAACATTGGATAATATATTATCTTGTTCCTAGAATAATATCAATAATATTTATTATCAAGTATGCGACTTGATTGTGAAACTCTATATTTCTGCGATGATTATTTTTAAACGTTCCCTGGTCGTAAATATATAAGAACACATATGAATAGACTAGCATATGTTTTGGTTGATGACTATGTTTCACAGGTCATGGATATGGAGATATCAAACCAATAATATGGACGCATGTTAGATAACATGGTGTTGGAAAAGACACACCTTGAGACACTGTTGAGATTGATATGATTCTATGTATCATTAGTTGGTCCCAAGCAATGATGATGTATAATCCATAGACCTGAGATCAGCATGGTTTCCTACATATGTAGTAGCACTATTAGGGGTTGCCAAACGCTACTCGTAACTGGGTAGTTATAAAGGTAGCTTTCGGGCATATTATAAAATATACGGAGGGATGTGACTGGTCGGATATGAGATTTACCACTCCTAACATAATAGGAGAGATGTCTCTAGGCCCCTCGTTGTGGTCGGATAAAGAAAGTGCATGGTCATGCCACTAGTGGTCGAAGTGTCGACCACATGAAGTTATTCGACACTTGATCGAGAAAGTATTGAACAGTTCATGGATGATACAACATCTGATGAGGATATCCCGACTACTTATGAGGTTGTTTATGAAGCAAGAGCTACATTTCTCAAACAACAGGTTCGACAAGTTTAAAGTCTTTGGAACCGAGAGGGAGGCCGGAGCCAAAGCAATAGAGGAGCACAAGGAGGAGGGTAACCATATTTGTTGCCTAGTGATGAAGAACGAGAAGTTCAAAGCGGTTGGGAAGGAGAAAGACAAGCAGCCCTTGCGGCTGATCAAGGAGGAAAGAAGCCCGTGTGATGGGAGAGCAAAAGGGGACTTAAATCTCAAGTTTTGGAGGATTTTCTTAAGGTAGCAAACCAGCTCCAAAAATTATGAAATTTTAACTGGAGGTTGCTGACTTAAGGATTAACCTTACATAAAATTTCCAGAGATTTTCATGGACTGCATTCTTCTCCAGAAATTCCAGAAAGTTGCAGTTAGGTTTGACCAAGCTTTGACTGTGTTTGACTTGCCTCCCAAAATTATCAAATAATTTCTAAAAATCATGAAATAATTCAGAGGTGTCACACACCAGTCCTAGAATGAGGGAAAATTATTTCTAGGGGGTTGGACACAAGATTTTTACCAAGGAGGTTTAGGACCTGAGGGAATTGAGGATTTTGAGTTTGATTTTTCCACAATCCCTGTAGAAGAATTATGGAACTGATAAAAAACATCCAGATGTGAGAAAAGTTTTAATTTCTCCTCATTTTTATATATTTGAAACACAAATCCGAAATTCCTCCTGCGTCAAAAGATATGACCGAAACAACATGACGGTTGTAAAATTAGAGTTTCCTTTTTGTTTTAGATTGAGTCAGAATTGGAGTAGGAGTTCTAATTTCGAATTAGAGTAGGAGTAGGGCCTCTTGGCCAGCCATGAGGAGGAGAACGGGAACTATATATTGAGGGTTAGACCCCCATTGTAACCTCAGACCAGTTTATGCATAAGAATAGAAACATAGCTATTGCTTGTTCTTTCGAAATCAGAGTTCATGCGAGGAGTTTGAGAGAGGACTAGGCGATCCATTGATTCGTTCTACAACTCAAGGTCAAGCCGTCGTTCCATTGGGAATTGGGGACTTGGCGTTCGTCGTTTGTGGTCTCGCGACGAACAACTATCCGGTGTGTTTTGGGCGTTTTCCAAAGAGTTGAGGGTTCGTGCATTAGCGCGAGTGTTCAGCTAGCGACATCGTCTACTTCATATCATTTATCCACGGTTCCTCACTGAGAAGATCGGGCATCCCCCATATCATATGGTATCAGAATTCTTGTAGGCCACGAGTTCCTAATGGGCATCAAGTACGAGACACATCATGGATGCCTATATATAGAGGGGTGGTGGCATGGGGTGACGATGATCTTTTGAAAAATCTCCCGTAACCCTAACAGCCACGCCTTCCTCATACCACGTTGTCGGCGCTAGCACTCCAGCGCGTGGTATCCCTGCCCCGTACATGTAGATACCTTGAAGGTGTTGTTGCTAAGCATCAGCACTAGGACAATCCGCAACTCGTGACAATCACAAGACTCGAAGAAGAAGTTGTGAAGCATCAGCACTAGGAAGATCCTCAACTCGTGACAATCACAAGACTCGGAGAAGAAGTTGTGAAGAATCAGCACTAGGACGATCCGCAACTCGTGACGATCACAAGACTTAGAGAAGAAGATGCGTGGCGAGTACGACTACAATTGCATCAACTCACTACATCGACTCTACTTCCGCTACGAGTCGGCGCGTCTAGTGGTAATCTCGTGCTATCGTAGCCTTCCCATGATCCTTCATGAAGAAGTAGCGGGCATCCGAAGAGGATGGGGCTATCCTGAACCCGGTGGGACACATCCCACAAGGCGCGCTACGTCACGAACAGCGTCGCCAAGCCCAGGCGTATGACTGGATCACCTCCACCTCCAAGCCCGCCAACTCGTGTGCGTACCGAATCATGTGCTTGTCGACGCTGGCGCCATTGGACACTAGGAACATCACCCACCAGAACATCCACAGCAAGTAGGCCTCGAAGTGCCTTCTTACCGTGTATTTGGGTGTGTCCTCTACCATACGCTCCGGCTGCAAGAAGATAGAGACACATCATTAAGTTGCACAAAGCAGTCAAAGAAGAAGGACAAGAGTTACAAAAACTTACGTAGAACTGGAAGATCCGCTTTACCGATGGCCCGTGGGTGCTACTGAACTCTCTGTAGCCGGTGTTGGACGGTAGCACCCTATAGAACCTCGCAAGGAACTCCATGCGCCATGTGGTCGGGACGTCATGCGCCGCCATGGGGAAGCCCGTGTAGGGAAACTCGACCAGGAAGGTCACGTCCTAAAGCATCAACGCCATCTCCCCACACAGGAGGTGGAATGTGTTCGTCTTTGGCCCCCACTGGTCAACTAGTTGTCAAGACCACCGCCCGTGCGGTCCTGGTCATACTCCCACGTCTCCTCCAGCATCCTCGCTAGTGAAATGAGGCATGCCGCTCTCAACCTATGTCAAAATTATTAAGAACAAAAGTGAGTCCACCCAAAGTAGTTAAACTGCAATTGAGTACACAAAGATCACAACTACACATACCTTAGAACCCAACGTGAGTCCACCCTCCATGCCCTTATGGGCGTGCTCAACCGCAACGCGCCAAGCTCAATCACTACCTTGCTCTCCTAGGGAAGGATGGTACTGAGGCGGCTATGGTGATGCACGTCAATGGTCGGGTCAAGCAACTCGTACAGCCACTACGCAACGTCTCTTGGGTCTGTCATATCTGAAAATTTAGTGCACACATTGTATATATTCGAAAATATACAAAAAGTAATACGAAGCGGCATATCTAATTAATTCAATTATTGCACGATTAAAATTGATATGCACACAATTGCATCAACACATAATTTTTATAGGTATCGTGTTGTGTACAGATGGAAAGTAAAATTAAGTTCATAATGTTTTAATTGATGTGTACATTCTCTATTTAGCTACTCTAGAATTTTCATAGAATTTTTAGAGGTACCTTGATATTTTCCTTGTTTGTGAATTATTTACCGTGCATTAATGGGAACCAAAATTAAGTTGGGATATATACCCTATTTAGCTACTCTGTAATTTTTATATATTTTTAATAGGTATCTTGTTACTTTCTTGTTTAAAAATGTCTCCAGCATTTATGAAATATTTACAATGTACAAATGGAAATAAAAATTATGTTCACAATATTTTAATTCAGCTGTACATACCCTATGTACGTACTCTGGATTTTTTAGAGAATTTTTAGAGGTGTCTTGTTATTTTCCTAGTTTAAAAAGTATTTTTGGTATTAACATAATATTTACCCTGCACAAATGAAAACCATAATTAAGTTGGGATTATTTTGATTAAGCTACACGTATCCTATCTAGCTACTCTATAATTTTTTTTATAGATTTTTAATTTGTATCTTGCTATCTTTGTTTAAAAAGTGTCTCTAGTATTTATAAAATATTTACCGTGTATAAATAGAAACAAAAGTTAAGTTGACAATATTTTAATTCAGCTCGACATACCCAATGTACCTACTCTGGATTTCTTATAGTAATTTTAGAGATGTCTTGCTATTTTCATAGTTTAAAAAGTATTTTTGGCATTAACAGAATATTTACTGTGCTCAAATGGAAACCAAAATTAAGCTAAGATTATTTTGATTAAGTTCTACATACCCTATTTAGCTACTTTGTAATTTTTACGATTTTTAATAGGTATCTTACTATTTTTAGAGGCCTCTTCCTATTTTCCTGGTTTAAGAAGTATTTTTTGCATTAACAAAATATTTACTGAGTAAAAATAAAAACCTACAAAGTTTTCTTAGTATTTTTGCAGATTTATTCTAAATCATTCGAGTACTGCAACATAAACAATATCTATACGATGAACTAAACTATACACATAAAATGATGTACTACATCAAACATCAATACAGCTAAAATTATCTAACCCATTGAATTCCATGTCGCTATTTTTATTTGCTAACCTACAAGGCTTTTAATTTATATACAAAGTTGCAGAAACATCTACCTGCAAAATGGGCGACCAAATATACTCCTCTGTCTCTCTCTCCTCCGCTAGGAATCGATTGGGCTTCGCTGCGTCTCTTCTCCCCTCTCCTCCTCTCTGTTCTCTCTCTTATCTTTTTTCCCAGAATTAAAATGACTTTTCTACCAAATTTGGGGGTATATATAACCAGCTTATTTTGATTAAGCTCATATGTCACAATTTCATCTGACGATTTGCACACTCTTCTATGCAAATCACAATTTGAAATGGTGACAGATAGTTGGAACGGCGACTGGCAGTAAGTAGGTTCATGTCGCCATATTTGAAATGGCAACATGAGCTTGTTGCTAGGTCAAATGGCGACATACACCTATTTTTATAAATAAAAAAATTACTTTTTTTTGTAACTATCATCTGGCAACATGAGCTTGTTGCTAGGTCAAATGGCGACATACACTTATTTTTATAAATAAAAAAATTACTTTTTTTTGTAACTATCATCTAAATTAATATTATTGAAAAAATCGCTGCTTTCATATGTGTCAATCTCCTCTTCACATGGATCTGCATGTACTCGCTTGATTTTTTCCTTTAGAGGATTCGAGTACACATAGGAAGAAAAAAAAGTTTGCAAAAACAAACCCTTGAAAAATGTGGGCATACTAGGACTACTTGTTTGGCCATGTCCCGGAAACTCACGTCTTTGCGGCTAGATCGATTTGTGCAGATTCAGACCGTGTACTTCGAGACTACAAGTCGGAACATGTGCGGTCATTTGATTGAGCATTATGCATACTAAAGGCGTCTCGAATAGTTAGAGATAATATTATCTATAACATATACTACGTTATTTTTAGAGACAACATCTCTAATAGATAGTCTCTATCACAGTCTTCAACATTTAAATTTTATAATTTTTCTTTGAAACAGACCTATATGCCAACTAGAGTAGATTAATGTATCATACCTTATTTCGCGTGCACGAAAGTTACTTTAGAAAGAAACGACTTGTGTTGTCTCTTCTCCTCCTCTCTCTTTCATGTAGGATTTTGTATACTGTTTCAAATTTCTGCCTAGTTTCAACCGCACGTGGCTCTTAGCTTCTTCCTGGTAGATGATGCTTGGCATGCTCAACATTAAAGTCTCTAAAAGTCTTTGCTTGTTGTTGTTCCGTATACGGCCTTGCTTGTTGTAACTCTAGAAGTCTCAACTATGGGCATACGAGGGGCTAGCGTGTTACGTTTTGTAACGAACGAACAGTGCACGTACGGTGATTGATTGTCCGCATAAGCTATGTAAGTTCTCCCTCCGTCCAGCAAAAAAAAAACATATTTATCCACCAAATGACGTACCGCAACTATTTATCCACATTTGATGCACTAAAGCAATGTTATTTAGTAGAAATATTACAATACCTGTACTTTGATTTCATCAATATATAGACTTTATACCGTGCGACGACGCTTCCTAAGAAAATAGACCTTATACATGCGATTCACAGAAGACGTCCGTTCGGGAGTGACTAACAGCTATATATGCTCCCGTATATAGTTGCATTTAACATCCGCTTTTGTGCCGGCAACCATTTTTTCTTCTCTCGTTTGGCCTTTTTTGAACATAATAGTAAATCTAATCCTCCCACCTACTCTTTTACAACCTCGCGGTATTCAACTTCTTTTTCACTCCAATGACTATAAAAACTATAAAGATCATAAACACAATAACACAGCAAAAGTCTTATGTTGAAACCGGAAATCTCCAAGATCAAAACCTCTTGGCCGGTCTGAATGTGATCGGACCATGGTCGCCGCCTTGCTACAGGGCAAGCAGCACAAGATGGTATCAAATCGACCTAACTTTTAGTTTTGGGATCCAAATCCTCTGAGATTTCAAACATAGCTTATCAAGAGGGTTGGAACCCTATTCCAATCGACGATCGAGACGATCAAAATCAAAGTTCCACGAATTTCTTGGATGAGATCAAAAGGACACAAAAATCGAGAAAATTCACTTTGATCCAAAAACTTGCTCGTGGGTGGAACACTGTCAAGATGACCCTAGATCAATTCCCGCAAGCCTTAGCAAGCTAGATCACAGCAAGAGACTCCAGCAAAACTAAAGGAATATAAAAATTCTAAAGGCATCAAAGTGAGCAAAAACAAGATAGAACTCATCTTGGGGAAAACATTGCTTGGATTAATTCAAAATATTTTTGGTTTACACCACTCCGCCATGGAGCACAAAAGCTCAACACTTGAGCATTTAATCAATTCGTCTCTACTTTCCCCATATCATAAATTATGATTTCTAGACTTGAGAGGGTTGAGTGCAAATTATGCACTCCTACCTTATCGAGCGCCTCGTTAAACCCACATGCAATCGGCTAGGTCTAGAGAGAAAACTATCGGGCGCCCGTTAAGATTACACACAAATGGCTCTACACACACACGCTTGTCAAAGCAGATGACGAACCGGGTCTCCGAATCCGTCTCTTAGTGATCTTCATCTTCTCTTAACCTAAAATGTATCTCCTTACGCCGTCTTGCACAGCTGATTTTCTCCTAGGTCACCAACCCAGTATTTTGGTGAAGATACCAAAATACCACTTCTCAATCATTCTCCAAAGGTTGAGTCCAATCAACACTAAGCAATTTCATACTTCGTCATGTGTAGGTTGATCAATGACTCTTTTCATACCTGCAAGTCTCTACCATCCAGCTTCCACCGGAACTACCATGGCACTTGCATTGACCTCCGTGCCACTTGATGCAACCTATCGCATCGAACTTCACATTCGGTCGTTATTTATGTTGGTGATATGCCCTAAAGGCAATCATAGAGATGATTGTATCACATCTATGTTTATGAGTTAATGAATAAATGTTATTTTGTTCCTTGAATGAATCATCAGTTATAAAGATTAACGAGTATGTGACTTGTTGGTGATGCTTTTTTAACTTATGATGATGTTATTCTAAATGTATCCCTAGTGGAAAGTCATTGGTAGAACCACTAGTGACTCTATCGATCAGCACATGTATTGATTGATGACTATGTTTCATCGGTCATGGATATATGGATATCGAATCAATAATGTGATCATATTTTAGAGAACATGGTGTTGGATTGACCCACCTTGAGACACTGCTGAGATTGTTATTATTTCATGTGTCATCAGTTGGTCTCAAGCAATGATGATGTATAATCCTTAGACCTGAGATCAACATGGTTTCTACATGTGTAAGAGTACACTTTGGGGCTGCCAAAGGCTACTCCGTAAGTGGGTAGTCATAATTGTAGTTTTCGAGTATGCTATGAAATATGCAGAAGAATGTGATGGTTGGATATGAGATTTGTCCTTCCTAACATAACAGGAGAGATATCTCTGGGCCACTCGATGTGGTTGGATAAGGAAAATGCATGGTCATGCCACTAGTGGTCGAAGAGTTCGACCACATGAAGTTATCTGACACTTGATCGAGAAAGTATTGAACAGCCCATAGATAACACAACATCTCACCTGGAGTTCAACCAGATATTGTGAGGCAAAAGGAGAATACATGAGCTAGTCGTTCAGTTAAATCAGATATGAACTAGTCGTATGGAGATACATGCTAGTCATAGGCTAGTCGAACATGATGTAACATCTCAATTTTTTGATCTTTAAAAATCTTTTAAATAGTTAGTATTTGAAAAATTCAAATTTCAACCTTTGAATTTTATTTGAATTTTAATAAAGCTTAACATGGACTTTCAGTATCAAAATAATTTAATATGATTAATGACAACCTCAACAATTGTCAAAACTATCTTATTTGGGTTCTATGTGCTTGGATATATTTTCTAGATTTTTCTAGAAATTGTTAGAGTTCATTTGCTATTTTTCATTTGCTACTTGCATTTCCTGTCATTTCTAAAAAGGAAAATTTATTTAAAATCTCATAACAGTATCGGCCCGAAGCCCATTCCTTCCCAGCCTTTTCTCCTGCGCTAGGCCACTCGTGCCTTGCGCGCCGCTCCCTTGTCCCTCTGCTTGGTGGGCCCTGCATGTCAGGTGGTCGTAGCCCCTTCCCATCATCTTCCTCGCACCGCATCTCGCCCGCGTCCACCATTGTCGGAGCTTCGAGCTCGTAACGATAATCTCCAACTAAACCATATCTAGAAAACGCGTAGGATCTTATCTCTATCTCTCCCGCACCCGTTTCAGTTAAAATTGTATCTTGTATCCCTCACTATCCCTGAGATTGCATCGTGTTTGTTTCGGACTCGATTTGGGAATTTCCAAATCTGGTACGCCCGAGGCCTATAAATAGGACCTCTGGGTTTGTCTTTCTCGCCCTAATCACGAAACCCAAGCCACCGCACCCCTCGAGCTTTAGCGCCGTCGTATTGGAAGTTTTAGGGTTTCCGCCACCGCCGCTCGTTTCTTCAGATTGCGTTGTCGTCTTCGTCGCCTCGTCGTCGTCGACCATGTCGTTGTCTTCGCCTTCAACGGAGCTATCTCCAGCACCCCTTCACGACCACGAGACGTATACTTGTGAGAACATGTGTTGTTCCACATATACTCGTAGGCGCATGTGTCCACCACATCTACTCGAACCATTCGCATTTCTGCTCGATCAGCCGTGTCAGCACCCCGCAACTCTAAACTAAATCCGATCTGTTGTAAACCCAGTCTATCATACTCCGTGTCTATACCAAATGGGGTCTACCAGCCAAATCTTTGTTCCGTGAACCCGTGAACCGTAGGACCTTTCCACGACCAGATAGTCGTAGCCTTCTACGACCAGGTAGTCGTAGCCTTCCATGACCAGGTAGTCGCAGCCTCCTACAACCATGCAGTTCAAAGCATCTGACCATGCGCTCGAAACTTTTTTCTAGTATGCGTAGTCGAAAGCCGTGTACAGTGCTCAATGTACAGTTCTCGGTGTATAGTACTTGATGTACAGTGCTCGGTGAACAGTACTCAAATTCCTTCTTGAGTATTTTCTTTAGATTTAGAACTTTCAGAAGCCATATCTTCTTCATCCGAACTCCGTTTGAGCTCATCAAATTCCTAAATTCATCTAAATTCGAACTATATCTTTCAGAGATTTTTATTTAATTTTTGGAGATATTTTTCCTCTCTATTTTTATTTATTTCGTTTATGAGTAAACGTCGATACTTCGGGGAATTTTGAAGAAGAAAGAGTTCACCAAGACCAAGACGAGTACCCGGATTTACTTCAAGGTAAGTTATACATTTGATCATATTGAGAGACCATGTGAGAGGTCCTCCACTCTGAGTGATGAGTATTTGACAAGTGTGTTGATTAGATTGAGAGTTGAGGTTTTTGGTTTGGACTGCTTCGGCCGAGTCGTGAAATCGGAACTACATTGTATGGAGCGGAACTTCCGATTAATCTAACTACCGGTGTTGGAAATAGGAACTTCCGATTTATCCGGTTTTGCTTTCTAGAAGGAAATCGGAACTTCCGCTCAAGGGTAGCGGAGTGTCCGATAATACCGACATTGAGTGTTCTCTCGAGATATTAAATCGAATTAAAAATCGAAAGTCGGTTGTTCGGATATCTAAGTACCGCAGTTGTTGAGCGCGAACTTCCGATATTCCCGACAGCGCGGATAGATGTTCGAAATCGGAACTTCCGCCGTGGTAATTGCGAACTTCCGATTGTGTCCGAATCGCGTAGAAGATTATTTTGTGGATTTTGATCTTGTATGAGTTTGAGTCTTATACAAATATTGATGCTATGATATTGTGCAATGCTATGTGATGTGTTTTTGTCTGTGTTGACTGCAGGGCATCAAGATGGAGTCGTGGCGAGACACGTGGACCGGACTAGGCGCAGGAGGCGCTGAGGTCGAACGGCCGGGATGTGTCAAGACGGCGTGAATCTTGAAGCGGTTGCGTAGTCGTGCACAACAAGGTGTACGGAGGCTTCCAAGATGCGCAAGGGCGAAGGGTATTTTCGCAGCGCAAAAGTGGAGGCGGTTCCGTTCGGTTGTAGCGGGCTTAATGGGTTGGAGGCCCATTAGCCAAGGCTATAAATAGGGGAGAACCCTGGAGTTAGGGTTAGACCTTTTGATAGAAAATTAGGGTTAGCTCTAAAAAGGGTGTGTGTTGCCTTTTTGAGAGTTTGTTGGTTTTGAGAGGATGAATCAAATCTATTGTAATCTTTCCTCCGTGTTTCCACTTGTAAACGCTTGATGTCTATCAATGAAACTCGAGTCTTTGATTATATGTTTATGCCTCTCTTTATTCCCTCTCTGCTCATGTTGAATATCTAGGGTTTTGGCATATATTTTGTTTCGCTTTATGAAATAGCATGAAACTTCATATCTAGAATCGCTTTGGTATTGCTATTACTTCCTCAAAGTTTCATGCTCTAAGAATATGAGAATCTCGCTTATTATTGGTTTTGGTCTTTCTTGCCCCTTCTTCAAGAAATCCGATTTTGGCTTGTTTGTTGAATCTTTGGTTGCGATTCTTCTCCATAAGGTCAAGATGGTGTTTAGGATGATGTCCTGTAAAACTTGACCTGAAAAGAGCATTCAAGATTAAGTAGTTTGATTTTTGGGCAAAACCCGAGAGCTCGTTTTGGTCGATAATCGAGCTTCCGATTTTGTGCAATGAGAATACATGCAGTTTAACTTCACGCTATATATCAAGGAACTACCGCAAGCGAACTTCCGCACTCTCATCGTCCTAACTTCCGATTTCCAGAAGAGCAGCCTGAAACTTGTTTTTGATTGTTTGATCTTGCTTCATTTACTTTCTTTAGATCTTCAGAGATCTTTGTAGGCTAGTTTTAAATACAGTAAAGGGGAGTATTAATTTTTAAGGCACCATTCACCCCCCCTCTGTTGCCATTTCGGTCCTTCAATTGGTATCAGAGCCGGTTAGCTCTTCTTTATAGATCTTAACCGGTCTTCAGAGCCATGGCAACGGACAAGTATTCCACCAAGCCTCCAGTCTTTGATGGTCCGATTACCCTTCCGAAGAGCCGAATGGAAACGTATATCCGTGCTCGTGGGTATGCCATCCGAGAAAGGTGAAAGTCGTTTGTCGTCCGCCGATGAGAACATCAATGTGGGAAATATGGTCGATGTTGAGGCAAATGCTAAGGCAAGGAACATTATCATTCGTGGTTTGAGCGTATGAGTTTGATCGTATTTCTCATTTGATTTCGCTATGACATCCGGGTGACCTCGATGCATACCATGAGGGCACCACTCGATTAAGACGGCTCGACAAGACCAGCCTGCGAGAATATAGTAAATTTGAGATGCTTGTCGGTGAATCTCTTGACGAGTGCTTTTCGCTTTTCATAAGATTTTGAGCAACCTCCGAGCCGTCGGTCCTTACATACCCCGACTCTGATAACGCCGATGATGCTTTCTCAGACTCGATCTTCGTGTTTGGGAGATGAAAGTGACTACCATCAAAGATAGCACGGACCTCTCGACCGACTCTTGATGCGCTTTACTCGCGTCTCAAGACTCACGAGATTGACATTGTCTCTCAAGGTCGAAGTCACAATGATGGCTTTAGTCATCGATCCCACTTCGGATCTTCTTCGAGTCGACACGTGGGTTCTCCTAGTCGCTCTCTCGTGACATAACCGATGATCGCTAGAGCAATTTGAGGATGAACAACTAGCACTCCTAGCTCTAAGTTTTCTCATGCTTACAAGAGGAGGAGGGATGGTAAAAGAGGAGGTCCTGTGATTTGTTTCGAGTGTGGTGGCCCCAACCACATCCGAGCAAACCGTCCCAAGCTTGGGAAGGGCAAAGGTGACTATGGCGGACCAAGCAAGAACGACTACATCGACAAGAACCGCAACACGAAGCCCTCAACGCCTGATCAAGGCAAGAAGAAGTTCCGCAACTTTGGGAAGGCAAAGAAGCTGTTCCATCGCGTCCTCACCGCCTCGACGAAACCGGACACCAACGAGGTGGAGGGGTGGAGCGACGATGATGGGAAGGACGATCATGATCCCAAGGACGACGCAACTTCTCCCAAGATGTGCTTCATGGCCCTCGGGCGAATCGAGCGACAATGAGTCAGACTCGACTCGATGAGGTTAGTCCCACTTATGACCAGCTTAATGATGCTTTTCTTAAGCTAGGTAGATTTCATGCTAAGTCTAGGGCTAAGTGTTCTGTGTTGGAGAAGGAAGTAGCTAGACTATCACGGGAGCTTACTTTACTTACATCTGCTCCCTCCCGTGATGATTGTGACACTTGTCAGTGCTTTGCTTGATGACATGGAAAACTAAGGACCTTGCATGATAGTGTGTCCTCCGAACTTGACATGATTAAGGTAGAGAACATTGGCCTTCTTGTGAATTAGAGATGAGTAGGGTAGCACCTCCTGCATCCACTACTATTGAGGCTATCGCTTGCACCTCATGTGAGGTTAAGGACAATTCGCTTAGAGGTCTTTATACCATGTTGCTTGATCTCGCCTCAAACTTGTGAAAATTGTAATAATCTCAAGATGAACCTAAAACGGCGTAACACAAAATTGTCAATTCCAAGTCGCGCTACTAGAGCCTATTGTTTCTTGTTTAAACTGTCCCAAGTTAATCACAATTAGAATCAGATTCAAGCAGCTTCAAGAAATGATTGATCACAAGAATAAATTGGCTCAAGATGCTTCTAAGGACCTTGTTAGCTCACCTTGCAATCATTGTAATAAACTAAAATATGATTTGGTTGCATTGGATGAAAATGTGTGAAACTAACTAAGGACCTTCTAGAGACACAATCATCCGCTTGTATTGTGTGTGCTGGGAAGAAGCCTAAGGGTTTGGTAGAGACGCCTAGCAACGTGAACCAATCATAGCGAGAGGACTGTTTCAAAGTCTACCGTATGCGTGCACAAGCAAATCTTTCCTCTCGCTGTTGGTTCTTCTTCCGCTCCCTTACCTTCTCTGTTCTTTCTTCCCCTCGCTCTTCTTGCACCTCTCTCTTCGGAGTGTCGGTATCTTATGAACACTCTCGAGAGGTTTGTAGGAGGCAAGAAGAAGCTCAATCTCATTCTAGACAAATCTAAAATTTGCAGATTTAATCGTGGTCTAGGATATGATATCCGTGAGGGTATGAGGAAGCATCCACCGTCGTGCTCAAAACCATAGCACTGTGTGATCAAAACTAAGCCCGTGGACCGAGAAAGTCAATTTTAAGTCACGGGTTTTGTTCAAAGGATTTCGACAAAGCAGAGTGATTCCACTCGCAGCTTTCGCCCTCGTAAGGCAAAGTATCATTGCACCTTCATCCGTAAAGATGGACATTTAGTTGATCATTGCTTCAGCGCCAAGATCGCGCAAGAGACCGTGTTGAGTCTCTTAGGAACATTCGTGGTCACCCTGCATCTTGAGTGCACCTAAGATCAACACGAGGTCTAGGTTTGTGCCATCTCGATGATTTTGGGCAAGATCGAGGACTTGGTTTTTCCGAAGTTTTCGATTTTCGTCCTCATGCTCCCTTTGGTCGTAATCTCCGCCGCCCCGAGGGTAGATCTCATTTTTCCTTTCGAGATAGCTACCATGGCGAGATCAAGATGTTATCGCACTTCGACTCGCTTCTTCCATAGCAATGGATCCAAAGAACAGTCGAGACCTTTTGACTTGTTGAGTGACAGAGAGCGAGGGTAGATAGAGGTCGGCCTCGCTTGACTACTTCATCTGCTCGCTGTGTTACTCAAGATTGGGTGCCAAAATCACCGTTGATTCACCCAAATATCGAGACTTTACTGCTTGACTCGTGGTCGCGGCCGGGAAGGGAAAGGTCCGGATTGTAGACTCGCTTGCTCACGCCATATGACCGGAGATTCTCGCTGGTTTTCTTCCCTAGCCCGTGCTCCGTGATGAGACGATCACTTTCGAGATGCTTCATTTGGGCGCCATCGCTAAAGGTACTGTGAGCATTAATGATTCTTTTATTTTAAAAGATGTTGCCTTAGTAAGTAAGCCGCAGATAATCGCTTTCGCTCTCACCACCGATGATGGTTTCGAGGTGAGCTTTAAGAAAAACAATTGCAAAATTCTTGATTCTTCTGTAGTCTAGTTTATGGATTTCTCGTTATGGGAGGATCTTTCGTGCTGATTTTTCCGGATCTTCCGTGATCCTCTCCGATGTTTAATTGCTTCAATCCCGTGATTTGACTTTCTCGCATAGGAGACTTGGTCATATAGGATTTGATCATCCGACCGAAAGTTAGCGCCACGATCTCATTCGTGGTCCGCCAAACTCAAAATGGTCAAGGATCTTGTTTG
The DNA here is from genome assembly GCA_036346395.1 of Hsuehochloa calcarea. NCBI lineage: Eukaryota > Viridiplantae > Streptophyta > Magnoliopsida > Poales > Poaceae > Hsuehochloa > Hsuehochloa calcarea. The sequence goes on along the minus strand of CM070601.1, from coordinate 30,475,782 downwards.
TGCTCCGTGTCGCACGGCAAAATGGTTGCCGCTTCACATCCTCCATTCATAAAGGACTATGACAGATGCACTGTGTCAATCGCCCATATGGACACAGAGGGACCAAATAGAGTGCAATCGAGAGGAGGAAGTGGTACGACTTGTCGTGGTCGATGACTTCTCGAGGTATTCTTGGGTGTTCTTCTTAGCCTCAAGGATGAGACGCTTACTCTTTTTCGTGGTCTTTTAGTAGACTTTCTCGTTGAGCTCCTGTGCATTACGAGCAATTCGCACTGATAATGGCACCGAGTTCAAGAATTCCTACTTTGAGAGTTTTTGTGGTGAGACAGTGTAGAGCACCGCCTCGTCTCCATACGCCCCCAACAAAATGGCGCTGTGGAGAGGAAGAACCGCACCTTGGTCGAGATGGCCGTGACGATGCTTGATGAGTACTCTACACCTAGGAAGTTTTAATGAGGCAATTGCTACGCTTGTCATGTTTCTAACAGAGTTTTTCTTCGCACTCTTGCATCGCACTTCTTATAAGTTGAGATATGGGCGAAAACCCGCCTCGCATTTTCGTGTGTTTGGTTGCAAGTGTTTTATTCTGAAGTCTGGGAACCTAGATAAGTTCGAGTCACGATCTTGTGATGGGATCTTTCTGGGTTACTCGACTTCTTCTCGTGCCTATAGAGTCTGGAACTGCGAGTCTAGTAAGTTGTTAGAGACCTGTGAGGTGACCTTCGATGAGGCCACCGGGACTAGGCCCGATATCTCGTGTTCTTTAGAGCGACCGAGTCCATCTTTGTGGACGAAGAGGAAGACGGAGATGATGGTTGTATACCGATCCAGCTTCTTCCTCCTCCTCTTGAGGTGCCTTCTTCCACCGCACTCGAGGAGATCACCTTACCTTCTGCTTCTTCTGAAGCTAGTGGCTCTGTCCCTATCTCGTCTGCTGATGAGGTAGAGGCCACTTCTTCAACTCAACCTGGACCTCCAAGACACATTCAAAAGGACCATCCTTCAGAGCAGATTATTGGAGATCTCTTTGAGCGAGTCACTCGTTCAAAAACTGGCATGTCTCAATTCTGTCTCCACTCTGCCTTTGTTGCCTCGCTTGAGCCCAAAGACGCTTTGTCATGCTCTTTCGATGAGTCATGGACTAACGCCATGCACGAGGAATTGGAAAACTTTGAAAGGAACAAGGTCTCGTCCCTTGTTGAGCCCCTCAAGGTCACAATATCATTAGGACCAAATGGGTGTTCAAGAACAAGCAAAGTGAAGATGGGTTAGTCATTCAAACAAGGCTAGGTGGTAGCTCAGGGTACTCTCAAGTTGAGGGTCTAGATTTCAAGAGACTTTTGCCCTCAGTAGCTAGACTTGAAGCCATTAGAATCCTGCTTGCCTTTGCAGCTTCTAAGGGTTTCAAGCTTTACCAGATGGATGTCAAGAGTGCCTTCCTCAATGGCCTTATTGAGGAAGAAGTCTATGTCGACTGACCTCCGGTTTCGAGAACCCTAAATACCCTAACCATGTCTACTGTGCTTTCCAAAGCTTTGTATGGACTCAAGCAGTTCCCTGAGCTTGGTATGAAAGGCTCAAGTCCTATCTCACGAGCCATGGTTTTGAGATGGGTAAAATTGACAAAACCTTGTTCATCCGCCGCCTTGGCATTGATCTTCCGCTCGTCCGCATCTATGTGGATGACATTATCTTTGGCGGCTCCTCGCATGCTCTCGCTTCCCAATTTTCCGATGTCATGAGCTCGAGTTTGAAATGAGCATGATGGGCGAGTTGAGCTTCTTCCTTGGCTTCCAAATCAAACAGAGCCTGAGGGTACCTTTCTTCATCAAGGCAAATATACTCGAGACCTCCCAAGCGCTTCGACATGAATGATGGAAAGCCAAGATCAACTCCAATGGCATCTACAAATGCTCTCGATCCGTATGAAGACGGCGAACTGTTGACCAAAAGGATTTTAGGAGCATGATTGGCTCTCTCTTGTATCTCACACCGAGACCGCATATACACTTTTCTCAGTGTCTTTGTGCTCGCTTCGAGCTTCTCTCGCAGATCTCACCGTCAAAGCGGTGAAGCGCATCTTCGGTACCTTCGAGCTACTATTGACTATGGTATCCGGTACTCTTCCTCTTCTTGTCTATCTCTTAGAGCCTTCTCCGATGCGATTTACCGGGTCAGAGGATAGATAGGAAGAGCACTTCCGCACTTGCCAATTCATTGGCACTTCTCTCGCCTCCGGTCGCCGAGGAAGCAATCCGGTTTGCGCAGCCCACCGCAGAGGCCGAGCACGCTGTCGCAGCCGCTTCTCGTAGTCAAGTGCTTTGATGGTCTCGACCGCAGGATTTCTGCTATCTATCGATCGCGCCCCACTCTTCTCGTGATAATACGCTCGCGATTTGCATTGCCAAGAACCCAAAGGCAACATTCTCGACCAAGCATATTGATATCGATATCACTTTCTTCGAGACCATGTAGAGAAGGGCGACATTGTGCTCCAGCCAGGAGAGTGAGCACCAGCTATGTGATATCTTCACTAAGCCTCCGGATGCTTCTCGGTTTTATTTCTGGGAGAGCTTGGGGTGGTTTGTCCTTACGGATCACTGTGAGGGGAGCGCAGCTACTATCGTATTATATTATATTATATTATATTATACGCTTACTCCTTTCTGGTTTCATTTCTTTTTGATATTTCGGGTCGAAGTCCTTCCAGCATAGGTTAGAGTGTTTCTCTTGCCACATTGCTTTGACTGCTACTTCTTGTCTTGTGCTTCTAGGATGCTGCTTATTAGTCGTCTCTTCCTCTCTAAGTAGAGCTTACTCACTTCTTATAGGTTCTAGCAGGGTCGGGCCACCCTTGGGTAGACAGGACGTTGTTTGCTCCTTAGTGTTTGTGTAGATCAGCTAATAGTCCTAGAATCATATGGGGTAGATAAGAGTCTGTCTGAGCGATAGTTTTCTCTATATCTTTTCTATGCTCTAAAGGACTGCCTTTTCTGGTTTACTTATCAGATTCTCATTTTTGTTCCCTTGGTTCAGGGGGAGTTATTCTTGATTATTCCATATTCTTAATTGTGTCATAACTCAACCTGAACTAAAAGATGCATCTCATTCTGAAGGGAATCTGGATTTTTGTGTATTTCATCAAGCATTGCATGATAATCAAATGGAGCCTTGTTTATTATCCCTTATGATATGTTATCACCGCTTTACATCTTGCCATGATTTATGCTAAACTGCTAGATCTATCATGACTTTTTATGTGTAGTTTAGTCTTTGCCATGCTAAGGTGTTTTAAAAATACTAAACTTAAATTAAAATCTTGTCATGATAGCTCTTGAGACTAGTCTGGTTGAAGCTATCCTTTTATGATTTTCGCCATGTCAAGTAGGCTGAGTTGAGTCTTGAATCTCTTTTGAACTTTTGAGTAAGCTATGTCGCTTGTTAAGAAACATGACTTATCTCTAATCACCGGTCTAAAAACTTCAAAAGCAAAATGATCTCTTTTGTGCGAAAAACCGATCTCACCAAATCTTTCTCATGAGACGGCTTGCCATTGCACTAGGCATGAACTCGGGGAGCCTTGATGACCTAAGATCACCTCCTTAAGTCTCTTGCTTGGAGTGGTCGATAAGGCTTGGGATCTAGCACATGGCTAAGATTTGAAAAATTGGTTGAAGCTTAGGAGGCAGTTGTGGATGGCACCTAGTCCAGAGCTTGCTTTACTGAGATAAAACCATAAAAAGTCTTCTGAAAAAGAAAAATGTGCTAAAATTGCTTATCTTCAAAGAAACCGAGTTCTGGATAAAATAAGTCCTTCTTCAACTGGTAGCACTCTAAACTGCTTAGTATGAGTCTTCTTGGTTCAACTTAGGTTATTTGACATGGCTTGTATCATCTTTGGATATCTTTAGCTAGACTTCAATCTTGACTTATTTGACCTGCTAAAGAATTGGATCATTAATCAGATTTTGGACTTTCTGTCTTAGCTCTTCTATACATCGATTGTCATGATCTTGATAGCATTCTTCTGTGTTATGGCTTGGTGTAATACTCTAATAGTCATTTTGGATAATCTACATGGCTCCTACTGCTTCAAATGAACATCATATAGTCTTTTCCTCCCTTTTCTACATATTGATGATTTTATTGCCAAAGGGGGAGAATGTGTGTGAGAAAAAGCGTTCTGAAGAAAAGCCTTGAGTTTTGTGCGAAAATTGCGCCTTCATCTCATCTCAAGTCTTTCTCTTTTTGTCAACTTGGTCTTGAGCTTAATTCTCTTGTTTAGACCTTGGTTGACTGTAATCTCAAACTCATCTTATGCTTTTTTGGTAATTGTCAATATACTCATCAAGGGGGAGATTGAGAGACCATGTGAGAGGTCCTCCACTGAGTGATGAGTATTTGACAAGTGTGTTGATTAGATTGAGAGTTGAGGTTTTGGTTTGGACTGCTTCGGCCGAGTCGTGAAATCGGAACTACATTGTGTATGGAGCGGAACTTCCGATTAATCTAACTACCGGTGTTGGAAATAGGAACTTCCGATTTATCCGGTTTTGCTCTCTAAGAAGGAAATCGGAACTTCCGCTCAAGGGTAGCGAGTGTCCGATAATACCGACATTGAGTGTTCTCTCGAGATATTAAATCGGAATTAAAAATCGAAAGTCGGTTGTTCGGATATCGAAGTACCGCAGTTGTTGAGCGCGAACTTCCGATATTCTGACAAATGCGGATAAATTCGAAATCGGAACTTCCGCCGTGGTAATTGCGAACTTCCGATTGTGTCCGTAATCGTGCGTAGAAGATTATTTTGTGGATTTTGATCTTGTATGAGTTTGAGTCTTATACAAATATTGATGCTATGATATTGTGCAATGCTATGTGATGTGTTTTTGTCTGTTTGATCGCAGGGCATCAAGATGGAGTCGTGGCGAGACACGTGGACCGGACTAGGCGCAGGAGGCGTTGAGGTCGAACGGTCGGGATGTGTCGAAGACGGCGTGAATCTTGAAGCGGTTGCGAGTCGTGCACAACAAGGTGTACGGGAGGCTTCCAGAAGATGCGCAAGGGGCGAAAGGGTATTTTCGCAAAGCGGCAAAAGTGGAGGCGGTTCCGTTCGGTTGTAGCGGGCTTAATGGGTTGGAGGCCCATTAGCCAAGGCTATAAATAGGGGAGAACCCTGGAGTTAGGGTTAGACCTTTTGATAGAAAATTAGGTTAGCTCTAAAAAGGGTGTGTGTTGCCTTTTTGAGAGTTTGTTGGTTTTGAGAGGATGAACTGAAATCTATTGTAATCTTTCCTCTGTGTTTCCACTTGTAAACGTTTGATGTCTATCAATGAAACTCTGAGTCTTTGATTATATGTTTATGCCTCTCTTTATTCCCTCTCTGTTCATGTTGAATATCTAGGGTTTTGGCATATATTTTGTTTCGCTTTTATGAAATAGCATGAAACTTCATATCTAGAATCGCTTTGGTATTGCTATTACTTCCTCAAAGTTTCATGCTCTAAGAATATGAGAATCTCGCTTATTATTGGTTTTGGTCTTTCTTGCCCTTCTTCAAGAAATCCGATTTTGGCTTGTTTGTTGAATCTTTGGTTGCGATTCTTCTCCATAAGGTCAAGATGGTGTTTAGGATGATGTCCTCAAAACTTGACTCAAAAGAGCATTCAAGATTAAGTAGTTTGATTTTGGGCAAAACCCGAGAGCTCTGTTCTTCTGGCCGATAATCGAGCTTCCAATTTTGTGCAATGGAAGTACATAGCGGAACTTCCGCGCTATATATCATGGAACTACATAAGCGGAACTTCCGCACTCTACTGTCCGGAACTTCCGATTTCCAGAAGAGCAGCCTGAAACTTGTTTTTGATTGTTTGATCTTGCTTCATTTACTTTCTTTAGATCTTCAGAGATCTTTGTAGGCTAGTTTTAAATACAGTAAAGGGGAGTATTAATTTTTAAGGCACCATTCACCCCCCCTCTGTTGCCATTTGGGTCCTTCACATATTGAACCCAGTTTTTAAAACTATTTTGATTCAATGTACTGCAATCTACTTTAAGTTTTTATCTAAATGCTTTGGGTTTAGCTAATCACCCATTTGATTATACCTACCTTGCCTATTGTATTGCCATGATTTTTTGTCACCCTGGGTTAGTTCATTATTAGTTGGTATTATGATAGCACCAACGTGTGTTGGTTAGACGAATAGTATTGCTTAGCTATGCTACGAGTCACATATATCATTCGAGTTGTAATTATAAATTTGACTAAGTGTCTATGAAATTTTGTGTGAAACTGTGTGCTATGTGTTATTACTTTGTGATAGCATATGTTGCACTTAACCAACAGGGTGGGAAAGGATTTGGACTAAGGCAAGTGATGGATACTAAGTGATATGGTGGAGCTTTGTAAATGGGAATGATAATCTTTGTTGCATAGTTAGAATTTGAAAGTCTTACCTTGGTCAATTAAGGACTTTGCTTTGTGCGCCATTGAACTGGGTCTTCCGTACAACCACATGCCTGATGGAACGGGTCTAACTTTGTAAGTTATGGAGTCTTGCCATTGACAAGTCAGGTTGTAGGTTAGGATCTCAGTGATGGGTGGAGGTGTGTTTCATACTCAGTCGCGACTCACATCGCGAGACGGTTCGCCACTTCTCTGTCTAATAGTGTGTATCATGTCAAGCGTTGTGTATGGGTCAGACGACGGTAAAGCATACCAGGAGTGTCAATACTTGAGATTAAGTTTATGAAAGGTTTTGTTATGATTAGTGCTAGCTACACTGATTGTATCGTGTGGGTAAAGTGTACAATCTCTGCAGAGTGTTAAACAATCTATTCGAATAGCCGTGTCCGCGGTCATGGACATGCTCAGGGATTTCACACGAGGGTTAGATTTGCATAAAAACATTTGGAAAGGGAGCTGTGTGATCTAAGTCATATGGCTATATGAAATAAATTGATTAGGCTTTGTGTCTTTGTGAAAACAACTGTCAAACTATTATTGTCTATTTGTTTTAAACATGTTTTTAATCTATTATTTGTATTCAATTGTAAATGTTGCTTTATGTAAAATAACCACATAAGTCATTCCTTTGGAATAAACCATCATCTATAAATTGCATTCTGTGGTATGACTTGCAAGTACGATTGTGTACTAATCTTGCTATAAACAATCAACAGAAGTGGAGGAATATTCATCTGTCTTCGAGGAGGAGTTCTACGAGGGTGTTGATCGTTAGGTCATGATCCCTGTCGGTTGCCTGGGGTGAATTGATGAGATTTCACTGAAGTTTATTTGTTCCGCTGCTTATTTATTTATTGCCAGCATGTGAGTCTTAATAAATGTAAGCTCGACCATAAGGTCAAAACCCTTATTTGTTATTCAAATTACTCATTTATTCTACTGTTTTATCTTGTGTGGATCGATATTCATCTATATTGACACTGTGTGCACTAGCGTGATCCTGGGCTAGTACATAATACACAGAGGATACATAATTGCATTTTTTTTGGTCCCAACACATGATTACTAAGTGGTCGAAACCTGGTCGTAGATCATATTGCATTAAGGTTCGTCCGATATAATTCGTGTGTATTCAGGAATCGTTATGTCCTGCTAGGTGCCACTAACAACTCATGATCGGAAAGGAGTTTCTGAGTCACAACCGATTATGCATGAACTTATAGGGTTACACACTTAACGGGTTGGAACAAACAAGTACGGATACGATTCATCAAATATGTTCGGATAGGATCCGTCACGGGTACTATTTAAGAAGATGCTTGAGGATGTTGGGAATAGAGATAGGTAATAGACGAGACACACGACAAGAGTTGACGTGAGTTGCTCCAAACCGTAGTCATCATCTTTTGAGAGAGCCTTCTCGTGCGACTTGATACTAGCACACCGGCGCACGGTGTTCCTGCCCTAGACGTGTGGGTACCATAGAGATGCTACCGGTCGCTACTGCGCTCGATGACAATCTACGACATTGCAAGGAAAGCGATCGGTTGCTGGAGGAGATGATCGGCGACGATTACGCTGGGCGATCGACTACGTTGAATGATCAACTACGTCGAACAATCGACTACGTCATTGTACCAGGCTGCTCCAACTTTTCTTCCGCTGCATTGCACGTCTGGTGGTAACGATCTGTGATCTCTTGCTTGCTTGGCATCCTGGTTTACGTGGTAGAATTTTTGAATTGCCAGCTAGCGTAGCCTACCCGTATCCCTTTAATTTACTCCAAGTCACCTGCACAATAATAGACCAAAAATCAATTATGGACATAAGTTCTTCACAACATGAGCCAAAATATACATCATGCTACACCTATGCACTGAATCCCAAGACTTTGGCCTTGCGCACGAAAATCACTGCCTTCCCGATGCATGAAACACCACTAGTCGATCAGACCACCCGCCCACGGCCAGTCTGACCACCTCACCATCTAAGTCTGGGTGCTGGTGTCGGGATCCAAATATGTAAATCTCAATTCTTTGTGTATAATGCACTAGTTCAATATCATGCTAGTGCACACAGTGTTAATATAGATAAATATCATCCCACACAAGGGGAGTATAAGAATAAACGGCTAATTTGATTAATAAATAATAAATGTGACCTTATGGTTGAGTTTTACACGTACTTAAGCCATGCATGGCTGGGCACTAATGAAAGAAACAGCAACAGAACAGAGACAACTTCAATGGGAACCCATCGACTTGCCATAGTCAGCCAACTGGGATCAAAACTTAGCGATCAACCTCCTCATGAAACTCCTCCTCAAAAGCAGACGATGACTTCTCTACTTCAGTTGAATAATGATTGCAGCAAGAATGAGTACTCCAAGTACTCGACAAATTATACCACATAATACAATTATAGATGATGGCTTATTTTAAAGAAAATGAATTATATGGTTATTTTGCTAAAGCAACACTTGACAATGATAATTTAACAAGTATTTCACAAAGCTCACATAGCCTATTCAATTTGTTTCACACAACCATATGAGTTAATTCACATAGTTATCCCTCCCAATTGTTTTATGAAAATCTACCCCTCGTGTGAAATCCCTAAGCATGTCTATGACCATGGACGGTGCTATTCGCATAGATTGATTAACACTTTATAGAGATTGTACACTTTAACTATACAATATAACCAATGTAGCTAGCACCAATCATAAAAAATATTTTAAAAACTTGATCTCAACGATTAACTCTCCCGATGTGCATACTGTCAACCCCAAACTCACTCGTTGGTCCGCCGCACACTATCAGACCTGGAGACGATGAATCGTCCATAAATGTGTCCTGCAGAGTAGTCCACACTCAGGTGGTGATGACTGGGTGACACATGGCGGACACATGGGATGGAGGCGCTGACATGGCAACAACGCGGAGCGAGGCTGATGCGGCACACGTTGGAACTAGCATGGCGCCAGGTAGAAACAAGGTAGCAGCGATCGTACGTGGCCACGTCGATTGAGATCGGCAGCAGCTATGGCTTGACGACGACGGCGGCGAAAGGCGGCGAAAGGAGGGCAGCTTCGGCAAGTTTGAGCCCCAGCAAACTCTTCCAACTGCTCCGATGCGACGGCGATGGTCGGCGAGGACGACAGCGGTGGCTCGGGTCGACCGTGGTGGAATACTCCGGCGAGGGTTTGGACGTGCGCAAAAGACTACTGAGGATGGGTAATGCATGAGACCGAATGGTCGTCGGCAACGACGAAGCAGGGTAGCGCCATGGGCTTGACGGCTCTACGGGGCTCTCCGGTGATGAGAAGGAGCGCACCGGGTAGAACACGAAGAGGCAAAGCGAATGGTGTAGACGATGACGGCATGAGCTCACCTGCGGCGACGGAATCGACGAATCATAGTGACGGCGGCGCTAGTGCTCAACTTGCGATTCCAGCGAAACGATGGTGTAATTGGCCTCGGGACTTCAGGGGATTGGTGGCTAGGGCTGAGGCGATGGATTTGACATGAACGTCGAGGGCTTTTATTGCCTGTAGGCATGTGGCACAAGGAACGCAACAGCAGCGGTGCAAACATGGATTCAGAGTCCGTCGCGGAGACAAAGAACAGTAACGCAAGGCGGGGCCCATACATAAGTGACTCGGGAGAGTTGGCGCGCTTATGGCGTCGATGTGGCTGGTAGGTGGGGGCCGGGGATGCGTGCATGAGGGAGAGAGGGAGGGAGATGGGTTGGGTTGCGGCGGTGGAAATGGACCAGGTGGATCGGGCCGAAGAGAGTAGATGGGTCGTGGAAATAGGAAAGGGGTTCACTTGGATTTCCTGGATTTTAATTAGTTTTCTATTTTAGAAAATACAAAAAATGCGAATGGCAAATTAAAAATAGCAAATAAACTCAAAAATTCCCAGAAAAATATAGAAAATACTTCCAAGCACAAAGAACTCAAATTAAATAATTTTGGAATTGATTGATGTTCAAATTAATCATATTAAATTATTTTAACTTTAAAAGGTCTCATTTAAGCTTTATTAATTCAATAAAATTTGGTGAAACTTCCGATAGGGCTAAACTACACAAAAATATTTTTAAAACTAAAAAAATTGGGATGTTATCGGCGGCAAACGGCCGATCAAACCACGTGGGACTTAGGATATTTTCCCCAAGTCTTCTGTTACACTCTCTCTGAAAATTTCAAACTCTATCTAATTTTTTCCGCGAAACTCCATTTTCAATGAGATCAAGTGCAAACACATCCACTTCAACTTCCTTCATATGTGATTTTTGGCCAATTCCAAAAAAAATCCAACTTCTAATTTCAGCCGGTCTAACCGCTGACCACTGGCCAATCCAACCACCCATAGGGCCGGTCAAACCGCCTCGGCCTTCCAACAACCAAACTTTGCTAAAAAAAGAGAGTTTTTCAAACACCTCGACACCATTATCAATTGTTCAATAGAGTTTTTCCACATAGTAGTATACTGCTGTAAACAATACATCAGAATATTTAATTATCTCTTTTTTTTAACACTGCTGTAATGTTACTATATAGCTTAGTTATTTTTCGGACAATAATATACTATCTTGTCCGTTATTTAATTTGATCGTGCATGTGCCATCACTATTGTGCACGCTTCACGGACATCGCCCTCACTTGCTGCTGAGCTTATCGGCTATCCCGACCAGGACCTCGGCGACCTTCACCGGCTTGGAGATCATAGCCATGTGGTCGGTGCCGGCGACCTCCTCCACCACAACGCCCGGGCTCTGCGCGACCATTTGGCGCTGGAACCCGGCGGCCGGGGTTGAAGCGACGACGAGGACGCGCCTCGCCGACCCGTACCTCCCCTTGGTCAGGAACCCGGCGTCCCTCACGAGCGGGTCGTCGGTGAGCGGGTTCGCCGGCCTGATCAACGACAGGGCCAGGGTTAAGTCCTGCAGCAAGAACAGCTTAACTGAGTTGGTTAAGTATAATCGCAATATATATAATTCATTGATTAATGTCCTGTTTTTTAAGCTTATAATTAGTAGTGATCGATTGGAAGGCTAGCTTAGCGTCAGGCTGTGATGGCTGACCTCGGGTTGGGGTGAGTTGGTACAGATCATGGGCGATGAAATTAGGCACAAAGATGACGGGGTTTCCCGGGATCTCGGGGTTCTCTTGCTCGAGCTCTTTGGAGTGTAGTAAGATTTTCTGGCCCAACATAACTCATACGGTGGAAAAAGAGAGAGAACTGATTGATCAGTATATTAGTCTCGATAATAAACAGCTGAACATAATTATTCAGGAAAAGGTTTGAACGTTCTCGTCATGGCCATTAACAGTGGATATCGGATGCGTATATGTCGAAAAAAACTTTTAAATTATTCGGGAATTTATATTCCAATTGGAATGTCCTCTCAACAAGCAAATTCAGCAGTATAGGCTGATTTGTCTTCTAAATATTAGCTTTAAAATATTTACTAAAGTAGTTACTAATATAATTTTTGATGTAGCTCAAAAGGTGGTTAGATCATCCTAGTCGGCTTTTTATGCAGGAGAGATTTATTCTTGATGGAGATGTTATCCTTCGTGAAACCATCCATGAGTTACATAACCAAAAATTGGATGGAATAGTTTTTAAAGTTGATTTTGAGAAAGCTTATGACAAAGTAAAATGATCATTTGTTACTTCAAACCTTGAGGGTGAAAGGTTTTTCACCTAAATGGTGTGCCTGGGTCGAAAGTTTTGTTAAGGGATAAAAGTCAATGATGATCCTGGGTCTTTGTTTCAAACTCAAAAGGGTCTTAGGCAGGGTGATCCGATGTCCCCAATTATTTTAAATTTTGTTGCAGTTTAGGCATTCAGAATTTAGACACAAAAAAATAAAATTTTACTAGGGAAATGGTTGTTTAAGTTGCTTAATGAAGGAGCATGACAATCATTGCTAACAAAGAAATATTTGGGTGATAAGAGTCTCTCGTAGGTGGTTAATAAACCTAGGACTTCCAAGTTTTAGTCGGGTCTTATAAAAATCAAAAATCAATTTCTTTGATTTGGTTCATTCCAAGTTAAAAATGGAATGCTACCCAGGTTCTGAGAGGATATATGGTTAGGAGACACTCCTCTGAAAAATCAATATTCAATACTCTATAATGTGGTGAGGAGAAAGGATGATACAGTAGCAAATATATTGAGATCGAATCCTTTACATATTTCTTTTCGAGACCTATCATTGGACCTAAGCTACATGTTTGGAATGAGTTAATTTTGAGAATTGCTAATTTAACATTGAACTCTCAAAAGATGATTTCAGGTGGAATCTGAATAAGTCTGGACTTTTCTCGTTACCATCTTTCTGTGAGGCATTAATTGGAACTAATCAAGCTCCCACTAGGGATCTTTTTTGGTTCATTAAATTCCATTAAAAATAAAAATATTCCTTGGGTATCTCAAAAGAGGGGTGGTATTAACTAAAGATATCATGTTTAAAAGAAATTGGAGGGGAAGAAAAAAGTGTTATTTTTGTATTAAAGAGGAAACAATTCATCATCTTTTAATTGATTGCCCCTTTGCATGTCTTGCATGGTGGGCTGCTCAAGATGCATTTAATTTATCCTCTCCTGCGAGTATAGTGCATATGTTTGGGAATTGATTAGCCGGTATTCCAAAAAAAATTAAAGTCACAACTCCTAGTGGGAGCTAGTACCTTATGTTAGTCTATTTGGTTATATCAGAATGATGTTATTTTTGACAAAAAAAAACTATCACTAATCCCTTATATGTTATCATTTTGAGTGAGCATTGGCCGAGTGCTTAGGCAACTTTACAGAAATTGGCTCGGAAGAAAGCAATGCTAGCCGGAAGCGCCAGATTGGAGTATGTGACAAAGCAAATCCTAAGCTTTCATGGGTGACGGTTTAGTCCTATGATTTGTAATGATTGAATTTAATTTCCAGCATCTTATGGTTGTAAGACTTTCAACCACTTTTTTAACTGTCTTTAGTATACTTTACTTCTTAATAAAATAGGTTGTATGCATCCTTGATGCAGAAGACGAGAGAGATTTCTCTTTTCTATTATCTAAAAAAATAAATTATTCAGGACTTTGTATTTAAATTGGAATGTCGTCTCAATTTAACCAGAATATTACAAAAAAAATTCTGAACAAAGCTCAATATTATACGAATTGGTAAACAAAATATCTATTTTCATATTTTCTTAATCCAACATGCTAGGTGATAATTGGTGCGTATCAGTCTGTGTGAGTGAGTGGTCAAACTGCTGAAATGAATATCGAGCAAATAAGTCTCAAAAAGAAACATGGAGCAAATCATATGTAGCAATGGGAAGCACGTACGGTACGTACCTCCTCACTGGTGGCGGCCATGCGGTGCCCGACGGCTGGGAGGGAGGCCGTGAGGAACACGGCCGCGGCGAGCCTCTCCGGGAACCTCTCCGCGGCGAGCGCGACGCAGAACCTCTCCCAGGCTGTGGCCGACGAGCACGACGCGTTCGCCGGGCGGCATCCGATGGTAGTGGGGTAGACATATAACGCATGAAACTAAAGAAGTTAATCTATGTCAGAAAGAGAGGTGAAAATAGTGGTCAGAAATCCGATGGTCGCGGATTTCTGAAATTGTAAACCTAGTGTTGAAAATTTAAATTGTAAACTAAACTATGAAGGGGAAATGCTAGGACGACTCTTGGATGCCAATTGGATGAATGCAACTTGTGAGCGTCATTCTTCCCCATTTGTAAGGTCCAGCAAATATGAAAACACAACATTTTTCAGCTTAATATGTATTTACATACTAGATAAATCATTCAATAAAAATTATTGTGAAATACGGTAATCATACATGGTTGATTACTTCAGTCGACAGGGATCGGAAAAAAAAAACCTTCAATTGTCGACAAACAGCAGCCTCTTGAACCCCTCGATGTCCTTCCATTTGATCTTTCACATCGATCGAGCAAGTAGACACTGAAAATGACTTGACAATCTCTAATTATTTCAGGTAATCAGATGGACATGTGGATTATTCTTTTTGCACACTTGATACCTTCCTATTGTAAAACTTTGATTGCTCTTTTTTGCTAATGTGTAACTTCTCGATATAACGAGTTTCTTCCTCCTATCAAATTTCAAGTCACGCCGAAATTTGCAGCTTTAAAAAAAAACTCGATGTAATGGTTCTTGATAGTACGTGGCATACAGAAGAAATTCTCAACAGTTAAGAACTCGGGGAAGATTAAAGTAAGAGAAATGTGGGTCAAATCCAGGCCCGCAAGATCAAAGCCCGAAGGCGTCACGGCGAGCAGACATGCAGACCAGCTGTCTTGTGCTCTCCGTGCACACTACCATGCTGCCATCCTCTTCTTCATCCAGAGCATCGGCTTATTGGGCACGGATTCAGAAAAAAAGAAGCAAAAACAAAAGGAGATGTAAATCTTTTGGTTAGAAAAGCATGTTCTTGGGCAAGATTCCGCGGTTGATCAGATAATTGTAGTCTGAATTTTCGGGTCAACACATCAATGGGTTTCTGTGAAGGTTTATCCTCACATCAACCGGAGCAAACCTTGCTCTTTATTTTCCACAACGGAACAAAAACTGCAACAGAACAAGCAGTTGGAACAGATCAACGAGGATTAGAGCAAAAGCATATAAATCAGTATTTGGATTGGGCAGGCTCAGAAGGATCCATTGGTTTCTCTCAATCAGTAGTAGGAAACCAGCAGGTTCCCAATCCCTCAGAAAATCCCTTATCGTTACGCATCACAGCCACCGATACAAGATCGAGCAACGAAAACAAAACCAAGAAACCAAACAAGCGTCACAGGTTGCAGAGCCAACAAGAAGAACAACTCGCCAGCCCTCTGCACTACAAGAAGAAACATTGCATTCATAGATTGGGGAAGTGACGGCTGCGCAAGGGGTCGAGGATTGGGAGAGGAGACGGCGTGGGAGGCAGAGCTTGTGAGTATATATATATATAGTGAAGATTGGTGGGCTAGGTAGGGTGTTGGGAGGAAATGGGCCTAATATGCTTTGCACAATTTTTTAACGGAGACTCGACAATTTAGGCCTTAATCTCTTCAGATGCACTTATTATTCGTAGCGACAAATCCTCAATAATTCCTTTCTTAATAAGCTTTTTTTCCACCCTCTACTTCCCATAGTTCTCTAATCCCTAGTGGTGATTTTTTTTTGGGGGGACTGGAACACTGGGATTCAATTGAAACAAGACGGCCATCCCCATCCCAAATTACCGATTCATATCAAACTTACCTAAAAACATGAGCTACATTGTTACACCATCGAACAGTATAAGATACTATAACAATCGTACAGAGCCAAAATCTGGCTTCTGACTTCTCTGAAAAGTACTCCATTTGGAGAAAAACCATGTGCTGCTCCTGTAGTTGCATGTATGAGCATCAAGGCATCCGTCTCGGAACAAACATGCTCCGTTCCCAAATCGATTGTAGTGGTGAAAATTGAAGTACAACTGCAAACTTCACCTTTCCTTGATTATCTCAGATCAGATCGTTGACTCGGGGATCAACAAAATCAGGTTAGTGGTGGCATTGTATGTCTCGAAAACCGTAATTGTAAATTATATGAATTTTTGACATCTTCACTTAATTTAGATTCCACGTACAATCAGGATGGTCACATATGGATACAATTTTACAACTGGTAACTACACCTATTTCCTCTCTCATGTCTATTTTGGGATGTTGACGTCGACGAATGTAAATCGAGTCACAGATGTCATACACAATTTACACATGATACTTCTAGTTAAACATAACAAGGACTAGGCAACAGGTTCACCTCGTCATCATGAGTAAATTGCTTCATAGCGTTCACAAACCATATACTTAATGATGCCGAATATCCAAATAAAAGGAGAAAAGCAAACGGAGAAAACAGTTGGAGACAAGAGACATCAGGCTGCAGAAGTCACCGAACCATGAGTTTCCTGTTTCACTGGAAGAATGAAAAATATGCAACCCAAGCAACCTGAAGACAACAACAATGAAATATGCAAAGAATTACCCCTTTTTTAATAACAGAATGAACATTTACATCACTTATAAGTTAAAATGGCAATCATGAAGCAGGCCCCCAAAACAACAGTCAGATTAGCAGACACTGCTATCATCATTTGTTGTTAGGTTAGCCCAAAAGAGTGTCTGCAGCACTAGAAATCATGTAGTTACAGGACACCTAAATAATCAGTTAGTAATAGGACAAATAGATTGGCAGCCCACCAGAATAATGAGTTTTGTAACATAGGAACAACAAATACATCAACTGAAATTATATCGAAACTTTCCCTTTCTGGTGATATGTTCTATGTAAATATACAAGGGGATTGACAAAATGGGCAGCAATTAGACTAAGGTTGGTATATATATACACAAGATTGGAGTCAGAGATGGTAGCTGACGTCCTCATCCAGCCTCTGTATGCACATTCGACAGTGCTGAGTTGCGGTGCGCCTCCAAAACTGAATGCACAGAAGAGGCCTCATGTCAGCTTGACTGTCAACAGGCATATAAGATTATAGCAAGAAAGGGCTTCTTTCTACACCAGTAAAGCTAAAAAGTAATCAAATTTGGGTACATAAATTTCAATCAGTCTTCACTGAACTGCAGTCAAGTTACAATGGCTTTTACAAACGGCTTCAACCAAATTTAAATGAGTGCATCACTTAATTACTGCACTGCAGTTGTTGCAGAATGTCCATTAGAATTCATGTTGCCTTTCTCTCCTGGTCGATTTAATGAGAATCTGGAAGAAAAAAAAAGAATTGTATCCATTTTTTTACCATCGTTGTTACTTAATAGCCTATCTATCTGATGGGGATGGGGGGTGTTCTAAGTACACGGCTGAACTAAGCAGATACAGTATAAAGATTAAAGGATGACCAATTGTGAAGATTCTTGCCTGTCGGAACCTTCATCAAAAGAAAAATAGAAGGTGGGGAAAATTAGAATGTTGTACTGAGTCCTGACCTAAGCTTCTGTCGGCACTCAGGGAAAAAAATATTAGGTCATCCTCCAACTGCAATCTTCTCCCTGTTTAACAAAGCATGTATATCTGTTAGATATAAAAATACTCAGAAGGAGAGTACATCTGCGAAAGGATTCTTACTTGGTACATGCTATTAGATTTGAACATATATTCAATAAAATGAAAGATGCAACTATTCATATCAAGAATACAATAGAAAATAGAGCAAGCCAATGTCAGCACCCAGGCGTGCATTGTACAAAAAAGAGGGGCAAGATTCAAAAGAACAAAATATAGCTTCACAGATATTTCTTACCCGTACAACAGGTGACAATTGGGTTGACGCCAATAATTTGCATTTGGCAACTCATCAGACATCAAAACTGAGATTGCTGAATGCAGCAATTTACATCTGCAGGCTAACTCTTGGTAAAACCCCATTTGGCACAGGTCAAAATGATCATCCACAAAGAAAATACTTCCAGGTGACAAACATGGCAACATGACTCCCCTCCATTCACAATAATTTGCTGACTAATCCCAGCTTCGCGCCTACACCCCTATTGGAGGTATCATTGTAGCAGAAATTCCAAAGCAACCTTGCCATCATATATCTCTATTCACAGGAAGAATGTTTGTTCTATTTTTTAACGCTCTCATGGTTGATAGACTCCAACGAGTGTCGGATCAGTTGCAGCAGACCCTTGACATTATGAAAACTGAAATCAAGGACTTCCCTTACAAGAGCAATACCATCAACTTGATCCTTTCCGATACCAGCAAGATAAGCAGAAAATGAACTTTGTGATTTTCTGGTTCCATCAAATGCATAGTTTATGTCCTCTACCTGTAAAAAAGCACAACCAAGAAATAAAATACTTATACTAACAAATACAAGAGATATTTCACTCAATTCTCATTAAGATATCACGTGATCCATTGCAGTGATTAATAACAAATTCACCCGTGTACAACAAGGGATAATGGGATATCAGCTGTGGAGTAGCTACTGGGAATTAGATAACTAGTCACCCGACAATTAAGACCATTCATACCTATCGAACCAACAGGTTTGAAGATTATTAGCAGTTTTAAAATTTGAACAACCTGAATTTGAAGTATATGGCATCATACTTCTACATTATAGCAATCTATAAGTGGTATTCAATGAAAAGTGCAGTGCAAAAGTTTCTTTTTGTAAAAAAAAACTTCAATACAAAAAATCTGCTACGAGATTTGAGGAGAGACTTCTCGTTATCACTTCACAAGCTAGGTCCAAAATTCCAATGCCTGATTATTTCTAAAATTCTAGAAACTAGTGCGGGCCATAGAGATCATAGGAGAATATTCTATCATAAGAAGAAAAATGAAGAAATCTGCAGTCATGAGTTCCATCAGAATATCACATTTCAGTAGCAATAATAAAATTGTTTTTCACTCTAAACTGGATAATCAAGCATTGAATGGAGAAATACTAGTTGTACAATGCTAAATTGCAGATGTTATGGGCAACCCTAAAGTCAATTTTCATTTATATCAAGAGCATTAGCAGCTACATCCAATAGATGAACTTGTAAGATCAATATCCAATGCAAAAAACAAGCAACTTACATAAGCAAGCAATCCCACCAAGTGATGATTGTTCCGAGATATGGGATTGCTAGCAACCTGAGGAGAGTATACACCTCTTGCGGAAACAGCCTTAGCAGCTGTACTCTGGTTATTTAAATTATCAACATCTGAAGCAGAAGATGACGGTGACTCAGCTAGCCCAAAAAAAGAGAAGAATTTGAACTATCAGAAGGTCAATCATTTTAACAAAAAGATGGATGACAAACTTAGTTGCATTGATATTACCAGATAAAACAAAGGTTGTGTTTGTTTTGTTTAATGAATCTGAGAGAGATACACTAGACATCTCCCCTTTCTGAACAAGAGATGCATTGAAAATTTGACATGAGAGATACGCCAAGATCATGGCATAAGGAAGAAATCCTAGAACCATTAGTAACCTTACTTTACTTCATATACATTATACAATGCTAAGTCGTCAATTGGTTGAGAATGGGAAATATAACCTCTCAAGTCATGCTCTTAAAGTAAAAGCTGCTACATTTCACTGATGATAGAAGTACAGAACAGAATATAGATCAGATCCTCAGATATTGAAGCATCCCTACTTTTATGAGGTATTTGGTTCGAGGAATGTATTGGTCCTAGGATCATCTGATCCTAACTCCAAACATGATCTTTATGTTTGGTTTGAAAAATGAATGAGTTGGTCTATCACCATGCAATTCCATATGATCACAATACCATTAAAAAGATTAGGGATAAGGTCATTCCACAAAAATCATTAGATGAGCTCATGATGGACCAACCCATGCTAAAGAGAACATTCCTCAAACCAAACAGGCCCTTAATGGTTTCAAAAATAACCAATATAACTAAGCAACTTCATCAGTTAAAGCATATGTGAAAAACCTGGAGGAGCCATCAGAGATGCTGCCTGCAATGCATGCCTATCTTTAGTTGCACTAGGATGTTTGTAGAAGGCAGCCTTCATATATGCCACTTCCACACATTTATATGCCAAAGCAGCATTTGCCATTTTCTTAAGTCGCTCAAATTCACGAGCACAAAATCTGTTGAAAACAAGTCAACAGGGAGATATTAGTATAGTTCATTGCACGTAAGCATCATATGATATTAAAAATGTACACAAAAAATAAAGGAACAAATTGAACTACCATCAACTGGCAACTAAATAAAAGGAATGTCCAGTGTTCTAGAAAGCGGCCGCTGTTAGATGGAGAGGGAATGCAAATGTGAATAGTTGTTTGTATTACAATAACTCAAAGGGCAATATGTAGTACAAGGACACAAACAAGAGTAAACCCTAGACTAGGAATGGAATACCGCAGATACCGTTAACGCCCCCCCTCCCCCCCTCCTCTCTCAAATGCAAGGCATATGCAATTGCATTGCATTTGAAAGGGTTGATATCAAAATAGGGAAAAATCAAAAGCCCGAGTCTTGGTAATGTCATCGTATCGTGCAGCTCTTAGAAAATATGTCGACTATCAAAAGATCTCCCATCTGAGGTCGTACAACAGGCCATAAAGCACAAGGCGCAGGGGCTGAGAAAGCAGAGACAAGTCGGAGCAAAGTCGACCGCGGCAACACGACGAAGAATATGATGAAGCCAACAAGAATGGAGAGAGTTATCAAATCAAGCCGAATAAGAATAGATAGAAGCATGGCGGTGCAGATCGAAACCCGAGACGGCGGATGTGCAGTGCAGAAGAAGGGCGCCGGCAGCATCATAACGACTTCTACGATCCGCAGCGGCTCAGAGGGAAGTGCGGCGGCTGGGGCCATGCGAAAGGGAAAAAAGAGGGCCAGGAAGCAATCGGCTAACTAACAAGGACTTTATGGACTTGCACAACTTAAACGAACTCAAAGATAAAGTGTCACGGACTTGGATAGACTCGAAGGGAAAACGGACTCAAAACAGGAGCAGCAGTACTCTTTAACAGCAGAAGAAGCTGCAAGAAGCCAGAGCCGAAGAAGTTGAAGCTAATGTACCTAGAGGAGAAGCTGGAGCTAGATCAGCCGAAGCTAGAGCCGGATCATCCAAAGCTAGAACTGGTGAAGTCAGAGCCGCTCTGGCCAGATCTAGTTATAAGCCAGATCGACCAAAGAGATCCCAACTCCTCTCTTCTCCCTCCGGCGGGCTCGTTGGCGCGGGTGACGAGATCTCGAGCGAGCGGCGGTGGTGCTGCTGCTAGTGGACTAGCTAATGCGTTCCCCTACTCTCAACGGCGCCGGCGCCCTATGGCCCGGCTCGTCCTCTCCGAGTGTTGCAGCCTCACACCACCCCGCTTGCGCAACCACGACAGCGCCATTGTGCTGTCGTCGCCTCCGCACCTCGCCGCTGGGTGCGCCGACCACGATCACGCCATCCGTCGCGATCGGGCGCCCGCATCTCCGCCGTGGAGGACGATAAGAGGAGCGAGCCTTGGCCGGTAGGCACAAAGGCCGAGGCTTAGCGCGCGCCCAACGGCGGCGGGGCGTGAAGCGGCGCGTCAAGGGCGCGGCGGCAGCGATGGAGGACTACGCGAGCCAACGTGGCGAGACCCCGCAAGCGGCGGCCGACCAAGCCAAAGCGGCGCTTGGCGGCGGCGGCGCTGACCGAGCGTCCTCCTCCCTCTAGATCTGGGCATCTTCCTCCCCCAGCTGCCAGATCCATCTTCCTCCACTCCGGTGGACGGATCCGGCGATTTCCTTCCCTCTGGATGTCAGATCTGGTGGTGCATACTCTCCCCTTCGAATCCAGTGTCGTCCTCGCCTGATGTCACGGCGGAGGTGGCGGCCACGCGGGCGGTAAGGTGGAGGTCGGGAACGGGAGCGGCAGAGGCGAGAGCTCGAAGAGGTGTTGTTGTTGCTGCTTCTACTTCTACTGAGAGAAGAGACTATGACTAAGAGATTGGCCACCCCCGGGACTGGAGAATGCTCCTCTCGGGAGCAGCAGCAGTGGAAGATGATTTCGGAGCTAGGTTTTCGGAACCTGCTCTAATACCATGTTAGATGAAGAGGGGGATGCAAATGTGAATGGTTGGTTGTATTGCAATAGCTTAAGGGGCAATGTATAGTACAAAGACACAAACAAGAGTAAACTCTAGACTAGGATCTAGACTAGGAGTGGAATACCACAAATACCCTTAAAAGCGGCCTAGGAGCTAGGCGCCTCCTTTCCGCCGTGATTTTGCCATAGTCGGAGGCTGGGCGCTAGGTGGCCCTAGGCGCTGACTAAGAGGTCAAAGGTGCAGCTACATAATTTAAATTGCTCATTATGAAGAATTGGACATAGAGGACCATGAAATTATGGATGTTTGCTCTCTTGGAAAATAAGCTGTCTAAACTCTATTTGTCAGGCTTCTGGTATTTTAATACATTTCTGTTGAAACATGCAACTAGCACTGTGTGTGCACTGCCTGTTAGGCCGCCACCTAGGCACCCTCCCTTAAAAGGAAATAAAAGTAACTGCTGTCCTGAAGGCATTCAAAAATGTCAAAAGGGTAAACAAACCCAAATACTATAAACAAGTTGACATGCTGCCTGCCTCTTAAAGAGATGACATTGTAATAATGTTGCTTACCCACAAAGGTTTCCTGTTTCAGAATATAGTTTCATAGCTTGTATAGAATCCACTTGTTTGGAGCTATCAATATTTGGAGCCTCCCAAAGAGATGCGACATGAAGAAATTTCAGGCCCGCCTCAAAGCACATGCTTGCACTATCAAGGTCATCCCCCTTTTCCTGCAACAAGCGATGCACATGAGGGGCAACAGAATCTGAATGAAAAGAATAGTAAAAAAATGTTTTGAGTGATGTATCAAACATTCAAACCTTTAAACGTTTAGACCAATGCTTCAAATCTCGAGCTTCCTTCAGTATAACAGATGCATTTATTGGACTAAAAGCATCAGCATTAAGAGTTACTTGCTTCGTATTTTCGATAACAGCCTTTTTTGATTGTTTTGCCTTGTAGGAGGCATCTCCATCTGCTGTATTGTTTAATGATGGCTGCTGCTTGCTTCCTTTGACAGTAGGTGGATTTATTTTCAGGTCCTTGTATTCTACACTCGCTTTATCAGGCTTAATCTGCGTTGGATGTTTCCCAGAAGTCAACTTTGCATGGTCACTTTGGTTTGAATTAAAATGAGGCGGTGTTTTCCCATTTTGATGAGATGGTGGCAGTTTGTGATCACTGTTGACATGTATTGAAAGGACATGTGAATTAACTTTATGCCCCTTTACAGGATTCAATTGGCCATTCCTTATACCAAGTCCAGAATCTTCATTTTTACGGCATTCATTTGTCAACAAGTCTTGTTTATCCTTCTGCAAGTCCCCATCCTTCAAAACATGATGATGCATGTCTCCATTAAAGAAACCAAAACCATGAGCCTTGGTGTGATCAGAACCAGACCCAAAGTCATATTTTTCTTTGGAGCATGAAGAACCACTTTTCCCAGACTCCTGAGAATGCACATTTTCTGCAACTGCACATGAATACCTTCTAGGTTGATCCAAAAGGTTCCTATCAGAAGTTCTCAAGGGTGAAGAAGATACTGACTCTACAGGAGAGGCCCTTGTTTCTTGAAAGTCAGCTTTACTCTTGTGGGAGCTAGACACCTTAGATGAACTGGAAGTGGCAGCTGTAGATGCTTGTGCATAACATATATCCCTCCTCATGGAGTTCTCAGACAGCAATGGGTGCTGGAAATGGATATTCTGTTGATGTTGCTCACCTAAACGCTCTTTCTCAGCATATATTCCATCGGTAGCTATTCCAGCAATGGGGCCTCTGGCATGGGCAACTTTCCTATGGTCATCCGTCTTTGAAAACTTCAGCTCTGGCCTGGGATTTTCCTTGGCAGCATTACTTTCACTTAAAGCTTCTTTTACAACATGCTTCGTAAAGGTATCACTAGCCAGAGCCTCTACGAAGCCCAGAGGGTCAGGCCCACGCTGGCTTAATTGCCTTTGTTTCGATTTTCTATTATTAATGGATAAATCTGGAAGATCAGATCGTCCTGCATCTGAAGTTCTAATGCCCCCATCTGAGGAAACTTTATCTTCATCATGAAACCACTTAGCTGATGAAGA
Organism: Hsuehochloa calcarea; assembly: GCA_036346395.1. NCBI lineage: Eukaryota > Viridiplantae > Streptophyta > Magnoliopsida > Poales > Poaceae > Hsuehochloa > Hsuehochloa calcarea. The sequence continues at coordinate 30,451,619 of CM070601.1, read as the reverse complement.
TGAACCATACTTTCCGATGCCTGCTGAAAAGCCACCATATTTATGCAAGTTTTTCAGAGTTTCCTTCATTGAAGGACTACTTTTGCTTATTTCAAACTCAGAGGGATGATGCTTTGCAGGCTCATTGAATTCTTTCTTCATTTTCTTTGATGCTCTCAGGTTATCATGATCAACCCCTACACTGCTCTTCGAATTTGGATGTGTCCGATCTTTTGCAACAATTTCTCCTGCAGAAATAGAAACAATTAGAATCAAACGACTAACTATAGAAAGAAATTAGAAGAAAAAAAACACAAATTATTAGTTGTTGCACCTTTATCTAACGATCCTGCATGCTTCCGTTTTTTCTTGTGTTTAGGGAAGCAGTCAACACCATCAGGCTTTTTACTTGTAGGAGCATATAGCTTCTTTGAAGGCTTTGACATCTCAGCCACGTTTAAATTATTTGACACATTAGCTGCATCATTGGATTGAACTTTCAGCTTCCCTGATGTAGTGATGGACTTTACATTACCCTCAAAAGTTGGGGTAGTCATAGATGTGCCTATGCCTGATGTAGCAATATCATGACGGCCATCCAAACTCATGTTATTTTCAGGTGCAGGGACCATATAAAGTGCACGAAGGGCTTTTGTGGTCTCATCCTCACTTATTTTGCAGCTATTCATTCCAGGCCTGCAAGAAGTTACAAATACCAATCTGTTAAAGATAAAGCAAGCACATGTATAGCAAACAATGTATTCAACAGTACTTGCAAGCAATGAAACTCTATAGTCAACACGTGACCATATGACTGGAGGCAGAAATTTCTGGAGACAAAACATGAATACAGATATTACAAAATAAACCATAATGGAATCAATTAAAAAAATCCAACAGTTTGTTTCTCTTTAAGGTAATGGAATGGTTGGAAAATAAAACAACTTCATATCAATTTGCAAAAAGGAATTACAAAAAATATAATGCAAGAAAAACTTATTCGACTGAATTATTGCAGTTCAGAGAAACTAACAAATGGAGAGACTAAGAAAAGGCATGAAAAGATCTTAAAATGAACAGTGGACCTAATGTCTCTTGCAGAAACTTACAGCCAACTTTGCTTGCTACACCGCCATTTTTTGGGAAGTATATCTGGATTCATCCCATAGGGTAAAAGGCGCCATTTCTCACACTTATCACAGCACACCCATTGTTCATTTATTAAAACAGGTGCTGGAGCAGGCACTGCCATGGATGGTTCTGTACTCTCATTCTTGCATGCTGATGGCATAGGAGCTGATTTGTCAACAAACATGGCAGAGATCTTGCGGTCACCATCATTTCCACCACCTGAAATGTCCTTATCAGTCTCTCCAGATGTAACGGTCTCTTTCTCAGGCTTCACACTCTTATCTTTGCCATAAGATTTTCTAGTAATGTCATTGTTCAATTGTTTATGTGGCTTGACCTTGAGCTTCTTCCCAGACAAAGCAGGTTGCAAAGAGGAAGTTTTCTTCTTCCCTTTCGGCATTCCAGAATAATTTCCACCTACATTTTCTGTGATGATATCCATGGATTCTGGATTAACTAGACTTCCCATTTCCTTCCTTTTGTACTGAGATAGTTCACCTTTTACATGAATCACTTTTCCTTTGTCTCTCTCAAGTGATGTTTTGTTAGGACTAACATTTTGTAGGCGATTTGAAGTGGTAAAAGTTTGATCATTGTATTCATCAGAATCATAGTTGATCTTACCCAAAAATCCATGATCAAGTGAAGGTTCTGTCTTACTGTCCTTGCCCCAATCTTCAAATGCATTTCTCACTGTACTGGCTTTTGCATTTGCTTTACCCTTTGGATGTTTATCATCATTTGCTAAATTAACAGCTTTAACATCTACCACTGACTCCATATCTCTCAAAGAACTCTTGTCACTAATTCGTCCCTTCAATGGGCCATTCTTTGTTTCCTTGATGTGATCCGAAATCTCAGACACAAATTTTGCCGATTCCTCAACTGAATGTTGTTCTGTCTTTATGCTTCTTGGTAAGAGGATTGAATCTGTATCATCTGAAATGTCCTGCAACTCAGGTTTAATTCCCTTATTCATAATAGTTGCATTGTTGTGTCTGCGTTTTGAACTCTTGAAATCGGGAAGGTGATCTTTCTCTTCATCATACTTAATTTTCTTCTCCATCTGATTTTTGTTATCTCGTGCAGCAGAGGTTGTATAACTCCAGCCTCTGTTCAACTGTTCTTTGCCATCATCAAATGCAGGTGTTTCATGTTTTTCTGTTACAGGTGTTGACTTTTTTGTCAATTCCAGAACATTTTCAGCAAGTGGTGAGAGCAAGAGTCCTCCAGGAACAGAATGGCAGGTCATTATCTGTTCAAATAACAAAATGGATTAACTCTTTAAAATCAATCATCAAAGGTCTTGCCAAGATAAATGAATTGATGAGACAAAACTTAACCTGGAAAATGGTATTTGGAGATTCATCTGGTAAATGTTTCAGCTCAAGAGCCCCAGCGCTCCCATCTAGACTGTCACCCATAGATGACGAAGGAGAAATGTCGAGGCCCAGGCCACTGTATATAGCAGCAGTATTTCTTGCCAAACTTTTATTGCTGTTCACCTTGATACGTATTTTTGGTGCCTTTTGCTCAGGACCATTGACTGCTCTGTTCAACATCTGATGAGGAGGATTACCATCGATCCCATTGGATGTTCTTTGACAGTAATCATTTTTCCTCCTGCTATCTAACGCGGTCTTGACAAAACTATTCTTCTGTGCACTCTGGAAGTTCATCATAGCAATTTAATAGGGTTCTAATATTTATGCAGTAATCCAAATAAGTCGACATGTCATGGTGAAATTTGTCGAAGTGTACCTCCACTGGCATATATGGTGATCTAGAGGCACTGCCACGGTTTGGTGGAACTGCAGGGCTTCTAGATTGAGACAAGACAGAAGGGGAACGTTGGTATGTAGGCAAGAATGAGCCATAACCCCCGTACTGTGATCCTATGTAGGGTGAACAATTTTTCACATACATCAGTGCAAGAGTAACTCTACGGAGTAAATAGGGTGGCAGCTTGTATTCCCTTACCCAAGTTCTCGGCAAGTACTCCACCTTCAAAATCCTTCTGGAAATGGCCCAGCACATTTTGAAGTTTTTCGTCCTGTACAACATACACCATATTTTATTTAAAAGTTTACCTTCCATAAAATAGAAAACTGCTTCTTTAAGAGTGTATACGAAACATAAGGAGCATCTGCGAAAGAGAAAGCTGCTATTTAAGAGTATATACAGCAACAAAAGTTAAAGGCCTAATTTCTGGGGCTCGTTAGCAGCAGTTAAACATAGTGTAGCAAGAACAATTCATTCCCTAAAATTCCTCAAAATCCAAATAAAAACCTAGAGGAAGTAAGGACCCCAGAAGTCCGGAATTTCATGTAACAGATGGATTAAATCCCCCAAATCCAAACAAACTCATACTTGTTAAGTCTTCCATATGCCAGAAGTAGCATCAACTCCTCACCTTTAAGTAATGAAAGCTGGAGCCAGAATGCAAAACCATGAATACCTACATGGTATAGTGGTATGTGCTTTTGAACCATTACTAAAGAAGTTATTTCACAGACAAAGGCACATCAAGCAACAAAGTAAAGTGAAAATTATCAATCTTGCAATCATTTTCCATGTTGAATCAAATTTCTAGCATAAAATCCAAAATCTCATATAATACTGCATTTTTACTTTCTAGAGCTTACAAGATGGTTTTCCCCCTAACATATTTCATGGGTTGTGTCTAAGCAGGGGCAGTGAGCTCCTAGGTTAGAAGCCCTAAGCAAGCTTACAAAAAGAACTAATTAGGCTAGGCATATGGTACCAGAATAAAAGCAACTGCGACACACTAGCAGATGCATTGGCTCAACTCGCAAAACTTTTTTGCACACTAATTATGTTGCCCATTGACGAAGGTGGATAGTGATCAACAGAATCTAACATCACAAGATCAATTTTAATCTCTTATCTAATAAGCATGAACTTCGTACAAAAATATAGATTACATGGCCTAGGTAACGCATCGCACAACGCCCAGACCAATCACTTCATTCTATTTATACACTATGATGATCACCTTGCAGAGTTTTCACCAAAAGCAAATGTAACTGAAAAGTGCCAATATAATCAACCCTTGAAACCAGTAAACTGCCAATCTCGGGCTAAAATTCTGCAAGTAACAAAAATTTATGTGTCGCTTCGGACTTACTCAAAATTACACATACTAAACCTAGCACTGAAATTAAGAAAGCTCCGGAATTCACCAAAAGGACGTCCCAGAAATCACTGTAAAGTGTACTATACATAGTAGCGTAAAAGAAAATTTCACGAATTAATTGGACACTCGCACGTCAGTTTCATGCCATTACTCCACATATAATTCCCACGAAATCAGCTAAAGCTAGCACATTAAACCATATTTCATCTCATCACGGAGGCCGGCAATTAACTACAAAATCGAAAACCCACGTGCGCACAGCAGACATCGTAAACTATCCAGATTAAATAAACAACCAACCATTATAATCAGCAATAACCTCGTCAACCAAAAATCAAAACTTGGCCCTAGATACACAGCAAAATTAACGCAAAATTCCACAACGCTACAACCGAGCTAGCACAAAACAAGAAGGCAACCACCAAACCCCGGTACCACGAACTCATCAACCATCCAATCCGCGCACAAAAACACGAAGAAGAGAGCATCTCTTACGATGTAGGTGAGCGCGTCGGGGTCAACAAGGTCGTCGTCGCCCGCCTCGCGACCGCCGTAGCCGTCGTAGCCGCCGACCTCCTCGCCCTCCTCGAGCTCCAGCTCCCCCTCCTCGTGCCCCTCCCCCATCCCTGCCCGGTGGCGCCCCGCCGCCTCCTCCTCCTCCCTCCCCCTCCGCCTCCCGCCGCCCAGCATCTCACATCGGCGGAGGCGATCCCCGGCGATCGCTCCCACCAGCTTCTCCGGCGATCGCGGACGTGCTGCGCCGCCGAGATCGCGCCCGCCGCGGCTTAGGGTATTTTGCGTTTTATTTCTTATTTAGATCTCTTTTTTTTTCCCTTTTGTTTTTGCTTGTCGCCTTCGGTTTTCTTCTGAGAGAGGACGACAGGGGAAGGAAGAGGAGAGAGAAATATTGCAACACGAGAAACAATAGAATACGAAGCACGCTCGGTACTGGATTGTATTCGAGGATTACCACTTTGGCGTATTTGCCCCTGTACAGTTCAACTATTATTAATTAAGGTTGAGTGTGTACGTGGCAGGCTTTGCTGCCGTTGGATTGCTGTGCAATGGGCGAGATGGGGCGTGGAGCAAAAGCGAATTTTTTGGTTTTATTCGGTGCGGATGGAGAAATACGGCACGAGTGCACAACGTGTCATCGGGTGTGCAGGTATTGAACAAAACAAGCATGTGTTTCGAAGGAAACGTGAGGCAGCACTGCTAAGCCTCGCATGGTACATCGGTTCTGTTTCTCTAGCATGTTCGTGACAAACGGGAGGAGTTTTGTCTTAGTTAGCGCTGTTACGTGTTGTAATAAAAAAAATCCCTTTGATGTGAAATGACAAAAATACCACCGTGAATCCGATGGTAGGCGATATGTATCTCGTCCGCACGCCAAACGGCCGGACATGGCTCGTCTGCGCGCCCGTGGCCTAGACTCGCCTCGCCCGCGCTCGCCAGGGATTGGGACCCCCCCTCTGTCCAGTGCTTTCCCCTCACGCTGGATTCTCGTGCACTCCACGGACGTGTTGTCCCATCGCACATCATGTCCTCGTCGCCCTCGCATCCGTCGCGTGTCGCTCTCTTCCTCCATACCAATCATTTCGCTCGGCTCAGAGAGATAGAGATCATCGAGCGAGCGAGAGTTAGCGGGATCTGTCAAAATTAGTTCATATTTTGCTACCGATTTAGAGCATTTAGAGTAGTATTTAGGGATCTTATTAGTATAGAAAGTGTGACATCAAGCAATGATTTATAAAAGAGGTAATTTTTCTGCATTAATTACATTATTAACTTTGTAATAAATGTTAAACTAATTAGTCATAATTAATTAATTAATAGTAATTAATTTAGTGTAACATTCCAAATTTAGAGTCTTAGAAGCCTTTGAAAATAAAATTAATCGTTTGAATTTTTCTTGTTTAATTTAAAGCATAAATTGAATTTTCATAATTTGAAATTATTTAATATGAATAAACCAAACTTCAATTAAACTCAAAACTATTTTATTTGGATTCCTTGAATTCTAGAGTATTTTCTGAAAATTTTTGGAGTTTATTTGCTATTTCTTTGAGCTCATTTGGATTTAATCTCTTTTTTGAAATTCAAAAGTCTTTCTAATTTTCGAAAATCCCTTTGGGCTTAATTCTTTTCCTTCCAAACCTATTTCTCTTTGCCCGTCAGCCCATTCCTTCTCCCTTGGCTCACTTCGCTCTGCCGAGTGGCTCGCCCGCACGCATTGCAGCCCGCTTCCGCCGTAGTCACTGCCGCTGGGACCCACTTGTCAGCCACCTCACCTTTGTCTTCGACTGAGACTCGATCTCCAGCTCTCGCACGGCGTCGGTGTCGTCCTCGCCACAAACTCTCTTGTCCAGGCCTTTATCAGCTCCGCCAACCTGTGTCAAAGCTTCATTACTCTCCTCCCTCGAAGCCCTAGCTTCTTCCCTTAGTTCGCGCCGCCAATTCGTTGAATCAAACCCGAGAAGTCCCTGGTCACCACAAGCCTTCGTCGTCGTCGGTGAGCTTTTGCCCTCTCCGTCGCCACAAATAAGTTCGTTGTAACATCCCAACATCCAAATTCTAGGATTATGTAATATAAATACATTAGGGAAATCATTTTGATCAATTGCATATGAAATATACCATATTTAAATTTGGTTTTTGAATTAAAAACAAAACTTGAACTACAAACAAAGGGGTGCTAAAAAGGAAATAGATAAAACAAAGTAAAATTTTCAAATGAGAGAATTATTTCAGGCATAATATCCTAAGAACAATTTACCAAAACTTTTATATGAAATCTTGTTAAGAAAAAAATTATGAAAGCACAAAACAGGAAATTGTATGAATTTTGTAGCAATTCGCAGAAAGTATTAACATCTAAAAAAATTTACAGGCGGGACTACATTAGGTCAGAAGCCTACACAAAAAATTTCATTAAATGCGAAGTCATTTGCTTGGTGAATAAAATCAGCAAACAATTTAGCTAAAATTAGAAAACTTAAACCTAATCTCTCCCTCACTGACTGGTGGGCCCCATGCGCAAGACTCATCGTCCACCTCGCGCCCGGGCGCACCAGCATGGCACCGCGAGCACGTCGCTACCCCGCCTGCGGTTTCGCCACCTCGCCCGTGGTTTTGCCACCTTCCAACCACCCATCGCATCGCCATCAACCTCCGCGCCCATCCCTACCCGGCCGAACCCCATCTCTGCCCGTACGATGCCGGGAGCTTCGTCAGTTGTCCGCACGTGCCCGAGCTTCTCCCTCGCGTTTCTCCACCTTTCCTTCTATAAATAGCCACCCCGAGTTTCCTTCCTTATTTTCCAATCCTGTGCGCACCTTCTTTCTCATTCTCCTCCACTCAATCGAGCTCTAAAGCTCGAAGAGCGCGAGCACCCTTTCGGCCGTGCGCTGCCACCTCCATCCTCGCCGAGCAGAAGGGTTCCTTGGCACTTCTTTTGCGTCATATCATGTTCCCGAACGCCTTGATCCCTACCCTCCACCTAACTTGGTCTTTGGTTCACAATAGACGTCGAATCGCATTGTCATCTTCATCTCCGGTCAGTTCCACCGATGCAGTCGCCACCAGAGCTACACTGCGTCTCAGACCAATCGGCTGCACCAGGAACATCGCATGGACCTCCTCGAGCTTCCCCAACCATCACCGAGCTTCATCCTTCGCCCGAGCGTCTTCTCCACGTGAAGCTCATAGCATTGCCTCGACTCACCGTCGACAACTACTCTCCGGCCATCTCTAGTGACCCTTCTTGCTCCGGTATACCCCTGGTAGCCCCTAGATACTCTTTCGTGCATTTGTTAGTTGATAGCTTAGCTCATTCGCGTGGTCATCGTTGTCATAGCGGCTCCGCCACTCAACGCCAGCGTGCCACCACTTGGAGCCACCCCAACCCTCGTCGTCGATTCCAGCAACTACGCAATAGTATGTGGAACCCATTTTGGGTCTTCTCCGGTGCAGTTGAGTGCCACCGCATCGGTGCGAGCGCCACCGCACTGCCCTGCGCTATCCGAGGGCCAACCACCACTGTAGCAGGTCATTAAGACCAAATCTCGGTCATTATGACAAACCAACGATTAGTTGTCGGTGTTAGTTAATGTTGAGTCACTAACGTGTGGGACCGAGCCATTAGATTAAAGAAAAAGTAAAACGAATTTGTTTTCCTAAATGAGTCTATGACATGTCGGCCCCATAGCTTAAGTGCACAGTAAACCCACCCCTATGGATCCGTGCACCGAGCGTGTGAACTTTAGTTCACGCACTGTGCTCGTAGACCGAGCCGCTGGCAGTGGGCCCCACTTGTTAGTTTAAACGAAAACCCAATGAAAATATAAAATATGTTTTCAGTTAAGAAGAGAATACGCTTTCCATTACTAAAAAGCGTAAACCTCGTTAGAACAGACACGGAATACACTTTCTCCGTTAGAAAGCGTATTTATCATTTAATCTGGATTTATGAAACCGAATAGAAATGAAATATTAATAACTTTTGCTACAAAGCTCCAAATTGTGTGAAATTTATCTCTAAATTCGTATAAATACTAATATACCCGTAAAAATATTTAATTTTGGTTATTGTTGAATTTTTTGGTGTTATTTAATTCGTTTGCGGCTCTTTTTGAATTAGACGCTGATTGCTCTAGTTATTATTACGACGATCCATCCACCATATTTCCCGAATAGCAAGAGAAAGACAATCAATTCTTTTGATCATGTTGATCCTAGTATTTTAATTATTGTACTTTGTTTTGTAAATCCTATTATGCATGTGTGTATGTTTGTGTGAAAATGCTATTGTTGGGAAAATTGATAGTTATAAATTCTATTTGCTGCATATGTCTCCTTATGATATTGATCCCTTACTATTGTAGCCATTATAATATGAGTTAGACAATATATAATGTCGTTCGGAAGTTTTGAGTGCGATTATCGCACAAATGCAACTAAAACAATAGATTTTTCGAAAAATGGGTAAAAGGACAATATGATAATTTGAGAATTTGGGATATTTTGAAAAAGGTCAGAGATGGTATCTCTGTTATTTTGTATGCAATTGAAATGAAAACTTTAGTCTTTAGACGTGGGCGAGTTATATTGTATTCTAAAAAAGTGTGATTGTGACTCACTAGTTGTCGGGGCTGGATTTCTGAATCCATACCCTCTGTGTATTTCTGCACTAGTCCCAGATCAGTAGTTAGTGCACACAATGAAAGCATTGTTGGTAACCAGTTCGAATCATGAAATAATATTAATAAATAATTGAGTACCGGCCTTAAGGCCACTTATTACAAAAGAGGTCTAAAGACCTTAATTCTCATAGCAGCGGAAATAAAATAAACTTCGTGGTTGACCCATCGAATCGCCCATTGGCATTCAACTGGGAAACGTAGCCTAGTACTCCGGGAAGCCTTTGTCCAAACCACGGGCAAAGTAGTCGTAGACGTTCTGGGCATCTTCATAGACTTCTGAGATTTGTTGAGTGTAGCATGTGAGTACATAAAGTACTGCGTGAGTCTTGGGAAATAATGCATATGCATAGTTTTAACAATTGGGCATAAAGTGTTCATTTGCACAAAGCAATATTTTATGTTTAAACATCTTTTATAAAGCTCATTTGACAAAAGATGATTAAAAAGATAAAATAAAATAAATTAATCTATAGTGCAGGTTCCAACTACCATTCACTAGTAAAGAGGCTCTATCCGCCAAGTTCTCATGAATTGAGCTCTAACTGCCCAACTGGCTCTAACTGCCAGAACAACAATCCAAGAGTTCTAATTGCTCCCAGATTTCCAAAATATTTCTTTTAAAACCAAAACCAAAATCTACCATGTGTAGACGCACCTTGCCCGCCCTTGACCGTGGGCACGCGCTATTCGAATAGTTTTAACACTCTACAAAGGTTGTACAGCTTTACCCACACAAGATAATCAGCTTAAATTGTCCGCTTCACACACTTACGAAGGTGTGCGACTAAGCGATTATCACATGGCTTTTTTACAATACTTTATCCTAACATTAGTCCACCCGATGAGCTTAACCCCAAGTCATGGACGTCATTTACCATCGACCTAGAGCTCACCGTTGTAGGGGATAACCTGCCCGGACTTGGACGTCTATTACCAACGCCGGCGCAAGCACCAACAGACATGGACGTCATTTACCATCGTTTGCACTAACCAGATAACACCTACCATCTACAGCCTGCGGCTAAATGTTTGGACTTTGTAAATTACTCAGCCAGGTACTTCCCATAAAGGACATATGATTGTATGGTATTGCTTGGTTTGAATAAACACAAGATACGGTCTTTAATCGACCAGGGTGACATAAACCAGACTCATGCCACTCACCATAGTCTAAAATATTTTCCACCATTTTATTTTATTTCCAAATATTGACATTACCTAATGTCAAGTATTTTCCAAAATTTAAAGCATACCAATATTAAAGGTTTTTCTCCCCCAAATGTTAAATAGGACCATACAACACGTCTAAGCAATTCTACTGTATCAAACTATTCTGCAAAATTGTATTCAATGATGCGAAATTTTCTACGCTAAGGTTACAAAGGTGAATAATATCAAATATCAAGGATGATAATAACAACTTTCGGTTTTAACTAACAACCTACAGTTTAAACTTATCGTTTAAATGAAACAGCAATGCATAAATTTAAAACTGAAAACATAATTTACAAATCATAGGTTCAAAGTGGTCAAAGGAGACTTGCCTTCAGTGACGTTGGAGGTAAGCACTTCCTTTGATCCAAACTCGCGTCAAGACGTCGGACTCTACACGTGCGAATCGGACAAAATAAATAACAGAAATTAAATAAAAACTAAAAATTATAAAAAATAATGAAAATTAGAGAATGAATTTAGGAAAAATAATCTTTGGATTTGGAGTTCGTATGAGAGAGAACAATTTTGGAAAAATCAATTCTCACAAAAAAAATTAAAGCATACAAAGCTACTAGACTCGAAATACGACTAGATATGTACTGTTCAGGACAAAGCTATTCATGTCGAACAGGGAAGCACACGCATGGCATCGGCGGCTTGCAAGGGACGGTAGTGCTCGGGCGCCAGCGCCGGCGAGGGAAGGTGAGCATAGGTACGGGAATGGCATGGGGATCGCGATGGTGTTGTCGGTTTGGCTAGAAATCCATTACGGTGGCGGTGGTGACGCTTCAAGTAGCGACAACAAGACGGTCGAGTGTGGCGCCAGCGAGCGAACGATGCGGGAAACAAGGAACACGCGCACCAGCTGCGCGCAGGAATGAGGATGGTGCAGCACAGCTTGGGGAGGCTGGAGACGGCTTGAAGAAATGGCGCGACGACGAACCGGCGGTCGAAATAAGGGTGGCACGGCGGTGGCGGAGCTCGACATGAATTTGAACAAACAAAGGTAAGCACTAGATAGAGTGGATGATGGAGATCGTACAGTAGCGAAAAATTGGCTTTCGGCTCACCGGAATGAAGAATGTGTTATTTGGGTGAAGCGGCTGTCGCTTCATGAAAAACAGAAATTGGACGTCGTCGGTGCTTTTATGGCTATGAGACTTGAAGGGGATGTAAAGGGGTCGATGAAGAGATAGCATGCCAATTTATAACTCTTCTTGTGATACGAAACGTCGGGAACGTGAGTGAAAATGGCGATGGTTTCGGTTTTGGGTTAGATGACAATGAAAACGGCAAATGCTTTGATGGGCAGCAGCAAAGACAAGTAATTGATGTTGCCAAGACGTGGGTGATGATGACACGGTCATTTCGCTTCAGATAGAATTGAATTTGGAGCTCCGAGTGAGAAGAACGAATTTTTAAAGTGAAGCGGTGCCTTTTCGGACGGAGAACAAAGAGCAATCAGTGGATTGAGGAAGAAGAACAAGAGATTAAAGAATAGAATTAAAAAAGAGAAGATGCAAACAAATGAAAGAAAAAGAATTCTGGAACGGACTGAAAGCTCCTTTGAGTTAAGCGAGCTAGCATAGCAAGGGAGAAGAATTTGAATGGGTGACTAAACAAGAATTGGATTTTGTTTCTATAATTGGACCAAGAAGTAGAACAAATATTTCTCTGGAGATTTGAATTTGAATTTTCAGAATTGGAATTGGAATTTGGAATTTATATTGGAAATGGAATTTTGGAATTTGAGTGGGAAATTGGAATTTTGATTTTTCTTTCTAGAATTACACATAAAATACAGATAAGATCCCAATAAAATCCTGATATTTTTAAATAATTAATTTGAAATTAAATTTTAGAGAAAGTAATTTTGGGATGTTACACTAGTAGCTAGAGTGGAGTTCTCGCCCGTGATCGATTAAGGACTAAAGCCAGTAAATCCGGGACTAAGATCTAATCATACAACTGTATGTGCTAGGATGGGGTAGCCGTAGCTAACTAAGTTATTGAATCTTAGCCTTGCATGATTAGTAGGCAGAAGTAGTGCGAGCGATTTCTATTGCCGTCACAACCGCGGATGCCTTACTTCAACAGGTTTCTATCCGGGCGAATTGAGGGACTCACTCAACGGGTTCTATCTGGGTGAGTAAGGCTCCTCATGCGATGGGTTTCTATCCGGGTAAATGAGGATAATGATTCTGTAGATATCATGGGGACATGCTCAAGATATTAGGATGATGTTACAATTGGCAATGACGTTGAAGGTTTGTCGAATCATGCGTTTTCGGTAAAGTCGTAGTGCTATCAGGCCTTAGGCGACCGGCCAGGGCGGCGGTCTGACCGGCCACCCATGCATGGCGGTCTGACCGGCCATTTCAAAATATTGATTTTTGAGCTGGACCAAAAATAGAGGGTGTAGGCAAGAGAGGGAATTCTAATGCACTTGGTCTCATAATTTTTGGAGTCTTTAGTCAAAAGTTCTATTCGTTTGAAATTTCCAGAGAGGTTTGATTTTTAGGTGAAAATCGGCTAAGTCCCACCCATAGGTCACTTGACCGCCCATAGGTGGCGTCATTTGCTATTTTCTATTAGCTATTTGTATTTTTGGATTTATTTAAAAGAAAAATCAAAGAAAATCCTTGACTGGTTTCACTTGTTTCGTCCTTCGTGGCGGCGATGTTTGGTTGTTAGGTCAAAGTCATGAGGTTCGATTTCCAAAGCCCATATCTTTTGCATCCGAACTCCGCATATTTGTTGCATGATGCATGTTTTGACTAACGTGAATCAAATTGTGAATAACTTGTTCCCGGATTCGATTTGCTTGTCTATTGTTGTGCAGGTTGCTTGGTGGTCAACAAAGGTCAATGGCGAGGATGATCGGGACTAGGCTTGGAGAGCTGAGGTCCAGAACAATCGACAATGCCGGGTGAGGTCAATGAACTCAAGCGTGGTGCAGAATGGACTAGGGTGACCGAACGGACAGTTCGGTGCAACTGGTTTAATCAAGCGGCGCGGGGGTCGGTGCAAGTGTCATGGTGGTTTCAGTGGAAGACGGATGGGAGAGACTTGCCAACATGATGAGGGCCGTTGATCAACCTACACGTGTCGGAGTATGGAACTGCTTCGCGAAGATTTAACTCGGTCTTCGGAGAAGGACCGAGAAGGGGTATTTTGGTAATATTACCAAATACCGCCTTGGTGACCTTTTGCCAAACCGCGGCGCAAGGTGAAGCTGATTAGGTCAAGAGGCGATGAAGACGACGCTTGAAAATGCGTGCGTGTGTGACCTGTTTGTGTTGGGCCTTAACGGGAGCCCATTTGGATCAATCTTCTAGAAGGTCTAAGCCTCCACTATAAATAGAGGAGGGAGGTGGTTGCACCCCCTTAATCCTTTCATTGTGTTTGAAACCCTAGTTTGCTTAGGGAGAGGATTAGTGGAGGTTAGGGTTCTAGAGAGTTTTGATTTGATTTTGTGCTCATGGATTAAGCTTTGTCCTTTATTGATGGAGTGGCTGTAAACCCAAACCATATCAAATCAATCTAAGGAAAGTTTGCTTAAAGATTTGTCTCTTTGCTTTCCTTCTCTCTATTTGGTGATTTTGAGTCTTTCTTTGATCCGCGAGTTTTTGCTTAATTTCTTTACATGATCTAGCTTGCTGTGACATGTGGGAACATATCTAGGATCATCTTGATCATCAATCACCCACGAGCAAGATTTTGGATTTTGTTTTCGCTTTGACTCGGTTTTGAACCATCCTCCTCTCAAACGGAAAAAGGTCGTAACTTTTCCAAGGATCTTCACGATCTTCATTTGGAATAGGTTCCTGACATCCTATAGAAGGTGTGTTCCAAGTTTCATCGAGTTTGGAGTTGTTGATCAAAAGTTAGACCTATTTGCAACTTCATTTTTCGAGCAAATTTCACTGTTCATCAGGCTGGAGGTCAGATCGCCATTAGCATAGAGGTCCGACCGCCCATGGACCAGTCAGACCGCTATTGACATAGAGGTCACACCGCCTAACACTTGAAAATTGAGTTTTGGTTGATTTTGGTTGTTTTGCTTAGGAGTTTAGGTTGGATTCAATACTAGTCTTCCGCTGTACTGGTATATTGATCTTCATAGCTTCCATAGCTATTGGAATGAAATTTGTGTTGAATCTATTATTTGTGAAAAAGTGAGCATGCTCCTATTCACCCCCTTCTAGTCGCCGTTTCGGTCCAACAGATTCGCATGGCTAGTGCAAAGTTAGGACTAGATAATGTAAAGGTTGTGTCATGAACTCTAGACTGCTTACCTTCGGTGGTGAGTAGTGATATATAGATGTTCCAGGCAACTAGAATGCCGCGTACTATGGGTAATGTTATACACATCTGCATAGTGAAAATCTATTTAAATAGCCGTGCTCGCGGTCATAAGCATCCTTAGTGCGGATGGTATGGTTGTAGTCTTGTTTTAACAAAAGCTGGGTTGTCACAAAACTTAGGTAATGCCATGGAGTTTTCATTTGTTGAGTTAACTGTCATGTCAAAGGCTGGATTGCCATGTCTATAGCGGGACTGCCATTTCTATGGCTGATTTTTGCTATGTCTATAGTAGGACTGCATTTCTATGGTTGAACACGAATTTATCAGTGTCATGTCTATAGCGGAATATGATTATATTTTTGCTTGCAACCGAGTAGGGTTGCGGTGTTGTTATTAATTTGATTCATTTCTTATTATTGTCTTGTACTTATTTATACTGCTCTTTCAAATTCCATTGCAAATTATTACTTATAAATATTGCAAATAAAAATGGCCATACGACGAGTTCTTTGCTCCCGGCCAGCACCAATGGTTCGGTGACAGGTCTACCTAGGCCTTGCTCTTTGTCGGTTGCCTGCAGAATCGGATGGGCATACCGTTGGACTTTTGCTACTCTATTATGTCTTCCACTGCTATTTATATTCTGATGATAACTACTTTTTTTTGTCGGATGGCCATGAATGTAATAACTTGTAATAACTTAAGTAGATTACCCTTTGCTTTACTTTCGTATGTAATTGTATGGATGTGATTGCCAAATATTGTGAATGTGTGTGCTAGCTATTAATGCTGGGACTAGCATAGTATACACATAGGGTCTTCGAGTATTCCACACCTGGGGGTCTGACATTCGCCTTGTCACGTTCTACGTGTTACGCACCTCGCCATCTTCGGTAAATTGCCACTCCGTCGTCACCATCGCTGCACGAGCCGCTCCGCTGCCTCAAGCCTTTGTCGCCACCGCTATGGTCACCGCCAGTGAAAGTCGTCTACGTCTTTGTCGTATTCCCTTTGCCCAAATCCGCCACATCCTCGCCTCCGTCGTTCCCCACCGTCGCCAGAGCCTTGGTCCCCAAGCACCGCTGCCGTCGCCACCGACATGGCATGCCACCTCGCCTCCACCCCGAGCACACGTCAGCTTCACGTCTACGTGTCGTTCCCATCAGCATTGTGTGGCAATACGCGTGGCATACCCCAAACACATCCCAATGACATGCGGGCCCCACATGTCATCCACTCAAGCTGTGCACCTGGTCCACCATAGTCTAGGTTGAAAGTGTAATTTAAAATAAATAAACAATAATAATTTAATAAGTGTTTTCACAAAGATCACATAGCCTAATCAATTTCTTTCACGCAGCCATATGAGTTAATTCACATAATTGTCCCTTCCAATTGTTTTATGAAAATTATACCCCTCGTGTGAAATCCCCGAGCATGTCCATGACCGCGGACACGGTTATTCAAATAGATTGATTAACGCTCTGTAGAGGTTTGTACGCTTTACCCACAAGATATAACCAGTGTAGCTTACACCAATCATAACAAAAAATTTCAGAAACTTCGTCTCGACAATTGACTCTTACGATGCACATAGAGTCAACTCAACATTACTCATTGGTCCGACGTACACCGTTGGACCTAGAGACGGCGAACCGCACATAAATATGACCCTATAGAGTAGTCCACACCTGCACCCATGATAGAGCACTTAACCTACCTCCTGAGTATTTAATATTAAGACTCTATAACTTACTAAGTCATGCCTAGCCCATACCTAGCATGTGGTCGTATAGTTATGACTCGGTTCAATGGCACACAAAGAGTCCTTAATTGACCAAGTCGAGACTGCCAAGCTACTCTAAGTAACCAAGTTCACAAACCCAATCACAAAGCTCCACCATGTCACCATACCTTCCACATGCCTCGGTCAAAATCTTTTCCCACCACGTTGAATAAGTGCAACACATGCCATCAACGAGTGACAACATACAACACACAATCTTTTCACAAACAAATTCTATAATCATTTAGTCAAGTTTTATATTTGCAACTCAAAATGGTATCAATGACCCGTTGCATAGCTAAGCATACTAGTCATGTCTAATCAACCCATGTTGGTGTTATGATAATATCAACTAGTAATTTTCTTTCTAAAGGAAATTATGAAATATTATGTCAGCAAGGGATCTTGAAATTAAAATAAAATCCCAAAAATAGTACTCACGGTTTATAGACCAGGTCCATGGATTTGGCTGACGGGTCTATAGGATATGGCTCTGACATGTGGGGTCCACATGTTAGTGGCTCAGTCCACTGTGGAACAAGTCCATGAGGTATTAGGTCGGGTACGGGTGTGAAAGCGGGCTGACACAGCGCTGACGCAGTTGACACGTGGCACAACGGCTGAGATGGTAGTGAGTGGGCGGACAGGTGCCTAACACGTTAGCTCGACGGCGGTGGTGTCTCGGGAACCGATGGTCATCGGCGTTCTGGGCTACGACAGCGAACGCGGAGGGGTGCACTAGGTAGCAGAGGCAACGACGAACTCAACGGGGTACTTGTGGCACCGGAGGTAGACGGAGGTGGCCGACGGCGAGGTCGAAGCGAAAGCTAGGGCTCGGGCTCGACGACGACGGAGCTTGAGTGGTGCTTCAGAATTAATGAACAGTCCAAAATAGTAAATGCAATTTACTTTTTGTGGATTTTTTAGATGAACAGTATGGAACAATACCGAATAGTGCTAAACAAAGATAAAGACCCTAAGGTGTCAACGGGGCTCTGATACCAAGATGATACGGGGTGCTTGATCTTCATGACTTAGAATCTTGGATACACCATGAAACCCAACGAATTGACGAGGCCAATCGATGCCAATGCAACGACCTACGACAAACGAACTCGCTGAACCACACGCTATGATAGATTCCACTTGAGCACGACTAAGTGGAGATGATCTCCCAATAATCCAATCAAGAATAAGCAAGAAAATCAATAGGGAAAAGCACAATTCAAAGGGGGCAACAATCAGCTAACACAAACCTTAGAACAATGCTTGATAGCAATATGAAATTTCATCAATTTTCATGGTGAACTGTGTTTTAGAAATCCCTAGGGTTAATAGGGCGTCCCACCCCTCCCACACATGCATGGGTTAAGCCCAAGTTGCCATCTAATCGGCCCAAATGGACGAAAGTGCTTTTCAGTCCGATCTGAAAACTAATTTGGGCTCAAACTTGAAAAATGGTTCTAAAATAAATACATGACCGAAAATATGGGCCTTAGTATGCATGGCACGCCAACCCATGTGGTTGCTTCATCCAATTTCATGTGGGCTTTCAATTGGGTCTTCAATCCGAAATGAACTCTCTTTCCTCCTTTCGGCCAAATAGGTGATTTGGGCTTGGACTCCTTCCTCCAGTAGCATGGTCTTCAATTGGACTCCCCTTGGCCATGTGGGAGGTGGAGGTGGTCCTCCTTCCTTCGTTTTGGGCTTGGAGTGCCTCCTTTGCTGGCCGCATATGAGGCTTCCTTGTGCGTGTTTCCTCCTTGAAGTCTCTCTCTTCAAACCTAAGTACAATAAACACACTTGAACTACGTAGTAAACAATTCTCATGAATATCACAAGGGTGAGCAACAAAAAAAGAAGTCACCTCATGTTGGATTTGTTTAACCCTAGCACTTGTCATAGGACCTTTATATGCACACATCTCTTCAAAATAGCATGAGAATCATCATGAATAGTAGTGGAGCTTGGGATGTCCTCATTAGGAAGGGTTCATCGTGCCCCCGACTGTAGAGGGAGGGAGGGGGACGGAGGGCGGCGACGGCAACAATGGTGCCGTGAGGGTGCGAGGCGACTGTGGCGCCGCTGGCAGCGGGGTCGGAGGAGGGTGATGGGCAGCTGTGACGGCAGCATGACAAAGAAGGCGACGAGCTAGGGTGAGCGGGGCACTTGACTTTTTAAAATTGCGAATAGTGTGCCCTCACATACATATAATAATTTATGATAGGTATTTACCATGGTTACAAAACATTTCTATATTTTATTAGTTTGCGGATTTATCTCGAAACTTTTTCACATCATCTAGATATCATATATGATATGTACCAAAAATATGGCTAACGTTTCAAGCCATTTTACAAAGCCATTCGCCTGGCCTAATATATCTACCTACACCCGTCCACTGAGTAACTTGAGCTAATCTACGAAGAAAACCTAAAATCACTTTTCCTTTTGATTGTGCCGGATCCACTATGTGTCGGTGTCTCTCCTTTTCAAGATGTAACACTACAGATTTTTAAAAGAACAAATAACTCACTTTTTAATTAATATGACAAAAATAAATAGCTGACAAAAATTACAAAACTAATACTCTGTCGCCGATTCATTTGGGTGTGTAGCTAATCCAAAAGAATTTAAATAATTTCATAATTTAAATATCATGCAATAGTTTGAATCAAAGTAATTTTGGAAAATTGGGTTCAACATGGTCAAAGGTACAACTTGTTTTGAACATGTCTTAGTGCTGGTCTTGAGCTTGATCAACTCATTCTTCCTCGAAAGCTCCTGAAGTAACAACATCTACTCGCAAACGAAAGCAAAAACACAAATAAATATAAAACAGAGCAACAAATGAACTCCAAAAAATAAATAAAAATCACAGGAAGGTAGAGCTTGAATTTAGAAAATTGAATGGGCTCAATCGAAGTTCGTATGAGGAAGAACAGACTCTTGGAAGATTTAAATCTAAGAAAAAGAGGGAGAAAACACTATTTCAGCAAGGAAGTTTGAAATTAAAAGAAAATCCCAAAAATAGTAATAGAGGCTAATGGGTGGGACCCACGGTTTATAGACTGGGTCCATGGATTTGGTCCACGGGACTACGGGCTCACAAGTCTATGGGCTATGGCTCTAACATGTGGGGTCGACATGTTAGCGGTAGGTCAGGTGCGGGTGCGAAAGTGGGTTGACGCAGTTGACACGCGGCACAACGACTGAGGTGGTAGTGACATGGCGGACACATGACTAACACGTCAGCTCAACGGCGGCGGTGGCTCGGGAACTGATGGTCAATGGCGTTTAGGGCTACGATGGCGAACGCGGAGGGGCGCATTGGGTAGCTGAGGCAACAACGAACTCAACGGGGTGCTTGCGGCGGCCGGAGGTGGACAGAGGATATATGGTTAGGCGACACTCATCTCAAAAATCATTTCTTATTATTTTATTCATTTCTTATTATTATCTTGTACTTATTTATGAGGTGGACGGAGGTGGCCGACGGCGAGGACGAAGCGAAAGCTAGGGCTTAGGCTCGGGCTCGACAACGACATGGCTTGGGCGGCACTTTGGCGACGATGAAGGCAGATCTGAGGTGCGGGCATCGAGGCAATCCCAATGGTGGTGATGGGGAGCGGTGAGGCTCACCAGAATGGTGGTGGTGAGGATGGAGGACTTGGTAGGAATGGCTCTGTGTGCGCGACAAAGGAAAGGTGTCCGGGAGGCGAGTCCTAATGGCTACAAATGTGTGGCAAAAAGGAAAGAGTGCGGTCGAGACAACGATGACGTCTGACTCGTGGGTCCCACTTGTCAGCGACGGTGGCTCACACGTGGGATGCGTGTCACACGTGTGTGCGACGCGATTGTGGAACAGGCTGGGCTATGGCTAGAGCTGTCCAAATGGGTCAGGCCTACCGGGCCGGCACAGCATGGCTCGTACTATTCATGGGTCGTGTCGGCCTAGCACGAGAGCCCGGGCCGTGCATGGGCCGCCACCTTGGCACGGTGGGCTGGCCACGCATGGCACGGCCCGGAGAGCCAGTGGCGCCACGCGCTGTCTTGTGTGGAGGAAGAAGAAATTTGGCCGCGAGGCGCGGGGGCCGGAGGAGGAAGAACGGCCAGCGCCGGCGCGCAGGAGGAGGTCGGGCGGAGTGGAGTAGAGCGCGGGGCCGGGCGGCGCGGACGAGGAAGCAAGGAGCCCGACATCGATCACGGTCGGCAACGCCTCGGAGGTCTTGGGTGGCGAGAATCTGGCGGCGGTGGGCGTGGCGAGGCGACGAGGAGGCGGCGAGGCGAGGAAGCGACAAGGAGGCGGGGCGGGAGACGACGCATTGCGAGGGCCTCGAGGCAGCCGGCAGGGAGGGGAAGAGAAGAAGGCACGGGGCACAAGCAGGCCGGGCAGGGGAGGGCAACTAGGCTGTGCCTAGGCATGGCACGACCCAAAAATTCGGCCGTTGGGGATTTTTAGCACTTTTTTTTATCGTTTTTTACCATTGGGGTCTTAAAAAATAGGAAAAAAAATCTGAATTTTTTTCCCTATAAATAGCCACCATACTCATTCAGCACCCCTTCATTCTCTATTCTCTCTTTGAAATTGTGTTGTACAAATTCAAATATGTGTTGAGCTAATTTGGGAAAATTCAAAAAATTTGTGCCAAAATTTAAAAAATTCAATTTTCGGCAGCAAGTCAGCGAAAGAGGTACAATACTATTTTTGTAATACCTTTATTGTTAGTTCTTGTTATGCTAAGATAAAAGCAGTAATAGTGTTAGTTTCGATTTTGCAGTTCTCGTTATGGACAGTCCTTACGACATCTTTGCTCTTGGTGATTACGGACTTTCACTGAAGGAAATTACAACCATGGAGGCGGCTGCGACTGCCTCAAACCAACAGGAGGTTTCGCCCGAGGAGCAAGGCTCCACAGCAGCATCAGGCTCCACAGCAACTGGAGCAAAGAGGTCGAGAACGTCTACATCGGGAGTGTGAGAGAATTTCAACGCGACAACCAAGCAAGACGCAGCGGAAAATGAGGTACCATATGCTATTTGTAAATTTTGTCACCATGAATTGTCTGCAAAGTCTACAAGTGGAACGGGACACTTACTTAGATATGCTACAAGATGTCGAACCAAGCAAGGATTGGTGATGAGGCAAACGCAGCTGCAATACAACCCCGACGGTACGATATCTAGCTGGGACTACGATCCTCAGGTAGCCCGCCAATCTCTCTGTCCTTTAATTGCTTCTGAGGATTTACCATTCAGATTTGGCGAATATGCTTCTTTCTAAAATTACATTAGGACTGCGCATAATCCTAGATTTTCTTCTGTTTCTAGATAGACAACAACTAGAGATCTAGTGAAATACTATAATGAATGTCGTAATAAAATAAAAGAACTATTTAGTACATGTACATTTTCGGTGGCCCTGACCTCAGACATATGGACTGGTCGAGCTAGGGAGGATTACCTTAGTGTAGCTGCACATTATGTTAATGACAACTGGGTAATGCAAAAAAGAATTATAGCTTTGAAATTAATTGATGTATCACACGCGGGGGAGAATATTGCAAACTGTATTGTCAAAGTTGTGGAAGACTTTGGTCTTACAGACAAAATATTCACAATTACTTTATACAATGCCGCTTCAAACTCTAAGGCCATGGACATTCTTACTCCAGTGTTGAGTTCATATGCCGATTCCTTCTTGCTACATTAACGATGCGCTTGTCATATTATCAATCTTATAGTCAAATGTGGTTTGATGAGGTTGAATCCGTATGATAAAGTTTTTTGCGATGCGATTTCTTTCTTGAATAATTCTAACGTAAGAATGACACAATATAAAGATTTCTGCAGGGCGATGGGTGTATGTCCAAGAAAGTTCAATTTGGACTTGGAGGTAAGGTGGAACTCTACTTACCTCATGCTTAAGAATCTTTTACCATACAAGAGTATTTTTTCTATTTTTATTCAAACGCAATATCCAAGCACTGACGGTACTATACTTTTAACTGAGCAACATTGGTTCATTGCTGAGAAGATACTATCATTTTTAGAAAAAAAATATGAGGCAACTGTTGCTTTGTCCGCTGTCTACTATCCAACATCTCCTATCATTGTGCATACTATTTTACGGATTGCTACTCAATTGAATATATATGAAAATGACTTAGTTTTATGCGATGCTGTTGTTTTCATGAAATCTAAATACCTTAAATATTGGAGAGAAATCCCTTACCTATATGCATTTGCATTTCTTTTAGATCCTAGGGCTAAAATTGATGCATTTGGTACTGTACTTGATCTTCTTAGTGATGCTAGGGGCTAGACTATACTAACTATTTTGCAGAAGTTCATTCTCGGTTATACGAGGTTTACCAAAGGTATGAAAATAAGTTCCAGGGAGTCCGCTCGCAACGACCTTGAGTAGTCCCCACCTCAAGTGGGAAGATAAATATGTGGGGCGCGATCTTCGGTGCCTCTTCCTCCAGGTCCAGGTCCAGGTCTTCTTCTTCTTCTTCTTCTACACCAACGCGTGCCCAACCAAGATCCACAAGGAGCAGAGAACTATCCACCTATTTAGACAGCGATATGGTGGATTTCAACTCAGAAGGCTTCGACATCTTGCAATGGTGGCAAGCCCATAAGTTAACATATCTCGTGCTATCCATACTTGCACGTGATGTGTTAATCTATTCTCTCTCTGATTTCCTCAAGTGCGCTTTGGTCTTTACGAAAGAATATTAGAAGAGAGAAGAACAAGTCTCACAAGTGAGATGGTGGAGATCCTTTTAACTGTGAAGGACTGGAAACAAGCTAATTCACGAACACAACACTCTGTGGAAAATCTAGAGTTATCGGAGGTGTTCGAAAATCTGTACTTAGACAATGACAGCGACATATAGAACAAGGATGTATCATGTATGTACAATTGTAGAGCTATAGCATGTACTCTTTTTTCTTTTGGTAAGGTTTTCTCATTTTGAGTTTTTACTTGGCGAAGATTTTAACGAGTGAGCCAATTAAACATTAATAAAGCTCTTTATTACATTTTCAATATAATTGTCTTATTTTTTTTTCAATTTCCATGTTCACTTCTGAATTCTACATATTTTTATATTTTTATAGATTTTTTTGGAGTTTTTTTTTTGTTTTTTTTTATTCTAACGGGCTAAACGAGCCACACTTAGCTCGATTGGCCAAATAGGCTTGGGCCGGCCTAGCACAGCACGAATGCTCGAAGGGCCATGCCTGGGCCACCACCCTGGACCGTGGGTCGATCCGGCATAGCACGAATAGTAGCTGGTAGGAATGGGTCGTCTCCCATCTTAAAGCCGGGTGGGGCCGCCTTGCTTGGCAGTGTCAGGCGTGGCGCGAGCGGAACTGGGTCGGGTGGATTGGGCCGCATGTACTAGAACTGGGTCGTAGGGAAGAAAGCGGCCCACGGGAATTTCCTGGGATTTTAAATAGTTTTTACTTTTAGAAAATACTAGGAAAATCTAAATGACAATTTAAAATAGCAAATCAGCTCGGAAAAATTCCAAAATTTTTTGGTAAATACTTGCAAACACAAGGAACTCCGCTAAAATAATTTTGGAATTAATTGATATTCAGGTTAATCACATTAAATTATTTTTACTTTAAAAGGCCTCATTTAAGCTTTATTAAATTCAATAAAATTAGTGAAATTTTCCGATGGACTAAACTACTGAAAATGTTTTTGAAACTCAAAATTGGGATGTTATAATAGTCATAATTAATTTAGGAGTAATTAATTAATCATAATTAATTAGTCAAAATTAATCAGTCATAGTTAATTATTCGTAGTTAGTTAATCATAAATAATTAGTCATAATTAATTAATTCTTATTAATTAGTCGTACGAAATTAGTCATAATATGCATATGAAGTGTAATGTCCAATATGCAAGACTTGTTTGTGTTTTATGGCAACAATCTCGCATGGGGCGGATCAGGCGGGTTGGACATGTCATGATGACAGTTCAAGGTGGTTCGAACAAAGGACGTGGATGCGATGAATATTCACGAGCTGATGAGCTACATCTGAAGGGGGTTCGGCACGAAGATAACAATGAATAAGTTTGTCATTGAGGCGATTACCTGCACGAATAGGGGAGGGGCGTATGGGAGTTACACAAGGTGAATGGTAGTGTTGCATGGGGCCAGTACAAGCAGATTGTTGCAAAGCCCGAGGCGGTGATATACGAGAGATCGATGGTGTACGTGAATTTTGTTCACAGGGTGTCAGCAAACCTTGATGATACTGGTGCTAGTGGGAGCAGGGAAGCGCAGGTGGTGCGTGAAGATGGGAGCACAAAATGTGTTGTTTTGGAGGAAGACTATGAAGGAAAAACTTACGGAGAATTTTGTGCAAAATAAAGGGGCGGGACAATGGTAGCCGACCCGCATTGAATGCCACGAGTTTCTGCCGAACAAGCCGATCGAGTCAGAGTCTGTTGAGGATGTCGACCAAGGCTCGATGGTAGCAATGATGACACACCCCACGGTGCAGGGGGTGGTGGTCTAGTCAACGGAATTGTGTCGATGAAGGTGCCTTACGTGTCATCCAGACTAGATGATCTTGCAGTGCGATCGCTCATACTACTACCAGAAGACGGGTCCCAGTGGGGGTTTGATGTTGACCCACTGTTTTGTTGGGCAGCACTTCCTAAGCAAGGTGGTCATGCAACAAGCTATAACATGACATACCATGTCTATCAGCCGTGTGTACCGAGTGCACCAGTCTATTACATGGTAAAGTGTGTAATAGAAGGCTACGCTAGCAAGGCAACACATACTAAGATGATGTAACTTAATGCATCCAAGAAATGAGCTAGCAAAATATAAGTAAAGAATAAATGACTCGTGTTCCAAAAGTCATCGAAAGACACTAGATTGTTACAATTGAAATATAAGACACAAGATTGCACAAAAGGAACTAATTAAAGACAAGAGGTGACAATGCTTAATCTATGTTCTTATAAATATATTTTAATTTTTTTCCCTCCTTGCTTCAGTTTTTGCTTTCCTTTCTTGTTCTCCTTTTCTTTCTTCTATTTGCTAGTGATCGAAAACAAAACACTAGACCAACAAGCTTAATTAATGTTCAACTCTCTCGGTTTTAATCAAGTCAAAGGTAATGTGCAGCCATATTGCAAACTCAAAAGGCTAGTCTTGGTTGGATCAAAGTTTTCGCAAAAATCAGAATGATTGGTTCACAAAAGAAATTTAAAGGGATGGTGAAAATACGACCAAAACAAGTGCTCAAACTTGTCGGCCCCGAAACAGGGTGAAAATGGCCAAATTGCTTTCCAACAAGTACTGAAACACCGAACGTACAGGGCTCGCGATAAGCTTTTCAAAAAGCACTTAAAACACCTCAAATTGCCTTCGTATGTAAAAGTTATGACATTTTTATTAGGCATTGCATGAAAGACTAGAGATTGAAACTAACTCAAGCAATTCGGACGAGTCCTTATGGCTCACGACAGGGAATCAAAACAGTAAGTTGTGCTCTCGATTTGCAAAAAGTGTGGCTTGCGGCAAGCAAGAGTTTGTATTGCATGCGCTTGGTTTAGAGATTGAATCCGGTCAAAATTTGCTAACTGAAACCAACTCAACTTGGAGGCTGAAAATGATTCAAAGGAAATTCGGATGGGAGAATTCTTAGGGCTCATGTCATGGACTTTATTGTGGCCAACCCTAACCTCTTGCGCCCAATTGCACTTCGGCCAAGAGATCAAACCAACAAGAACTCAAGAACACAAAGGAAACCGAAGAACAGATTGGATCAAAGCTATGCAAAGGAAAAACGCACAACTAAAAAATCAAATTTCCAATGGATCAAAACCTAGCAAACTCACTCGAAATTCAGATTGTAACTAGGGTTGCGAAGAAAAAAATTTGGATGGATTTTGGTGTATAGACAGCACAAAAAGTAAAATCAATCTACTATTTTTGTGGGAATTTTCAGAATTAATGAACAGTCCAAAATAGTAAATGCTATTTACTTTTTTTGTGGATTTTTAGACAAACAATATTGAACAATACCGAATAGTGCTAAACAAAGATAAAGATCCTAAGGTGTCAACAGGGCTCTGATACAAAGATAATACAAGGTGCTCGATCTTCACGACTTAGAATCTTGGATACACCATGAAACCTAGCGATTTGACGAAGCCAATCGATGCGAATGCAACGACCTACGACAAACGAACTCGCTGAACCACACGCTATGATAGATTCCACTTGAGCATGACCAAGTGGAGATGATCCCCTTGCAATCCAATCAAGAACAAGCAAGAAAATCATTAGGGAAAAACACAATTCAAAGGGGCAACAATCAGCTAGCACAAACTCTAGAACAATGCTTGATAGCAAACGGAATTTCATCAATTTTCATGGTGAACTGTGTTTCAGGAATCCCAAGGGTTAATAGGGCGTCCCACCCCTCCCACACACGCATGGGTTAAGCCCAAGTTTCCAACTGATCGGCCCAAATGGACGAAAGTGCTTTTCAGTCCAATCTGAAAACTAATTTGGGTTCAAACTTGAAAAATGGTTCTAAAATAAATACTTGGCCAAAAACATGGGCCTTAGTATGCATGGCACGCCAACCCATGTGGTTATTTCATCCAATTTCATGTGAGCTTTCAATTCGGTCTTCAATCCGAAATGAACTCTCTTTACTCCTTTCGGCCAAATAGGTGATGTGGGCTTGGATTCCTTCCTCCAGCAGCATGGTCTTGAATTGGACTCCCCTTGGTCATGTGGGTGGTGGAGGTGGTCCTCCTTCCTTTGGTTTGGGCTTAGAGTGACTCCTTTGCTGGCCGCATATGAGCCTTCCTTGTGCGTGTTTCCTCCTTGAAGTCTCTCTCTTCAAGCCTAAGTACAATAAACACACTTGAGCTAGGTAGTAAACAATTCTCATGAATATCACAAGGGTGAGAACCAAGAAAAGAAGTCACCTCATGTTGGATTTTTTAAACCCTAGCTCTTGCCATAGGACCTTTATATGCATACATCTCTTCATTAGATTTCATAACACGTGTATCATTCAAAAAAGGATGAGAATCATCATGAATAGTAGTGGAGTTTGGGATGTCCTTATTAGGAAGGGTTCATCATGCCCCCGATTGTAGAGGGAGGGAGAGGGGACGGAGGGCGGCGGCCGCGACAATGGTGCGGCGAGGGTGCGAGGCGACTGTGGCGCCACTGGCAGCGGGTTCGGAGGTGGGTGATGGGCGGCGGTAACTGGCAGCATGCCGAAGATGGCGACGAGCTAGGGTGAGCGGGGTGTTTGACTTTTAAAATTGTGAATAGTGTGCCCTCACATACATATAATAATTTGTGATTGGTATTTACCATGGTTACAAAAAAAATTCTATATTTTATTAGTTCGCGGATTTATCTTGAAACTTTTTCACATCATCTAGATATCATATATGTTTTGTACCAAAAATATGGCTAAAGTTTCAAGCCATTCGCCTGGCCTAATACATCTGCCTACAATTACAAATGATACATTACCAACTTTTGCAGTACTGCTATACTGTCAAATACTGCTATATGTTGTGTTTGAGACATTGACTGCAGCTCTATTTGGTCCCAGCATCTGGCTTTTATGTGACCCCCTCCACTGAGTACCTTGAGCTGATCTGCAAAGAAAACCTAAAATCACTTTTCTTTTGATTGTGCCGGATCCACTATGTGTCGATGTCTCTCCTTTTTCAAGATGTAACACTACAGATTTTTTTTAAAAAACTCACTTTTTAATTAATATGACAAAAATAAATAGCAGACAAAAATTACAAAAATATTACTTTGTCGACGATTCATTTGGCGACAGGGCAACATGCTGACAGAACCATGTTGCTAAATGAATTAGACAGCAGGAGTTTCCCCGTCAAACTATCATCAATTCATTTGGTGACAAAATCCCTAGCGCCAAATGAATTGACTATTTAGTATTATTTTTGCAATTTTTTTGTAGGATGTTTATTATTTTTGCAATTTTTTTGTCGGATATTTATTTTTGTCATATTAATTAAAAAGTGAGTTATTAAAAAAAACTCTAACACTACAAATCTACAATAGTATAATAAGTGTGGCCAGTTTGATTGGTCGGCTTATTTGTGTCAATTGCCTCTGCTATTAAAAAAAACTGCCACGAGCTGGAATTGTTTGCCGAAAATTAGAAAAGATGCTGCTATCTTGGAATGATAATAAAAGGGGAAATGGATGTTTGTTCGAGATATATGGTTTCATTAGTACAATTAACCTGAAACTTTATTTACATGTCCAGCATATTTATTTGCCATTGTCAATCTTTGCAACACTCCTTTCATTGTCAAAAGATGTCGTCTTATACGTGCAGCGTCAAACTTTCAAAACTCTGACCACTGATACAAACAAAACTATTTATATTTGTCTCGTGATAATGATATTCGTATACTTATCACAAAAAATTCTTCCATATCATTTTTTTTTTTTTTTACTAACATACAATTATAAAAGGGAGTGATCAATGTGTGTATTGGGATCCAAAGCAGCAAGTGGTAAGCTTGTGAGCAATTCGTCTAGAATTTGTTTAAGTACCGGGAAATAAATAAGGAATCAGTGCAATGGAAATGGAATGGACACATAGACATTTAGGGCCTTTGACTTTAGAGAATTTTGATATATGCCACTCTAAAGGATTGAATCAAAGAAACGCCTAAAATACCATTGCCCTATGTATTTTGCCCGTATTTTGACTTCTAAAAATACCATTGCACTATGTATTTTGCCCGTATTTGACGAATATGCCACCGTCTTCTTCTTTATGCCTCGTCTACTACTCCATCCACACACCAGTGAGCCTCGCTCCAAGCCGTCGTTGTCAAGACTCCTTATCCGGTATCATGTTGCCTTCAGTGTGGCATCGTATGGCTAAAACCTGCACCTCACCTGGTGAGGAAGGGGCTGACGGCGACGGAGTAACAAGTGAGCAAGGACGAATACAAGTAAGTGGGTTGGAATTAATTTTCTAGAGTATAAGGGCCTGTTTGGATGTTACTGTAAACCACGATATTTAAAAACCATAGTTTTCGATGTACCATTCATAAAATACTGCAACTCATGAATACTATATTACTTTACAGCTTCGCGGAGAACCACGGCCTGCTTGGGATTTGCAGTATTTCATACAGTATTTTGTTTAAAAAGTACATGCTGCGTTAACTAGATGTTATTAAGAAAAGAAAGAAGTTTACGTAACCCCTGAAATATGGTGGTGCGGCTACTTAACCCTTTAACATAAAAAACCGACGATTTAACCCCATGTTATTGCAAAACCAGGCTACTTAAGCACTCGAGGTAGTTTTTGAGGCGGTTTTACTATCGTGTCCGATAACGTGGCCGCTGAGGTGTCGTTGACCCAACAAATCAAAGTGGAGGACCACATGTCAGTGTATATCCTCAAGAATGAAATAGATCAAAATCCCCAAATTTCTCCTTTCTTTTAGGGAAGAATCCTCAAATTTTTCATTTTACTTTCCGATCTAGACCTGTTCATTTTTTTCGTCCTTTTGGCATCAGACCCAACCTTGTCAACTCGTCCGGGCCTGAAGTGTTTGCCTCTTCCAGGCTCGGCCTGGCCCGGCTCATGATATTCCGATTCCCAAATTCTCCCTTCTCGTTGACACACTCGAATTCGTTGTAGCTATAGCTCACATCATTGCGCATCTTGCGGCGACAGGACCCAACCTATTTTTTTAAAAAATAATATTACTTTAAAAGATAGCTACAAAAATAAAATAGTAAAAAAATAATTACAAAATTAGATGTTTGGCACTAGCAACAAGGGGTTCAACAGTACCCAGAGCTCCCTATGACCATTTGAATTGGTGACAGGTCCTGTCGCCAATTCAAATGGCAACAGGGAGCGGCTCATTATATTCCGATCCCCAAATTATTCCTTCTCATTGACACACTCGAATTTGTTGTAGCCATAGCTCACATCATTGCGCATCTTGTCGGTGATAGGACCCAACCTCGTTTTTTTTTAAAAAAAATATTAATTTAAAAGATAGCTACAAAAATAAATAGTAAAAAACAATTACAAAACTAGGCGTCTGGCACTAACGCCAGGGGCTCAACAGTTTTTAATTTTAAAATTTGGAAAATCGTCATTTTTTAATTTCGCTCCACTCCTTTTGTACTGAGTATTTCCGAGCACATATTTTGTCGAGAAATCACACTGATATTACATAACATTCAGCACAACATCGTAACATCTTTTGTCAATAAATCAAAATTTGTATTGACTATTTGTGAGCACATTTTTATCAACAAATCGCAATAACATTACATAACATTCAGTACAACATTATAACATCTTTTGTTAATAAATCACAATAACATTACATAACATTTTGCGCAACATTGTCACATACTTTGTAGACAAATCACTGATATTACATAACATTCAGTACAATGTCATAACACCTAGGTTTTTTTTACAAATCAAAGTGATATTAAAAAGCATTGGGCACAACATATTTCAACTGGACGAACATTTCCTACGACTGCGACCTCAACGTCCTCCATGTGGACCGCCCCGAGTGGGGCGGTCGGATGAGGTCCCCACGGCGATGTTCGGAGTGCCGATGTCTTCTTCGTCCCGAGGATTCCTCATAAGGTATTTTCTTGAAGGTGTGCCTAGATTCCCTGCAAATGGAGCACTTCTTCGTACGACACTCAGTTTTTGCTTCGTCCATGTCGTTCCTAATGCGTCATACCTATCGCCGGCCGACCTTTCCCTTAAACCTATCAATGTCTGCGGCCCAGATAAGTTGGTTACAGATCGGATGGTAGTGAAATGGCCAACTACAGCGTAGCCATACATTTCCGCCCTCTAGGTTTGCATCACCCCCTCCTTGTTGAAATAGTCAAAGAGGTACTGGCCGCGATACCACGCAACCGTCGAACATGCGACCATGACATGAGAGCAGTGTCTATGCAGAAGAAGGGTTTGTTGCAAGTGCATACGCAACTAACATAACCTAGTGTGCACTTGTGGGTAGGGGATGAAAATGGATCGGATAGTTTCTGACCGATCCGGACGGAAACAGATTCAGATTTTCTCGGATAATTCTCACATTGAAAACGAATACATATTTTTTTTGTCAGAAACGAATATGGATACAGTAGCCCTGTTATCCGTATTTATTATCTAGATAACACGAAGACCGGATATTCGAATTTCGGCCCAAAAGAGAAAAGAATATTTAAATTGATTTCTGAATTTCAGAAAATGCAACAAATCAAATAGTTTTTTTGGAAAATAACAAATAGAGTTTAAATATTCTAGAAAAAATCACAAAAATTTCTTGAATTATTTTAAACTTAAAAAAATAATTTCAATTTAAATTTTGTTTTTATTTTTGTACATAAATTATTTTTAATTTCTAGAAAAAGAAAAATCCTTTTTAAAATCTAGAAAATTCAATAAATAAACTAAACTTTTCCTTTTCAATTTAAATCAATAAATCCCAGAAAACTCAATAAAATTTATTTTTGACATTAAAAACTAGGGAATTAAATAATTGACTTTATATTATTATTTTTTCTTTTTAACCAAGAAAAGTCTTTTAAATATCAGAAAATATAATAAAATAATAATTTTATTTTTGATAACATATTTTGGGGTGTTACAGTCATTTGCATATAGATTAACCATCCAGCCTGATCGATGTTAGTGTGAACTAAATTTTATATTTGTGATGAACTAAGTGTGAATGTGTGATGACTTATGACTTTGTGAGTTCTGACTTATGAGCTAAATATGGTAAACTAAGTGTTATGTTTGTGATGAACTAGTTAATACAGCTTGCTAGTGCCAATATTATATGTGGTTGCTGAAAATATGAACAATTCATGAATGTTTGCATCAAATAAACTAGTTATATATTTTTGTTAATTTCTAGCATACAATTTAAGGGGCTTTCATGTTCCAAAAAATATCCACGACCGTATTCGTTTTGATTTGTGTTCACTCATCCTAAACACCATCTTGATTATGGAGAAGAATCGCAGTATTCAATATTATTTCTTGAGGAAGGGCAAGATCCTCGATATGAAACTTTGATGATAGATTAGCAATATCAAAACGACTCTAGATATCAAGTTTCACACTATTTCATAAGACTAATCAAAAGATACATCAAAACCCTAGCTATTCAAGAAGAAGAGAGAGATGGAAGAGGACATAAACAAGTAATCAAAACTCGAGTTTCATTGATAGAAATCAAACGCTTATGATGGAAACACAGAGGAATGATTACAAGAAAAACTATGAAAACAAATATGGTAAAACCATTATCACCGGGAGTTCACCTCTATTTATAGCCCTTGGCTAATGGGCCTCCAACCCATTAAGCCCGCTATACCGTATCCGAAGCCTCCGTTTCCGCTTCCCCTACCCGTGGATAATCCTTTCACATAGCATTGCACAATATCATAGCATCAACAATTGTATAAGACTCAAACTTTATCCCTACACATTATCTCTCTCGAAGTGAAGCTCCCTTACCACAAATGTGCCCATCTTGAATGCTCGGTGCATCTCACCCGATAATTCTTGCTCTTCTCCTCCATGTACTTGGTGATCATGATTCCGCATGTAAAAGCAGTCCAAACCAAACACTCAACTCTCAACCTATTCATACACGCTGTCAAATACTCATCACTCAGAGTGGAGGACCTCTCACATGGTCTCTCGCCACTCAGATTGCAATATTATTCATCCATATTTGTATCCGGTATTTGTATTCGCCGATCCGTAAAACCATTATTGGATAATCCTTTCACGCTTTTGTCAACTAGTAATTTGTGGCACATCATTTGCCATGGTGAGCGACACGTTATTGCTTTTGTCAACTAGTAATTTGTGGCACCGCGGAGAATTATCTCCATAATACCAACCAAAGGGAGGCACCTTGCGCCGTGTATGACTCAGTTGCACACCTCGATTAAATTGGTTGTCATGATACGATATCGAGCACAACCGCTTGAACAGGTTCATCAAGTCCTTATTGCAGAACTACTTGTAGAATTTTGCACCCAAGTGCCTCATGCACCACCTGCTCTGCACATCCGCCCATGGAAGTGGTTCATTATCTCCTTGTTTGTAGCTGAGTTATTGCACTCAGCATACCCGCATGCCAATCATATATAGCGCATACGTTTGGACGACCCTGTACAACAGAAATTATCAAATTCCTCAGGAACCACAACCAGGTGTCCGTGTTCTCGAAAGCGAATGCCACGGGAAGAACTTGATTATTCCCATCCATCGCTATTGTAGTAAGTATCCGACCCTTATAATTTCCAGTCAGGAATATATCATCCACGCACAAGATTAGACGGCGGTGCTGGAATGCATTGATGCATGGACCAAAGGCGAAGAATACTTGCTGTAGTACCCTCTTATTGGCCTGCTTCGGATGCGTGGAATCTTGAAAGTCAACATGAGTAGCAAGATTCCTGTCTTGTATGACCCAGAGTAGCCTAGGGAGGTTGTGATATGAATCCTCGAACGTACCGAACCTTGACTCTAGTACCTTATGTTTTGCCATCCACACCTTGGCATAACAAACTGTGTACCGGAACCTTGCCTCAATCACCCGAATGATGGATTGTGGCTCAAAATCTAGATCATCTACGATCTCACTGTATATGAGGTTGGCGATAAAGACTGATGATAAGTTTCTGTGCGACTGCACTGACTCAGCGACGACACATGTGTGAGGGACCACTATAGAATATTTCTAGTAGGTGTCCCACTTAGGCTTAAATACATGCACTCGCCAAGGGCATCCATCTATATCGCACTTCACGTCATAGTATCTTGGGTTAGAGTTGACGACTGTGAATGTACGCCACACCGACAAGGCTCAGAACTTGACCACCTCCTGCACAGCCTCATTGTATTTGTACATATCTCCTTGCATGACGTCACTCTAGTAGTGCTCCCACTGCACACGGGAGCCTTCGTTAACGACGAGGTGGTCGAACTAGTATGTGTTCCACTCGAATGGAACCGCATGCTGGTCCACATCATCCTCGTCGTTGGATCATTCATTTTTGACAATGCCATGTAGTTATAGTCTTCGAGATCCATCCTTTGACTAGAGCTTCCAGCTCCTCACCATCGTTAGCAAACCACTAGCTTGCCTGACTGAAAGAACTGCTTCCGCAAGGTCTTCATCGACAGCATGAATAACTCCGGGAGCTTCAGCCATTGAGTGCGCCGCGCTGTGCCTGGAGTCCCCGACTTCTTCTTCAGCATCACCACCTCTTCCTGTTCAGTCGCTGATGCAGGAGTGGGCTTGACATAAGTCTGGGCCAGAATGATCAAATCCTACTCTTCCTCTCTCGCCATGCGTACATATGACTGCCATAAACTTGTTCCCTTGAACTGCACTAATTTCCAATATATGCGCTGTGTGGCTCGGGGGCAAGGCAACTCAATCTCAGATCATACATAATATGATCCAAATTAAATGAGTGAAACAATCACTGTATTACAACACCCCATATATGCTGCTCTGGTCTTGGCAGGGGTATGGTTGCCGATTGGAAATAACGCAAATCAGTCATATCGAGACTCTTAAGAATAGTCTCCTGACCGTAGTAAAATTTAAAATTGGTGGTATCCGACATATTTGGCGTGCTATACCGTAAATAAAATTTCGACGATTAACCACATATATAAAACTAAACTACACACCGAAAATGATTACATACAACATACTATACTATGCTATCGTATATTTAAAGCTATATAATTCATTCGATTAAAAAAATTATCTGAAAAGTGGGCATCCGGACAAACAACACTTCGCTAGCTTCTCTCGTTCCCTCTACTCATCTCTGGCCCTCTCTCTTCCCTCTACACATTCTATTTTTTATGTGAATAAAAGTGAGTTTTCATTGAATTTTATTGTTTCGAAGGTATTTTATAGGAGAGATTGTGTCGCTATTTGGAATGATGACATGAATTTGCGGAATCCCTATCGCTATTTGAAATAGTGGTTTTCCAGAGTTTAAAATTAAAAAAATAAAGCATCCATGTTGCCAATTAAATCGGTGACAGGTCCCTGTCGCTGATTTAACTGGCAACAGAAAGCTCTAGGTACTGTTGAGCCATTGTTGCCAGTGCCTAGGCTTTGTCGACAATTGAAATGACGACAGACGGTTAGTTTTGTAATTGTATATTATTATTATTATTTATTTTTACAATTATTTTTTAAATTAATATTATTTTGAAAAAAAAATCCCCCAGCCTCGCAAAGCAACCCGTACTTTCGTGCGTGCAGCAACGACGGCCGAGAAGCGAGGAGGCGCGGCGCGAGGCGAAGGCGAGAGAGAGGCATGGAGCGGCTGCAGCGGATCTTCGGCGCCTCCGGGATGGGGCAGCCGCCATCGGACTCGCCGCTGCTCGACTCCTCCGAGCAGGTCTACATCTCCTCCCTCGCGCTCCTCAAGATGCTCAAGCACGGTCAGTTTTCGGTAGCCCTAACCCCTCCCCCTTCGATCTATCTCCGCCCCGGGCTGGCTAGGGCTGTTAGGGTTCGCGGTTGGGCTCACGCGCTGGTGTGCTGCTGCTGCAGGGAGGGCTGGCGTGCCCATGGAGGTGATGGGCCTGATGCTGGGCGAGTTCGTCGACGACTACACGGTCAGGGTGGTGGACGTCTTCGCCATGCCTCAGAGCGGGACCGGGGTCAGCGTCGAGGCCGTCGACCATGTCTTCCAGACAAACATGCTCGACATGCTCAAGCAGACCGGGAGGTACGGGGCCTGATAGCTATACTTCTCCTGATTATTAGTAGGAAATCGAAACTTCACCCAGTGTTAGTACTAAGTAAAAGTAAATTTACTCAATTAGTTGTGTGTTTCTCTTTGTTACATTCATGTCAAGAAAATCAAGTTCTTGATTCGATTATTTTGAAGAATTATAGATTCCTAACTAATATATACACCATGAGGCATATAACATATTGCAATCCATTAAATGCTTGCACCAGTTCTGTTGCGAAGGATTGGCCTTTTTTAGAGAAAAATGAAAATATTAGTTTTTACCTGCTGCTAAGCACAATCCTTCAGATATAACAAGCTTTCCATTAGAGTAAATTTGGATCACGGTAGAAAGTGAGAACTGTTGAATCATACATTTGTAGAATAGATGTTGCAGATACCTTGGCACTTTTATTTACTCATGTGGGATATATATTCGTTAATTACTCCCTCCGTCTCACTGTGTTTCTCCAAGGCCTCGGGAGTCCCCGTTTCAAAATATTTGTCTTTTGAGGGAACCAAGAATGTAGTTATTGCATTTTTTTTCACTCCCTACCCTTACTTAAATGCTTTGAAAGAGGTTAAGTGGCTGTACTATATCATTTAATAGGGGGTATGTATGATCATTTATCATTATTTTTTTCCTTATATTTAGTGCTTCTTTGGTCCATTGTGGGCTATGGTCAAATATTGTGAAACGGAACGGAAGGTGTACGACCTATTCAATTATTAGAAGCACCTTTACTTATTTGCTGTTTGAGCGGAATATTTGAGGAAAAGAATGTAACGCCTCCCCCCTCCGCGTGCGGCCCCCGCGGCGCATATCCTTTGTTAGGCAAACAGACCATCACTTCTCATACATGATACAGCATATCGAGCATATGGCAAATCATTTAAATAATAATGTTGGCCATAGCTCTACGAGATACTTTTTCTTTGGTCAACACTTTTTTTTTGTCTGATGATCTACTGTTATTTTTTCTCAACTATGCTGTACGCAAACAGTTCTGTTGACAGTTTTGTTGCTTTTACAGACCTGAAATGGTGGTGGGCTGGTACCACTCCCATCCTGGCTTTGGTTGCTGGCTTTCAGGAGTTGACATCAATACTCAACAGGTATATGCATATGCCACCAATCTTTAATTCGTTGTAAACGGATCCTTTTAACTTGATTTGACAAACAGAGATGCTATATTTGCTGTAGTCCCACTGTACTGCATGGCAATTCATCAAAATATTTGTAGTATTTTCTAATAAATATGGATATAATAATCTTTCTTTGAAATGGAGAGAGTAAATGGTAGCAATTGCTTGGTTTCTACTGTGTTATGTTTGCCATTCTCCTGCTTTCATCGTGTTCCATGTCTCCCTGAAAGTTGTCACTTAACTAGTGTTAGGCCAATCCTGTTGTCATTAAGCAGCAATATCTCTGTGGTAGTTAACCCTGCTAGTTGCCAGCCACTGCTCTTGACATTGGCTGATCTGTCATGTACGGTATCCAGTACCAGTGATCCAGTGCCTTAGACATCGCCAGGAGCCAGCGGCACCAACATCTAGTGCGCCGGACGTGGCACAGTAGGCCTTCGACCGTTATTTGGTTTTCCTAATGTTTGTCTAGTTAAGACGTTGCATTAGTTAGCCAGGAGATAAGGTTAGTTGCAAGTTGTTAGAGGTGGTCTCATCCGGGGAATGAAATCCCGGCGGTTACCGGCCGGTAACCGGTTTTACCAGTGGGGACCGGGTGAACAGTACTGAAAAATTTCAAATTTGAATTTGAATTTTTTTACTGTGTAATGCACTTCTTATGTTGGTTTAGGCCTTTTTTGTGCTAGATTATGTATTGTATGAGCTAAATATGCTTAAATATGGTAGATTGATGTTTGTTTTTAAAACAAAAGTCTCTGGTCTTTTGCAAATTTGTATGTATGACATAAGTACTCTATAATTTTTGTTTCCATTGGATTTGGTATTATGCTTAACAAAAATAGTTCATGCAATCTAGTTATTCATTTTACATTTTTACTCTAAATGCATGTAAGTCAGATTAACAAACACATATGATCAAATATGTTCTTGAGTCTCAAAAGTTGTGTGTCGTTCACTATTCCTGAACTCTGAACTACCTTCTTATTGCCGGATCAAATCATTGATGATCATGCCAGTAGATAGTACCTACTTCTTTCTAACCTAATCATTCATCAGGTTTTTCCGACCGGTTTTTCTAGTAACCGGTTTTCAAACTCCGCAATTCAAAATTCAGATTTTGAACTTTGTCCGTTTTTTCTCTTCGGGATTTCCGATACCGGCCGGTTATTGGTACCGCTCGCCGGCCGGGATATGCACTGGGAGCGGGATTTCGATCCTTGGTCTCGTCTATATATGGGCTATCACATCATTCACATGAATTAAGCAATTAATTAGTCTATCTTCCCTGTCTACCATTCTATCTGTTCCTAGCCCCCTTCTTCCGTCACGGCGCCAGGGCGACAAGGTTATAAGCCTCGCCCTCCCTTCAGTCACGAGTCACGACTACTGTCTTAGATCGCTACCCAATCCTCCGACTCGTGACAATTTGGTATTGGAGCCAGTACCTCGACCGACCACCACCACCACCGACACCATGGCTAGTTCCGGCACCAAGCAAACCGAGGAGGGCGCTCTGGCCACCATGGCGGTCCAGATTGCATCCATCTCCAAGCAACTCAAGA
This sequence comes from Hsuehochloa calcarea, assembly GCA_036346395.1. NCBI lineage: Eukaryota > Viridiplantae > Streptophyta > Magnoliopsida > Poales > Poaceae > Hsuehochloa > Hsuehochloa calcarea. Next base: position 30,412,278 of record CM070601.1, on the reverse strand, counting down.
AGCCGAATCAACTGAATTCCCTCAACACAAAAGCTAACAGAGATTGATCAGTAACAACGAGCACATCATGTTGCGATCACAGGCTGGAACATGGCAAGGGGAAGATGCTGGTAGAGATAAGAGGTTGCGAACACACTAGCGGCCTTGTCCGCCCCCCAAGATGGCATACTGCTAGCGCCACCTCAGCCCAAGCCGCCCCTGCTGGTGCCATCACTGCCACTGTCAACCGGTATGGAGCAGCCAACACTGACGGCGCAAGAACGGGTTGGAGTTTCACGCTTCTACAAGATGGACTTCCCAACCTTCGACGACAAGGAAGACCCGCTACCTTGGTTGAATCGTTGCGAGCATTTTTTCTGGGGCAGCGGACGATCGAGGAAGAGAAGGTCAGGCTTGCGTCCTATCACATGATGGGGGCGGCGCAGACTTGGTACTTTCGGCTGGAGCGCGATGCGGGCACACCCAGCTGGAGGCTCTTTATCGAGCTCGTCAACACTCGTTTCGGCCCAGCCATAAGGAGTAATCCCCTCGGGGAGTTGGCTTCACTACGGCGCATTGGCTCTATAGTGCAATTCTTCGCGTTGCTTTGCCGGGTCGACCCTCTGTTTGAGGAGCAGCAGATCCAGTTGTTCAATGTCGGGCTGTAAGAACCGCTGCAAACAGACGTGGAGCTGCAGGCACCACACACCCTGGAGTCCGCCATGAGCCTTGCTCGAGTGTACGAATGATGACAACAATTCGCGAAGCTGATCACCAAGCCCTACACCAGGTATCTTTTGGCCGATAGTTGTGGCCAGTCAGACGATGACGACAACAGCTGCATGGGGCACTGTTGGAGCCACACCGGCCATTGCACCAAGGGGCAGCGCTCGCGGGCCAAGGGTGTTTCGCAAGTTGACCCCCGAGGAGATGGAAGAACACCGATGACTTGGACTCCGCTACAATTGCGATGAGAAGTTTGGCCGTAATCATCACTGTCAACATCTTTTCTACATGGAGATCACACTGCATGAGCTCACTGGCATGTGCACAAGTGAGACGATGCAACTCAATGCTCATGTGGGCGACATCGACGTGGTGGCCTTGCTGGACTCTGGGTCCACCCACAACTTCGTCAACGAGGTGGCTCGATGCACCGGCGCCACACTGCAGCCGCACGACGGCCTTAGTGTCGCCGTGGCCAACGGCTAGACGGTCGCTTGCGCTGGCCTCTACCATGGCGTCAAGGTGGTCATCGACACCTAAGAGTTTTTCACCGACCTGTACGCAAATCCGTTGGGTGGCTACGATGTGGTGCTAGGCGCACAATGGTTGGCCGCGTTGGCTCCGATACTCTGGGACTTCTTGCGGCTTACCATGGTGTTCTGCTGCCATGACCACCGCGCCCAGTGGCATGGAGCGCCCACAAGGACAGCCCAGGTGCACACATGTGATGGCTAGGAACTCTTGGAGGGCTTGTTGTTCGAGTTCAACGATATTTTTATCGAGCCACATGGCCTTCCTTCGGTGCGCGCCCGTGATCACCGGATTCACTTGCTGCCCAGGACCACCCCGGTGGTAGTGCGACCATATCACTACTCGGTCATACAGAAGAACGAGCTCGAAAAACAATGCGCCACTATGATGGTGTAGGGGCTCATCCGGCCAAGTTCTTCGGAATTCTCGGCGCCGGTTCTTGCTAATCAAGAAACATGATGGTTCGTGGTGCTTCTACATTGACTACCGTGCATTGAATGAGAAGACCATCAACGACAAGTTTCCAATCCCAGTCGTCGGCGAGCTCCTCGACGAACTACATGGTGCCCGTTACTTAAGCAAGCTCGACTTCCGCTCCGGGTACCACCAAGTTTGGATGCATCCCGACGACATCAAGAAGACGACGTTCTACACACATGAGGGTCTGTTCGTGTTCCTTTTCATGCCCTTCGGTTTGATGAATGCTACGACCACGTTCTAGGCACAAATTTTCGACAATTTGTTCTTGTCTTCTTTGACGACATTTTGATTTACAGCTCGTGGTTAGGTCAGCACGTGCGCACCGTCTTCCATCTCATGCGCCAACACCGCCTCTTTGTTAAGCGCTCCAAGTGCTTGTTTGGGGAGGGTGTCGTGGCGTACCCCGGGCATGTCTTCTCGGCGGAATGCATCGCCATGGATCATCAGAAGGTTCAAGCTGTCGTCGATTGGTCGACTCCCAAGTCCGCTCGTGCCTTGCGCGGGTTATTAGGCTTCGCGTGGTACTACCGCAAATTTATCAAGGACTACGGTGTCATCGTAGCACCCCTCACGTGGCTGCTCAAGAAGGATGGCCTCACATGGTCTGAGGTCGCAGACCAGGCCTTCCAAGCTCTCAAGAGGGCACTCACTTTCGCCCCTGTGCTGCAACTTCCAGATTTCGAGCAATGCTTCATCGTCGAGTGCGATGCCTCCGGCACGAGGTTCGGTACTGTGCTTCACCAAGGGAGTGGTCCGCTGACCTTCTTTTGTCGGTTGATCGCCCCTCGCCATGCGGGGTTGGCTGCCTACGAGCGCGAGCTCATTGGGCTGGTGCAAGCGGTTCACCACGAGGCCTTACCTCTAGGTTGCGCCTTCGTCGTCCGCACCAACCACTACAACCTGAAATTCCTCCTAGATTAGTGGCTCGTCACTATCCCACAACATCAGTGGGTGAGCAAGCTTTTGGGCTTCGATTTCCCGGTGGGGTATAAGCCAGGGAACACCAACATCATCGTCGACACGCTGTCTAGGCGGGAGACTGACGTGGCCTAGGCGTGTGTGGTGTCCACCCCCGCTTCGACCTGTTCGCTTCCCTACGGCAGGCAACGTCCACTGATCCGGTCTTGTGAACCCTATGCGACTAGATTGTGGCCGGCGAACTCCAGGAGCCGTCAGTCCTGGGGACTGACGGAAGGGTTGGTGACGTATGCGCGCTGTGCGTACATTCCACCTGCATCACCGCTGCTCGCCGACGCACTAGAAGCTGCACACGGGGTAGACCTGTTCAAACGTCGGGTTGGGCTTTGGGACGGTTCTGGAAAAGCCCTCAATGGTCAAGCCCGAGCTCTGCTTAGCCCAACATGCAAATCCCGGCCCGAAGTCGAAAAAACCCTAATTTCCCATTCTCGAAATTAAAATATTATTAATTTTTTTCTAGAATAAAAGTCTTTTTAGGCTTGCGGGCCAAAAATTAAGGTCCAAGCCCAAAAAATTGGGCTAGGTTGGGCCTCTCGGGTCAGACTACGCCATGAACAGGACTACACAGGGCGGGCCATGAGAGCGTGATGCCTGGACTTCCATGTGCCTCGCGCCCGAACCTTGGTCTAGGACTTTGTCCGTGCCTGCCTTACCTGCCAGCGGAATAAGACAAAGCAACGCCACCCGGCGGGCCTCCTCCACCCTCGAGGTTCCATCCCAAGTTTGGGCAGACATTTCGATGGATTTCATTGAGGGCCTGTCACGCGTGGGTGGCAAATCAATCATGTTGACGGTGGTGGATCACTTCTCCAAGTGTGCACACTTCATTCCACTAGCCCATCCAGGGAAGAAAAATCCTGGCCGATTACCGCACCGGCAGTAACCGGTCTTACTGGTGGTGACCTGGTGAACAATAACTGGTCGAAAAATTTCAATTTCAAATTTGAATTTTTAACTGCATAATGCACTTTCTAGGTTGGTTTAAGCTTATTTTGTGCTAGAATACGTATTGTATTAGCTAAATATGCTTGAATTATTGTTTTTTTGTCTGGTTTGCACTTCATATGAGCAAGATATGTTAGATTACGTATTGTATGCACTAAATATGCTAGATTACGTATTGTATGAGCTAAATATGCTAGATTACGTATTGCATGAGCTAAATATGCACTTCATTAAAACACTTTCTAATTCAAAATTCGTCAATTCAAAATTCTGGCCGGTTTTTCCGGTTTTTAAAACCGGTTTTCGGGTGGTAACCGGTCCAGTTACCGGTTTTCAAAAACCCTAGTTCAAAATTCATTTTCTGAAAAATGGTTGGTTTTTTTCTGGAATTTCTGGTAATCGGCTGGTTACCGGTACCGGCCGCCGAGCAGGATTTGTCTCTGGAGCGGTTTTTGGATCCTTGAGCCCATCCATACTCAGCGGAATCGGTGGCCAAAGTCTTATTTTCCGAGATCGTCCGGTTGCATGACATTCCTACTTCTATCGTGTCAGACCACAACCCGATGTTCACTTCAGGTTTTTGGCGTGAGCTGTTTCGAGCTGTCGGCGTACGCCCCAATTTGAGCACGGCTTTCCATCTGCAATTCGATGGGCAATTGGAGTCGGTCAACCGGGTCATGCCATGTACTTCAGTCGCTTGACCGGTGACCGTCCCCGACATTAGCTGCATTGGCTTCTGTGGGCGGAATTCAGCTACAAAGTGTTACCTAGACACGAACATGAGAATCGAAATCCGACGAGGATTTGGGTTCCCGATTCGGGGGACTTGAAAAATAGGATTTTGGGATTCGACTACTATATGTTAATATAATACTAAAAATAAATGAATATATTTTCTATTGTAAATAATACTTATAAATGCTCAAATAGCCTCTCAGCACAGAAGATCCACCTCTTTCCTTGATATGGTTGCTTGCTGTCACATGTGAGGTGGAAAAGCAGTAAACAAAACAAAGGTAACACTTTCCTCTTCCAAACAAATGTGGGCATGTCCCCATCCCTGACATCTCTTCCTCCCCATTATTTCTTCTCTTCGAGGCCTTCCCTTCTTCTGTTCTTCTTCCTCCAAAGCCATGGCAGCCAAGGCGATTAGCCATTCTTTCTTTTTTCTAGTCTTCCTCCAGCTTTCCTTTGCCTAGCCATGGCCACGAACAGGGGATGTCGAGCTAGCGCAGCTTTTCCCCCATCTAGTCTTATCCTCCTACACTCCTACACCTGGGACACTGCTAAGGGTGTCCGATGCGTGTCGGCGGGTGTCCGATGCGCGTCGACACGGGGATACGCATAGACGCGGCAAAAAAAAGGATTTGCATGTCCAAATAACACCTACAACACTTTGTACCATACTGCGCTACAGGACACTCCTTTCCGTGTGGTCTACAGCCGAGATCCCCCGTCATTCCGGATGTACAAGGCGGGCGAAATTCTTAATGCTGCTGTGGCAAGTGGCCTCCAAGACCGTGACCAGTTTCTCGCTGATGTGTGCGAGCATCTGCTGCACGCACAGCAACATTACAAATACTACTACGATGGCAAGCATTGGCCCTTGGCATTTGCAGTCATTGACTGGTCTGGCTGTGTCTCCGCAACAGGCCGGTGGCTTTCCTAGGAGCTGGTGCGAAAGGCAAGCTTGCGCCCAAGTTCTACGGTCCATACAAGGTGCTGGCCAAAATCAACTCCGTCGCCTACCATTTGGAGCTACCGGTGCACGCTCGCGTTCATGACGTCTTCCACGTCAGCTTGCTCAAGAAGTTTCGGGGTGAACCACCATTGTCTCTGCCGGCACTTCCCAACATTCTCCATGGCCGTGTGCTGCCTACTACTCAGTATGTCCTTCGCGCGAGTTTGAGCAGGAGCACTTAGCAGGTGCTTGCAATGGGTGGGCAAATCCGCTGTCGAAGCTTCTTGGATGGATGCTCCAGCTTTTCGGCAGCGGTATCCGGCTTTTCAGCTCGAGGACAAGCTGTTTGACAAGGCCGGGAGAGATGTCATGTACGGTATCCAATACCAGCGCCATAGACGTCGCCAGGAGCCAGCGGCACCAACATCCAGCGTGCCGGACGCGGCACAGTAGGCCTTCGGCCATTATTTGGTTTTCTCAGGATTTTTCTAGTTACGAGATTGCATTAGTTAGCCATGAGATAAGGTTAGTTGCAAGTTTTTAGTGGTGGTCTCATGTATATATTATGGGCTACGGCATCATTCAGATGAATTAAGCAAGGAATTAGTCTACCTTCCCAGTCTACAGTTCTATCTGTTCCCAGTCCCCTTCTTCCGTCATGTCTGCCCAATCCCCAGTTCGGCATGATCATTGTTCCCAAGTCCCAACTAACTAATTGAAACTTCTGACTTGAGTTCAGTAGCCTATTGTATACACCTGATTTGGAGTAGGATAGGAAAACAATCCCAGAATAATAGGTGATGATAGATATGTTTGCAATGCGCCAAAGCCTAATATATTGCGACAACTATTTCTATTTTACTCTTTTTTGCACAAAGTGCCAGATGCTATACTCTTGTGCAATTATTCATACTGGAATGACTAAGTACACTTGAGATATGTCTAATATCTTCAAAATTGAACATGCAGAGTTTTGAAGCTTTAAACCCCAGGGCAGTTGCTGTTGTGATAGACCCCATCCAGAGTGTCAAGGGGAAGGTGGTCATTGATGCATTTCGTCTCATTAACCCTCAGACCATGATGCTTGGCCAGGAGCCACGACAGACAACATCGAATGTTGGGCACCTAAACAAGCCATCTATTCAGGTAAGTACTACATAACATTGGAGCTTATGAGCTCTTGTTTTGTTAATTTCTTATAAATGATTATACCATCTCTGTGTTGTCAGGCTCTTATTCACGGGCTGAACAGGCACTACTACTCCATTGCAATCAATTACCGGAAAAATGAGCTTGAGGAAAAAATGTTGCTGAACTTGCACAAAAAGAAATGGACCGATGGATTGATTCTGAAGAGGTTTGACACTCATTCAAAGACCAACGAGCAGACTGTTCAGGTGTGTAGTATTCTACTTTCTACTCTCACGTAGAATGTCCTTTTAGTCGATGCTGCAAACTTGAGAGTTCCCGTGGTCTGTTAACCGCTTATCTGTGTTATCATGTGTAGGAAATGCTGAACCTAGCCATCAAGTACAACAAGGCAGTGCAAGAGGAGGATGAGCTGCCACCTGAGAAACTAGCGATTGCAAATGTGGGACGGCAAGATGCAAAGAAGCATTTGGAAGAGCATGTCTCGAATTTGATGTCATCAAACATAGTTCAGACCCTAGGGACCATGCTCGACACAGTTGTCTTTTAGTCTGTTACTACTGGTTATCCCAGCTCTCTACACAGAACCAGTTTGTTATTTATGTTTACAGGTTAGGAAAAAATTATCCTGCTGCTGCACTGTCATCTTTACGGTGTACTGTTAATCTATTTGTTAACTTTTGACGCTTTTTCTATCCGTATATCAAGCCCTAGCAAGTTCTGGTTATGCTTGTTCTTGTGAGACTTTTGTACCAAATTACCGTTCAGCGGTTTTTCGTGTTATAAATAGTGTAGCAGTGGAGCAGGTTCTGGCTTGCGCTATGCTGTACTGCTCTAGCAAGAGAATCTGTTTGATCTCATGAACCAACACTGCTGTCAGACAGGTTACCAAGTTCACGGTGGCTTACAGAGACTTTTCTGCTGTGCTTGGTACTAGAAGATGATCACCCCTGCTCAATAAAAAAAAGAGTAAAGGTCTACATTAAAGGTATACTGTTTTTGCTACAGTAAATATTTCACTATTTCTATAGTATTTATTACAGTGTCACAGTTAAGCACTGTTTGTACTCTTAACAAATCACTATTCACACAGTAAAACTTTACATTACACCAGATCCGGATGAACGGTCAAGTACATTGTCCTCCGGTTCCAGGTCATCATCCATGAATGAAGAATCAATTATAGCACTGTAAGTCCGTAATAGAAACAAAGTTAGCCGAACTGACAATTTGCAGCCATAATTAATCTTCTAAATTTCTTCAACAATTCCTCAAAAGGAAACTTTCTTAAACAAAATTTCATCTGATTTGCTCCCAAACAGTGGTAAGAAGTGGATCACGGTAGAGGACTAGGTGCCCAACCACGAAGACAAGCAAGCCTGGAAGAGAGGGTTCCGCCATGGCGAGAGCTTAATAGACACGAGGCCACGAAGAGGGACTCAGCCATGGCAAGAACAAAGACACAGAATGGATGGGATGACGTGAGGTTGGCTACTTCGTAACAATTCCGTCGTGTGCATAGTGTTAGTTCGGTTCACCTGGAGCACATGATATGAATTTACGATGTAGACGATTACGAGTAATTATGACCCAAATATTCTCTTACCAACAAAACATGTGGAAAAATTTCTGTGTAGTTTGGTGAAAGAAAATCTATGCATTTTTCTTTACTACTTAAAAATATTGAGTTGATGGTTATCGTTAGTTTCAAAGTTTAAGATGGCTTCTCGTTTTGCTTTTGCAAGAGCAGAGGGTTCGAGCCATTTCACGAAGTAAACCAACTCCATTTGCCTGGCCTAATAAATCGTAGCCATTTCACCCAGTAAGTAAACCAACCTGAAATTACCATTTGCCTGGCCTAATAAATCGTGAGGGTCCGTCCACACAAGGTAGTCATTGTAACTAATACATATTTGGGCCTTTTGTGCTAAACGGTTTGCTAGAGACTTTTTGGAATAATTTGACAATACTCCAGCTCCTTTCAAGCGGATTTGGACAAGCGAGTGTGTCACAAAGCTTAAGGTTTTTGCTTGGCTCTTGTACATATTGTAACCTGTTTTATATTTATAGTCATTATATCGGGCCTTTTAAACGGGCTAGAGACTTTTTTAATTTGACTTCTCCCTCTGTACATATTGTAACCTGTTTTATATTTATAGTAATTATATCGCAGTAGGAGCCTCCCATGCTGTTTTCCCTAAAATACATGTCATGATTTGAAAAAGAGTCCAAACAAATGTCTAAAGGTAAATAGGTCTTATAGGATTTATTTCCGGGAAACACTATAGACTAATACTGATTTTTAAAAATAATATTACTTTAATTAATACTTACAAAATTAAATAGTGATAAAGACATCCCATCCACTGATACAACTATTCCTACTGCTTCTGATATGCAAGGACTAATTACTAGAGCACGTGCTCACTAACTAAATTATCAGGTGATCTTGTTTCTCAGAATGCATCCATATTCTATGATGCTGCCTAAAGCACACGATATTATTTTACTTAGGAATCAAGGATCGGGAGACAAGCTAAATGGAGATGATGGCAGCACCAAGCATGGAGATGATCATATGAGGAATGAATATTTATATACTGAGGCTTAGCAGAATCTAGCATGAATACTATATATCAAGTTGTTTAGGCCAACACTTGGCAATATTTGAGTAAAGGAACTTGGTGCTGTGTCACCTATGCTAATGGACCATGGGCCTTGTAATTCGGGCTGGACACCTAGGGTTTGACACTGTTCACGTGGTACTGTAAGGTCGAGGAGGCCGACTAGAGGGGGGTGAATAGGCGGTTTTAAAAATTCTTTAGGATGAAACCGAGTTTTATGCTGAATTGTAAATCAATTCGGTCTTGCTCAATTAAAACCTAAATCAACTAGTATTGACAAAGTGCACCAACAAACACATTGTTTCTTAACAAGTTTCTTTGTGTTTTCCGTGAGAATTGGATACTACGTAAAAGCAATACTCTGTGCATTCTCAGGTTTGACAAGCTTAAAGTCTTTGGAACCGAGAGGGAGACCGGAGCCAAAGCAATAGAGGAGCACAAGGAGGAGGGTAACCGTATTTATTACCTAGTGATGAAGAACAAGAAGGTCAAAGCGGTTGGGAAGGAGAAAGTCAAGCAGCCCATGCGGCTGATCAAGGAGGAAGGAAGCCGTGTGATGGGAGAGCAAAAGGGAAGGAAGCCCAAGAACTTAAAGCTCGAGTTTTGGATAAGATTTTCAAGCCCAATTTAGATCTCCCACAACCCCAACCGAAATCAAATTCGGATTCGGAATCAGCATCAAATTCGGATTCGGAATCAGCATCAAATTCGGATTCAGAATCAGCAGGACAGTCCGGATTAAAACGGTCACAACTTTCACAAACACAGTCCGATTTGAGTGTTCTTGGGCTTGTTGGAAAGATAACTTCAAGACCGATCCAACGGATCCTCCCTCACTCTGAAATTCCTCATGTGTCAAAAGATATGATCAAAACAATATGATGGTTGTAAAATCAGAGTTTTTTTTTGTTTTGAATGTGTCGGAATTGGAGTAGGACTCCTAATCCGAATTAGAGTAGGTGTAGGGCCTCTTGGTCAGCCATGAGATAGAGAAGAGGTACTATATATTGAGGGGGTAGACCCCCATTGTAACCTCAGACCACGTTTGAGAAAAATCAATCTACTAAAGTTTTCGAGTTTAGCTTTGCTACCGAAATTCCATAGCGATTTTGGAGTGTCTTCTTCAATCAAGATCATTGAGCCTTTCCGCTGGGAATTGGGTGCACGATATATCTTCGCTTGGTGGTTGGCGAAATCAACACGAGTGTGTTTTGGTGGATTAAAGAGTGTTCGTCCCTTGCACTGGCATTGGAGGATCATTACAATTCATCAAGACTCCTGTGAGTATCCATCCTACGTCGAGAAGATCGGGCGACCCCGTATCATCTTGGTATCAGAGTTCCGTTGACTCGGTAGGATCTTTATCCAGTTATCTAATTTTTTTCTCCTATACACGAAAAAGCCATACAAAAAAATTTCTTTCAGCCGTAGTATTTAATTTGTTATTCTAGAGAGTTTTGTTAAGTTTTTGTCCATTAGAATCAAGTTTAGTTTGCTGATCTTGAATTCTTTTGCGTTGCTTTTTATTTGAGCCTAGTTTGATTTTTTTAGTCGTGTTTATATAAAAAAAACACAAAAAAAGTGAGACACCAATTTATCCTTTGTGAACCTTTCAATCCTTTTGCGAATACTTTGAACCTATTTAAAACTAGCTAAATCGTTGCTTAGGGTTGCATATTAATATTTGTGTTCTTGCAATTGTTCAAAGAACAAAAGGTGGGAAAGAATTTTTGCTCATTTTGGTAGAACAAGAATTTTGGCCATAGTTCAAAAAAAAGGGAAGAGAAAAAAGAGAAGAGAAAAAAAATAAAGAAGAAGAGAAAAAGAAAAGAGAAAAAGGAGAAAAGGAAAAGAAAGTGAAAAGCCGAACCATATACTTGAGCAAAAAAATCATCACTCATTCTTGATTCAATTGTTAGAATATCAATATTTTGTGCAATCTTGTGCCCTAGTTTCATTATTTGCAACTAGCTAGCGTCTTTCTATAACTTGCGCAATACGAGCTATTTTGTTATTCACTTATATTTTATATAGATCATTCCTTGATTGCACTAAGTTCCAATATCTTTGCGTGTGAGTTGCTTTGATTTTCACTTATATGTTTGTGATCGGCAACTAGCATTGAATTCTAGTTTGGATATTTACTTAGCTTTACAATATCTAGAATTTTCATATTAAGTAGGTATCCATACGAAGCTCCACATAACATCCATTGTCGTGCTTTGACTTGCTCTTGAAATTCGCACATTTCTCACGTTGTTTCAACCTGTAATATCAAGTGTGAGTTTGTCACCTCAATTCACTTCGGAAAGGTAAGAATGTAATTTGGTAAGACAAGTGAGTTTGAGAGATACACATACACCTATATACATATTCTTTGCTTTGCTGCTAACAATGACAGATCGCGAGTATACATATCTTCCCTTTTATGGCAGTAATGATACATAGGAGTATCTTGAGTGGGTACAAAACATGGAGTTCGAGCTTGAATCCCAGAAGTTCGAATCAGAAGCCAAGGAAGTGAGAGTGACCACTATGTTTTTTACGGACTATGCCTCTAGTTGGTGGCAACAACTATGTGAAAAACGATTCATTACATCTTGGGTCTATTTAAAAAGGACCATGAGAAGAGAGTTTGTTCCATCCTATTATGAGCGGGAACTACTACGCCACGTGGATTGCATTACACAAGGATGCAAAGTTGTTGAAGATTACTACATTGAGTTGAATCATGCAATGCGCCGTGCCAATATCACTAGTGCATATCAAGAAAAGACATACTTCAAAGCAGGGTTGAATTATCAGATCGTTGCTGCACTTCAAGATGAATATTTTCGTAGTCTGCAAGATCTGGTGAAATATGCTATGAAGGTGGAAAAGAGACTTAAAGACATGCAAGCACATCAATTAAACCTGCGCCGGCTCTTTAGTTCTTATTCATCCACTGGTGTGTCACCTGAGAAGAAGATTGAGCATGGAAAATTTTCTTCGACCGAGGTGATGAGTAGTGCTGCCCCTTCACAACCCGCAACACGTGAGGAGGTCGTAGTTGGTGGTAGTTGTGCCATTGCTGGCCCACGGTCTTACAAGGATGAGATGTATCAAAACCCATGTGAGAATGAGAGCCACATAGCCAAATTGAGTGAGAGTGATAAAAAAAGTGAGTTGTGTGATTCCACCATATGAGAGGTTGAGAGCATCCCAATTGAGAGTGTGAGAGATACACTAAAAGAAAAGAGAGAGATAGATGATAGTCCAAGTAAGAATATTTTTGAACCTAACAACTTACCCTCTATTTTTAGTGTTGTACCTCACATTGTGCAGGTTGACCAAGCAAATAAGGAGTTGAACATTCAAAACCCATCACCATTGGAAGAGAAAGATGAAGAGATAACCATGGTTGGAGAGGGAATGCCTGCTACCCCGTGGTTACATGATGACATTACGATACCCGCGGCACCTATATCACATGAGGAGGACGATCAAGGTAACACTATTGGTACTGAATCGAAAGTTCATCAAGATAAGGTGCGTAACACTGAGAACTCCATTATTCATTTGATGATTCTAAGTTCTAAATTTGGTATGCTTAATTTTCATAATATGGAATTGATTACTCATGTAGAGGTTCTTACTAGAATATCCCTTAATGATTCTTTGTGTTATATCATATTCGATAGTTCTAAACAACTATCTAGTGTGATCAAGAAAGTTCTTGAAATTTCATACTTAAGGTCACTAGTAAATAGCTACATAGACATATAAATTCAATTTGATTGAAGATGTTGGTTTTGATAATATGTTTCAAGTTTATCGAATATGCATTACTTGTGATAATCTTGCTGATCTAAAATTACATGTTTTGTGCAAACCATCTATTGAGCAATATCATGATCTCTTTAAGATGAGTTTAAATACAAGTGTCTATTGTTTAGAACGCAATATGATGCATACTTATTTATCTCTTAAATGTATAACTAATCAGAGTAGCGCAGTTGAAGCATGGAATGATATCAATTTGTTTTCACCCAGTTTCAATGACTTTGATGTTGGGAAGGTCAAATTTTATCATATGAGTCAGTTGTGCAATTTGAAATGTGATTTCGAGCTATCGATGGTGCAAAAAAACGCGAATAACACAACAATTGATTCATACATATATCACGTATATACGTTGTTCTCTTTGTTGAGTACATATTCGGCAAATCATCATGCGCTACACAGAACTTGTTTGGATGATAAATACATATACCATGCATATACGTTGTTTTCTTTGTGTTGCACATTTTCAGGCTATCAAAAGCCGATGACGGCTTTTTTGAAGAAAGGAAGGATGATGAGGATATCCCAACTACTTATGAACAACAGGTGCAATTGTTTCTTAACAAGTTTCTTTGTGTTTTCTGTGAGAATTGGATACTACGTAAAAGCAATACTTTGTGCATTCTCAGGTTTGACAAGCTTAAAGTATTTGGAACCGAGAGGGAGACCGGAGCCAAAGCAAAAGAGGAGCACAAGGAGGAGGGTAACCGTATTTGTTGCCTAGTGATGAAGAACAAGAAGGTCAAAGCGATTAGGAAGGAGAAAGTCAAGCAGCCCATGCGGCTGATCGAGGAGGAAGGAAGCCGTGTGATGGGAGAGCAAAAGGGGAGGAAGCCCAAGAACTTAAAGCTCGAGTTTTGGATAAGATTTTCAAGCCCAATTCAGATCTCCCACAACCCCAACCGAAATCAAATTCGAATGAACTCAGAATCAAATTCGGATTCGGAATCAGCATTAAATTCGGATTCGGAATCAGCAAGACAGTCCGGATTAAAACGGTCATAACTTTCACAAACGCAGTCCGATTTGATTATTCTTGAGCTTGTTGGAAAGATAACTTCAAGACCGATCCAACGGATCCTCCCTCACTCTGAAATTCCTCATGTGTCAAAAGATATGATCGAAACAATATGACAGTTGTAAAATCAGAGTTTCCTTTTTTGTTTTGGAATGTGTCGGAATTGGAGTAGGGCTCCTAATCCGAATTAGAGTAGGTGTAGAGTCTCTTGGCCAGCGATGAGGTAGAGAAGAGGCACTATATATTGAAGGGTAGACCCCCCATTGTAACTTCAGACCACGTTTGAGAAAAATCAATCTACTAAAGTTTTTGAGTTTAGCTTTGCTACCTAAATTCCATAGGGAATTTGGAGTGTCTTCTTCAATCAAGATCGTTCAGCCTTTCCGCTGGGAATTGGGTGCACGATAGATCTTCACTGGGTGGTCGGCGAAATCAACATGAGTGTGTTTTGGCAGATTAAAGAGTGTTCGTCCCTTGCACTGGCATTGGAGGATCATTACAATTCATCAAGACTCCCGTGAATATCCATCCTACGTCGAGAAGATCGGGCGACCCCGTATCACTAAGACAATGATTGCAATCCTAAGGAGACAAGCAAGCAATTTAATTCTATAAATGTAAATCGCAAGAAAGTAAAGCTCAAGAAAGCAAACCACAAGAACACTTAAACTTTTTCCCATGGAGATCGTAAACTTGCCGGTTTCCCATAGTCCACGTTGAGGTAATCCCAAATGAATTGGACCGGTTCCACAAATTAAGCTTACACCTCGAATTCACTCAGGGTTGCCCTTCCTCCACTCTAGAGATGGCGAGCACCAAGCCACTCACAACCGCCTGGGTTTTCTCACAACCTTATTTGAAAAGATCACCAGCACAACTCCTCCAAGCCGTCTAGGTGTCGGCAAACACCAAGAGAAATAAGTTGGACACGCTCACTTGAACGAATCAAGTGTCTTAGCTCAATGGATACTAAATACAACACCTAATGCAATACATGCACTAGGATTTTACTCTTTAAGCTCACTAAGTGCGACACATACACAAAAGAGAGGAGAAGACTTGCTCTTTGCACAAGGGGAACAAAAAATGACACTAACACCCTCCCACAACTGACCACAAGGGGTATTATACATCTACACAAGAAAACTAGCCGTTGGAGGAGAATCTGCAGAAAAATAAAAAAAACTCGGTCTAATCGCCAACCACTGGCCGGTCAAATTGCCCTAGCTCCAATGGATATAAAAACTAGTCGTTGGACACTCAACCAGACTGACTTCCCTCACAAGGGCCGGTCAGATCGGACCAAGATCGGTCAGAATTCCAGGGGACGGTCAAACCTCTCGACAAAGGAGCCAACAAAACCCAGAAAACACCTTCTCTGGAAAAAGCTGACAGGGGAGGTTGGCCGTGGGGCCAGTTAGACCACCAGAGATAGGAAAAATAGATTTTGCATCCGGCGTCAACTCAATTTTGCAAAACATATTGCTAATTGATGCGCGATGCAAATAAGGTATGAAAGCATGATTCTCAACAAGTTGCAAAACACATTTGCCGACTTTCAGAATTACATCACAAGGAATTTGGTATATAGACTTAAACCATCTGCAAAACACATTCACAAACAAAAGTCACGTGCTTCAAGGACTATGCATAAGCTTTAACTATTTGTAAAACACATTCGTAAATATCGGCAACATGCTAAAAAGAGCTAGAGCAAGCACTAAGAACTATCAATACATGCCACATTCAAGCTACTAGTCAAGACCCCTCTTAATAGTATGATAACCTATACTGGTAATCTGATCTCTACAACACACACCAAGACTGGTAAAATGACTAATAAACAAATCCCTACCTATGCTAGTTATACATTTGCCTTGAGCATCCATCTTGGAGTGGTAATTTGGTTACGAACATCTTCACTCCAAGTCCAGGATCTTGATTTGAATATCATCAACACATGATGATCTTCTTCACCTCATGATCTTGTCTTGATTCTCATCAACATATGATGATATCCTAAGTCTTCATCATCATAGGACTAAACCTATTTCACCAACTCATGAAAAATGTCAGTCTACATGACGATTGTCATTAATTACCAAAATACTCTATTAACTCATAATGGCAGGTCTATATTCTTAATCCCCCCTTTTTGGTAATTGGTGACTGATACACGGGATGCCCGATTTTCACGACGTAGGATTGATGATAACTTTGGATCCGTGCAACCTGACGAACCGATGGCGTCAACTACTATCAAAACAACAACCCACGACAATAGAATTTTCCCAACCACACGCTCGTGATCCCATCTACCCGACCACACAAAGTAGACGTGTCGTCGCTCTTACAAAACACAAGGAATCACAAGAACAACGGGGTTGAGAACGCCCAATTCCCTTCTAGATTGCAACTGTATGTCAAACCCTAGGAAGAATAAGCATATAGCTCTCTCTTAAAATAATAGATTGACTCCTCGTTCCCCCCATGCATCGATGCACACACAACAAATAACAGAAGTTACAGTACTGGCCCACATGCGCTCTGCTCAGCCACACACCCAGAAAAAGAAACTCTCCAAAATCTTGCAAGTACATGCTTCCTTTCCTTTCTTTCTTTCCACGTACAACACGTCTCCCACGCGGCTTCTTCCTAGTCTTTTCGCCTCCTTCCTATTTCCTTCCAGCAAGGAACATGCATGCTGATTTCTTTGATTTGGGGATAATAGCTAGCTCTTCTTCTTTTTTTCCTTCTCACACAACACACATGCATGCATGTAGGGGTCACATGGCACAACCGAACCTCCATGTTGCAGCTAACAAAGATCTTGTTCAATGCTTCTTGCTCCATTGTCCACGGTCTCACATGCTTCTATATGTGTATAACTGCACAAACAAAACATGGAACTATTAGGTAGTAACATATTTTCATTTGTAAGATTAAAATCATTTAAGAGAGAGTTCACATGTTGGTTAATTATTTTAGCCATTGCTCGTGTAATCAGCACAAATGGCTGTTTTAGAACACTAGAATAATCTTGAGCAGTACCACTTGACGAGGAAGATGTGCTAGTTGTAGGGGTGTAACACCCCAGCCCAACATTGAGCCTGGAATGCCACTAAACTACTATAACCATCTAATTTACATCAACTTACTATAAAATTTCAGCAAGCATAACAACATTAAAACCCATCCACGAATTAGCATTAACACAAGCATAACACTATGACAATCATAGATAAATTAGACCTAGGAGCATAGCAAAATAATTAACCAAGATTAACATAAACCAAGCATCTATGGTTATTCAATACCATCATGTCCTAGACATAAATATTCATGTTATTCTAAAAATTTCTCATGTCCAATGAATCAAATAATTGGGTGAACTTCACCCAATTATTTGATTCATTGGACATGAGAAATTTTTAGAATAACATGAATATTTATGTCTAGGACATGATGGTATTGAATAACCATAGATGCTTGGTTTATGTTAATCTTGGTTAATTATTTTGCTATGCTCCTAGGTCTAATTTATCTATGATTGTCATAGTGTTATGCTTGTGTTAATGCGACCCGTGGATGGGTTTTAATGTTGTTATGCTTGCTGAAATTTTATAGTAAGTTGATGTAAATTAGATGGTTATAGTAGTTTATTGGCATTCCAGGCTCAATGTTGGGCTGGGGTGTTACACCGGTATAGCGGAGTGTTCACCCGTCGATGACACACTCTATCCTTCACTCCCGTGAAGTCCCCACCAAAGTAGGATTTTATCTAGAGCTCTCCGGACTAGTCACGGTAAAACTACCATATCTCCTAAACCGTAACTCCAAATCAAATGATCTCGGTGCCAAAAGAAAGCTAAGACCAAGGGCTACAACTTTCTAAGAGGTGATAAGATCAGAAAACGTACGGAACTTACCCAAATCTGACGAACAAAAGCGCTGTACTGCAGGGACGAGGGTGGCGGCGGTTGGAGAGGGGGGAGGAGGGTGGCGGCTTGGGGAGGGAAAAGGGAAGGGGAAGGGGTTTTAGGGTTTAGGGAGAGATACCCCCTTTGGCCAGCCCCTCATGGGCCACCTGGTGAGGCCCGTCCAGTTCTTTGAAAAACACAGAAAACCCCGAAGAAAAAACGATTGATTCTCCCATTAGCTCCTTCTTACGAAACTTCTTCTAGTACGCCGATTTACTTTTGGGGTATTACATTCTACCCCTTAAATGAATTCGACCGAATCTACTCACCGATCTTAGGAAAGAAATCAGCTGGAATGAAATAACGATATCCCAAGCTTGGAATTGCTCGATTACTAACACTCGAGCACACCAAGCGATCGTGCCGCGATAAGGACCCGAGACGGTCAACGCGATATGCCAACTTCCAAATTTCTAAAATTTTGAAAACCAAGATAATCCAATCGAACTAGAGAGTCATCATCGCATCCACGCAATGCTAACTCTCCACCAAAAGGTTAAATCCCAAAATTTGACATTTCAACACGAAAACAAATCCATTTTCTAAATAGGCGGTTTACGAATGAACACCACGATGACCAAAGAAGAAACCACTCGAATGCCCAAATCAAATACTTCTTTTGGTTTGTTTGAATTAAAATGAATCGAGACATGCCAACACAACGCCAACTCAGTTACGGAAAACAACAACAACAACACATAACTCAAACGAAATCAGAAAACGCTTCACTAGCAGAAACATCCTTTTCCTCGGTTTCTCTTTAGGAGTAAAACTTCTCTCGAACCTTGGAATTCAAATTCATCGCATACCACATGTGCTTAAACCTTTTAATTGAACATCCTCAAATTATGCTCAAACTGAAATACATCATTAACACCATTGTGAAGAGGCTCCATTGAATCCTCCAATTAGTCTAGGCATCTCATTCTACTAATCAACATTAATTTGATTGAAGGCACCCAAGGCGCCACAAAATAGATCCCACAGTCACATTACCTCTAATTTTCAAGAACTACTCGAATCCTCGGTACACATGCTCATGTACTACATCGAAAAGGTTCTATCAATGATCATTCCACTTGCTCAGAAACTCTATTATTCCACTTTCTTTACACACACTCATTGTGTGACCAAGGTCTAACATAAAAATGTAAAGCCCAGATTCAACCTCTAAGACTCTTACAATGAACTTACGGTATACTTGATAGGGAATTCTTTGATCGGATAACTAAAATTCCTAGAATCCAAACAATATCCTCAATCATTAATATCAATATTCCTCACTAATCAAGTAACTACCTAATGTGATTAGCTTCACCAAACTTGAACCCACTAAACCACACTATTCCATTTCACCCACACGCATCCATAACATACACATTCGCAAGACTTTAACTAATTGACCAAGTTTCAAACTTTTGAATATTTCAATATTCCACCGACATGAACAAGGGTTCTTGAATTACAATTCACTATTGGTTTTACTAGTTGTAACAACATAATCAGTTTTACCTCAACGACCATCATTCCTTTGGATCCAATTCTCTACAAGATTTATATCACAAAATCAATTCTTCCTCCAATGCTCTTGAAATAACTTACAACATCGGTCTCACCTCAACATATACTTGACCACTACTAACCGGATGTCACTCTATACCCCATAAGGTTTTGTAAAACAAATTGATGAAGTGGCAAATAAAATGTTTTTTTCAAAGGAAAAAAAATTTCTTTTCACAACAATCATAAGACCGGGAGAAATAGACAAATAACAAGGATCTCGGAAAAGCAAAAGCGGAGACCATAATTGAGGGCACAAGTCCCACAAAAAGAGAATATGAAATCTCAAATAAAACAAAGCACCACTTTTGAAAATCGAGAAACTCCTATGTGGCAAAAATAGAAAGTTTAGTCACACTTCAAGTAAACTGTGAGTTACAAAACTTGACTTCGATCTCGAATACTTCTACTTCACTCTTTCTTTAACAAAGAAAGTAATTCTTTTTATTATAACGTCACGTTGCCCACTCAAACAAGAAAAGTTGTAAGACCAAATCACATGAATCACTTAAGAACCAATAAAGCTTTCCAACAAGCCACTTGCTCAATCCAATCCCAGCTACTACATAAACCATGAACTACAAAAGATCACGGATGCAAAACTTGAAAATTTTCATTTGAGCGATACCACGAGTGACGATCAAATTACCTTCTTTCTATAAGAATCGACAACACACTACCAATCTATTGCTGATAATCTTACTAACATCCAGAATAATACATTGTTAACGAAAATTCATCATAGTCTACCCTTCCATTGTGCAGCTCTCTAAAAACTCACCAAATTGTTTCATACTACTTTATCATCTCGTCCTCAAATCGAGAGTCCACCAAAAGCTTACAAACTACTACAACAACAACTTTATTTTAGCAGAGATCTACTACACAAATCAAAATGTTATACCAAAACACTTTCATTATGGACATGCTATCGTCTGACAATTCCACTATCATGAAAGCATAGGCCACCAATTAATCCCACAGTTCACCTCTTATAGATGCTCAACACCAAACGTCAACACACAATTGTTGCACTCCAACCACTGTTGCTATCAACTGGCTTTATCAAGAAATCTAGATGCTACCTACTTTCCTTTTCAAATCACATGAACAATCACAAATACATGTTCAATTGTCCATCCTCATATTCATATTTCGGTGCAAAATCCCGACAAAACTTCCAAAATCATAGCCTCCCATCGATCAAAAAGTCTCAACAACTCTTGCTACCAAATTCGTCCAATTATTCTAGTTAAAATAACTATATAGAAACTCCTTCTATAATATAAAATTATCTAGTATCTACTGAGATAAGATAACTCCAATATTAATATCCACTATGGTAATAATCTAGCATCTCCCCAACTTTTCCTTCCCACACAGTAAGATTAATCCACCGAGACGAACTAATCCAACAAGTTTAGCAAAACTACATAATTTTAATGATCATACCTGGTCATCAATGTTCTACAATTCTTAATAACTCCTTTTAATCCAATTAGGTATAGCCATACTATTAATCATAGTTCATCAAGAACTACCACATGACACCATCAAGTTAATCAACTTTCCTTCCAAGGTTCTTGGTTAAGATTGATTATACACCACACTCTGAGACCCAACTTGATAACACATACCATATCTATTAATTTATTTAATTACAACCTTTAACTTAACCACAACAAGACATCGCTAAAGGGTTTTAATATTTTCTTTTATTACAGAGAAGCATTCAACTTCAATACTCAAAATACCCAAAAGAAATACATTTGGTCAAAGCTTCCACATGTTAAAGGACTTGAAAAGAAAACTTTCGTTATCAAAAATACCAAGCTAACAAATGAGTCATTTTTCCCAACAAGAAAGGCATATCTCTCGTGAAAAGATCAACCTTGCAAATTAACGACGTTCACAAGAAACAACAACGGATCAACGATCGGAGAACAAATAATAACTTAATATAACCAACAAAGACCAATGAAAATACATCAACTGCATTGTAAATACTAACCCAAGAAAATTCATCAACCGCAACTATAACAGGAATAATCAAATTCAAACTCAAGGAAGAAAACAACTTTTCTAAAGAAATATATCCTCAACACCTGTAACTAAGTTACCCGATGTAAACACTTCACCACTATCATACAACAAACGGTGATATAACTTGGCCATGCATATGGCCACAACCACAATCTCTACCTCTCGACTATCATGACCCATAGCAATCACATAATCAAATCATAAGTAGTCGAACCAATTCAAAACATAAAACATCAATACAACATAGCAGGCGTAAATGCGATACTCATCCCATTCCCATCCTCATCACGCGACCAGTGTCAAAATTTTAAGTTAATTAACCATTATCAAATTTTGGTATATTTTACAAGTCCTAAAACAAGTTTTAGCAATTTTAGGTTAACTAAGTTATTAATCTATTCACCACGGACCTGAAGCCCGCTCTGATACCAACTGTAACACCCTAGCCCAACATTGAGCCTGGAATGCCACTAAACTACTATAACCATCTAATTTACATCAACTTACTATAAAATTTCAGCAAGCATAACAACATTAAAACCCATCCACGGGTCGCATTAACACAAGCATAACACTATGACAATCATAGATAAATTAGACCTAGGAGCATAGCAAAATAATTAACCAAGATTAACATAAACCAAGCATCTATGGTTATTCAATACCATCATGTCCTAGACATAAATATTCATGTTATTCTAAAAGTTTCTCATGTCCAATGAATCAAATAATTGGGTGAAGTGCATGATTCCAAGTGTGCTAGCCCTTCCCGAGTAAAACGTCATCACTGGTCACCTAAAAACAACAATAGAGCAAGAATGAGTCCAAGACTCAGCAAATACATAATAAAGCCATAAACAATAGTTTATTAACCATAATCAAAGTTATCATCATCATCCATTTAGTTAATGCCATTATCATTCTCAAACAAACAAGCCATATTCCATATAGGTAAAGTTGCACAATTTAACAATTTACTTAGATATGCGAATGCACCAACATGCTCATGCTCATATGCATCTCATCAGCTGATACCGGTATAGCGGAGTGTTCACCCGTCGATGACACACTCTATCCTTCACTCCCGTGAAGTCCCCACCAAAGTAGGATTTTATCTAGAGCTCTCCGGACTAGTCACGGTAAAACTACCATATCTCCTAAACCGTAACTCCAAATCAAATAATCTCGGTGCCAAAAGAAAGCTAAGACCAAGGGCTACAACTTTCTAAGAGGTGATAAGATCAGAAAACGTACGGAACTTACCCAAATCTGACGAACAAAAGCGCTGTACTACGAGGGGACGAGGGTGGCGGCGGTTGGAGAGGGAGGAGGGGTGGCGGCTTGGGAGGGAAAAGGGAAGGGAAGGGTTTTAGGGTTTGGGGAGAGATACCCCCTTTGGCCAGCCCCTCATGGGCCACCCCAGGCCGAGGCCCGAGTCGAGTTCTTGAAAAACACAGAAAACCCCCTGAAGAAAAAACGATTCAGATTCTCCCATTAGCTCCTTCTTCTGAAACTTCTTCTAGTACGCCGATTTACTTTTGGGGTATTACAAGGGGTGCCCGCATCATCCTTCCCCTCTTGAAAAGGAGTCGTCCTCAACTCTGATTCTTCTGGTCCAAATAACGGTGACAAATTAGCAACATTGAATGTAGAACTCATAGCTCTATCTTATATGCATTGTCATCGATCTTGTCAAGTACTTTGAATGGACCATCTCCTCGAGGTATCAACTTGGACTTACGCTTGTCCAGAAAGCGTTCTTTGCGTAGATGCACCCAAACCAAGTCACCCGGTTTAAATAGCATCTTCTTTCTTGACTTGTTTGCCTTCTCAGCATAGTAACATGCCTTTTTTTCAATTTCTTCTTTAGTCTTGACATGAATTTTCTTCACAAATTCAGCACGTTTTGACGTCTCCAAATTAGTATGTTCATGGGGCGGAAGTGGCAGCAAATCAAGTGGCATGATTGGTTTAAAACCATACACCACCTCGAACGGGCACAATTGAGTAGTAGAATGTACCACCCTATTGTACGCAAACTCCACATATGGTAAACAATCTTTCCACTCTTTTATATTCTTCTTGATCATCGTTCGTAGTAGCATTGAAAGTATTATATTCACCACCTCCGTTTGTACATCCATTTGTGGGTGACAAGTTATTGAGAATAACAACTTTGTCTCAAGCTTGGTCCACAAAGTCTTCCAAAAGTAGCTCATGAACTTGACGTCACGATCTGAAACAATAGTCATTAGCATGCCATGCAATCTTATAATTTCCTAAAAACAAGTCAGCTACATGCGACACATCGTCGCTTCTGTGATAGGGAATAAAATATGCCATTTTAGATAACCTATCAACAACTACAAAAACTTAATCTCTTCCCCTCTTAGTCCTAGGCAATCCTAAAACACAGTCCACACTAATATCCTCCCAAGGTATACTAGGAACAAGAAGTTGAGTATATAAACCATGTGGATTAAGTTTAGATTTCGCTTTGTAGCATGTCACACATCGCTGTACAAACCTTTCAACATCGCGTCTCATTTTAGGCCAATAAAAGTGATCGCTCAACATTATGATGGTCTTTTCTCTCCCAAAGTGTCTCATTAATCCATATGCATGAGATTCTTGCAATAAAAGTAAACGCACGGATGAATCTGGAATACATAATTTGTTAGTACGGAATAAGAGTACATCATGAACATGGAACTTGTCCCGTCCTTTCCCATCTTTGCATTTATAATATAGTTATGAAAATCATGGTTGGAAGTATATAAATCTTTCAAACTCTCTAATCCAGATACCTTTACTTCCAATTGAGTTAAAAGCACATTCTTTCTAGATAAAGCATATGGGAAAGTTTCAACGAATTCTACCCATTTATCATATCCATGGTTCAATTTAGCTTGGCTTTTCAAATATTTCAAAGCTTCATGATCAGAGTGGATAACAAATTCTCTAGGCCAAAGATAATGCTGCCAAGTTTCAAGCACATGTACTAATGCATACAATTCTTTATCATACACAGGGTAGTTCAATTGAGCACCTCCTAGTTTCTGACTAAATTATGCTACTGGTTTTCTTTCTTGCATCAAAACACCACCAGTACCTATTCCACTAGCACCACATTTAATTTCAAAAGTTTTAGTGAAATCAGGCAAAACAAGCAATGATGCTTCATTAAACGTTTCTTTAGCTCTTGAAAAGCCTTTTCTTTTGGTGCACCCCATTCAAACATAACACCTTTTTTAGTTAACTCATTTAATAAGGCATCAATAGTGCTGAAATCTTTAACAAAACGATGAAAAAAAGTAGCAAGGCCATGAAAGCTTCTGATTTGACCAACATTCATAGGGGTATGCCAATTCTTAATTGCTTCAGTTTTTGATTCATCTACCTCAATACCTTGTCCAGAAACAACATAGCCTAAGAACACAACTTTATCAGTACAAAAAGTGCATTTATCAAGATTAGCATACAATTTCTCATTCCTAAGCACTTCTAGCACTTGTCTAGTATGATCGTTATGTTCATCCATCGTTTTGCTATAGATCAAAATGTCATCAAAGTATACCACAACAAATTTAACCATGAATGCTCTTAAAATAAGATTTATCAATTGCATAAATGTACTAGGTGCATTAGATAAACCAAAAGACATAACTAACCATTCATACAATCCAAATTTAGTCTTAAAAATAGTCTTCCATTCATCACTAGTTTCATCCTAATCTGATGGTATCCACTTCTCAAATCAATTTTAGAGAATATAACATCACCACTAAGTTCATCTAGTATATCATCTAACCTAGGAATAAGATGACAATATCTAACAGTGATATTATTAATGGCACGACAATCAACACACATTCTCTATGTACCATCTTTCTTAGGAACAAGAATTACAGGAACAACGCATGGACTAAGACTTTCGTGTACATACCCCTTATTAAGTAGTTCTTGCATTTGCAGCTGAATCTCTTTTGTCTCCTTCGGATTAGTGCGGTAAGGTGGACGGTTTGGAAGTGATGCGTCGGAAACTAGATCAATTTGATGCTCTATTCCGCAAAATGGTGGAAGTCCCGCTGGCATCTCCTCCGGAAACACGTCCTCAAATGCATGCAAAAGATAGGAAACACCACTAGGAAGAGAGGTTAAGTCGTTAGTTGAAAGCAAAATAGTTGCATCTTTGTACACAAGTACAAAGTGCATCTTGGATGGGTTATTGCTCATATCTGATTTTGTGGCTAACATAACCAACCCTCCCTCACTCTTACTTTTTTTCTATCATATTTGGCTTGTCGCTCTCACTCACCAATGTGTGGAAATCACTCTTTTCTTTCTTTTTACTCTCATTTTCAGCAAGCTTCTTTTGCTGAAATTCAGCATGTATCTGACTAGGAGTCATCGGATTAGCTCCTTTGCCCCCCTTCCACTTAAAAGCATATCTATTGGAGCGACCATCATGTTTGTCCCCCCTTCCACTTAAAAGCATATTTATTGGAGCGACCATCATGTTGCACACTTCTATCATATTGCCATGGCCTTCCCAATAGCAAATGACACGCGGTCTGTAACATCCCAAATTGGGTTTATGTTTCAAATGTAATAAAAATGAGGATAAATTAAAACTTTTGCTGCCTCATGTGTTGTTACAGTGTTTGAAACCTCTTTCCTTTAATTGGTGGAAATTAAAACTCAAAATTTCCCCAATTAAATTCAAGTCATAAATCTCCTCAATGGAAACCTGGTGCCCAACCCCTCAAAATAATTTTCATTGGACCTAGGAGAGATGTTTAACACCTCAGAATTATTTCATAATTTTCAGAAATTATTTGATAATTTTTGAGGCAAGTCAAACATTAGTCAAACTCCTAAAATAGCCTTCGGAATTTTTAGAGAAAATGCAGTGCATAAAAGTCTCTGAAAATTTTATATAAGGTTCTTCCCACTGTTAGCAATCTCGAGTTAAAATTTCATAAATTTTGGAGTTTGTTTGCTACCCCAAATAATTCCTCCAAAGATCGGTTATTCAATTTCAAACCCTAACCGGTTTTCACTTGCTCCTCGGGTTCGGATCGGACTCGGGCTCGAGCCACTTGATTTGGTTCGATCAACTAAGCGCATCGGCTCGATCGTTTGGGCGCGGCGTTGTGCGTCGTTGGATCGGCATCGAGCGGCTCACGATCGCGTGAGCGTTCGGCCGTCCGAACGCCTCGCGCAACGTGAACCGTAGGATCCAAATCAACGGCGCGATGGAAGGGATGTTCGGACCGTCCGAGGTGCGGTGATAACCAACGTTGGATCTTGATCGTGAGGTCGACAAGCGATGGAGCGGTCGGGCCACCAAACTCAATAGCCGAGCGTTTGAGCGCGATAGCCGCACGATTGGAATCTATGCAATCTAACGGCCGTCCTCTTTTCGTGTTTCTCTCGCGCTCGCGCTCGGAAGTCAACGATGAGTGGTTGAAAATCGCGAGCATGGGCGTCGGGTCATCTCAAGCTTCGCCAGCGTCTTTGAGCATTGAGTGCTAGTGCTCACGACCCTCTAGTCGTCTTCTACCTCTGTGCACTGCCCCATCCCTTCGCCGCCGACGAACAAGCTTTTGACCGAAAGTTGCATTGCTTCCTCCTTTGTTCTCTCGGCCTATATAAGCTTCTTCATTGCTTCCTTAGCCTCCTTTGAGCACCACTGAGCTTTAGCATCTGTACTGGAGGTCCATTTGAGCTTTATCGCCTCAGTTCTTTGTCTGTCGCCATTGCCGCCATTGCCAAGTTTCAAGCTTTTCGGTGAAGGCGGTACCATTGGGCTTCATCCCTTTCATTCTTGCTCCCTCTGATTCCTCTCACCTCGGTGATCAGTAACCCTTAATCAATTTGGGTTTCTCCCGCAGGAATCTTATCAATTTGGTTTTTCCCCTCTTTCGGCCGAAAAATTGGTTATTGTCTTCTCCAGCTCCGGTAAGTCCATCTCTGCCCAATTCCTTGCTTCAGTAGGTACTCCATGCTATTGCGATCATCGTAGTAGTTTTAGATTTCGCTATTTTTTTCTTGAGTCGCCGGCGCATCGTCGGGCTTTGCCTCTGTTCCTTTGTCGATCTTCGTTGTCGGACGAAAAAGAGAGTTTTCGGTTATCGTTGAGTTTGGCCGTAGGATTTTAGATCAATCGCTTCGGATTCTTGTGGCGTGATCGGACGCGCGCTAGGTCATCGCGCGCGTGGCCGTCCGATTTTCGATCAACGATCCAGATCTGAGGAGAGCGTTGGACCGTCCGAACGGTTCAATCCGCGTGGACCGTTGGATCCAAGATCAACGGTTCACGTACGTGTGAACGTTCGGACCGCCGAACATCCTTGGCATCTGGTGCGTTCATCTTTCATCCAACGGTCGATGCTTAGGGTTGGCGCGTTCGCTCTGTTGCTGCGCGTGTGGGCTGTTGGATCAATGATCTTCGGCCCATGTTCTTCCACGTCGTTTATCTGAGTTATATTTCTCGGGTAGAGTTATTTATCAACTGAAAAATAGTTTTATCTTCCAAAATTCATAAGTAATTTTCTGTAACTTCAAAAATGATAAAACCAGTGCCATTATTTTTCATTCTTAGTAAACTTATTTCCAGTATAGGTTGCTCATTTGTCGCAGTAGCAGAAAAGATTTATTTTAAAAGTAAGCTTTAAACTGATTATCTTTACAACAGAAAAATAGTGGATCTTAGAAAACTCATAACTAATTATTGCAAGCTCCAAATGAGATGAATCCAGTGGGGCTGTTCATCTTATGAGGTGCTTGATTTATCATAAAAATTTCAGTAGCCGTGTCATTCTAGAAAATTTCACTAAAATCATTGCTTAGGTGAATAGTGATGTTTTTCCTTTTCTGGCCGACTGAAATTGTTTTGGCCATAACTTTTGCATTGAGAATCCAAATCAATTGGTTCTTGTTGCTTTAGTTCATAAAAATTATGTTCTTTCTACTGTAAAAATTTGAGAACTTTTGCTGAGTTTTGCTGTTGCATCTTTTGATATTTCTCGCCTTTTTGGTTCTTGTTGGTTCTTTCGATAGGTTGCGACAATATTGATCATATCGAGAGTGATCCTCTGCAGAGCAAAACAAATGAGCTTCAGAAGGCAAGATATTTGACCATAAATGTCCCATTACTTTCAAAGTCTAATATCTTGTTTACAAACTATATGTATGCATTGCTTTTGTGTCCAATTATTTTTGCCTGTTTAGAGGTAGCTATTCCTAATGCATTGTTGCCATTAAAATGTTATCCCCTACAACCATAAGTTATTATCATCATTTGGTGAATTAGAGCCCGTGATTTAATTATGCTCTTTTCTTGTCTTTTGCGATGTCATGCTTAGAAATGCTTAGCTACCAGTAGAATTGGGCGGTTATCGACCTAGTCGATGACCTTGATCACACAAATCATTTTGTTTATTTTTGGTTCAGCACCTTATGCTTTTGTTTTGTAAAACCGAAAATGAAACAAAATGGTTTGACTTAGGCACAATGGCATGTTGGTGTGATTGTTGGGTGTGACAAGGAAAGGTGCCTGTGTCCCTAAGGACCGAGTTACTTGTGTCACTAAGCCAAGCGCTTTGCGTACTAACCACATGAGGGTTATATGGGACCCCTCTTGACCTAGTACTTTGGAGTGTGTTATCTCCGAGTCGCAGGGAGGAGCGTTGTGTGTGTTGTGTGAAAAAGGAATTGTGTTCTTGTGTTTGGGTGTGCGGTGGTGGAGTTTCCGGGATGGACTCTCCACCTCGAGGGGCGTCGCAGTTGTCCGAGGCTTTACCCGTGAGGGGTAGTTGTCCGAGGTCAGCCACGACCCGACACAGCGTATGGGTTTCTATCCATATGGGCGACTCGAAGTTAATACATAAGATTGGAAGCGTCTCGTAGGACTTAGCCGTCTTGAAGCATACCAAAGGTAGTGTGCTTAATCATGTGGCAAAAAGGCGGTCTGGCATGTGGGTAAGTTGGTACACCCTGCAGGGATAAAACTATTCGAATAGCCTCGTCCTAGGTTATGGACATGCTTGGTAAGGTCGTGCAAGAACTAGACTACAACCTTTTTAAATTAAAATTTGACATGGTTGGCATGAATGGGTAATTCATGCTATTGTTGTGGTGACTAATGGTTTAGTCACTACCGTGAATTATTTCTTGTTGTTGATACTTGTTTACTCTGTTTTGTCAAATAAAATCAGATTGCAAAATTGCCTTCAATCTATTACATTATTGCAAATAAAACTTGCTTTATGCTTGCAAACTTGAGTCCTAGCTTTGCTCCACTTAAATACGCTTGCATATTGTTATCGTATAGATCTGTTATCATTCTTATATATCTTGCGAGTACATTCAAAGTACTCACCCACTTTTCTTTGGTCGCTTTTGTTCTGCAGAGGAAGAAGGTGAGCCCCAAGGGCTTCACTACGTGAGATGTCTTTGGGTTCGACGGCTAGTCTGCGCACAGTCGGTTGCCTTGTGGGTAAAAGGCACACCGTTGGGCTCTTTGTTTATCGCCATCTTATGGCACTTTTGCTTCATTGCTACGTAATATTTATCTGTTGGCGGTTGGCCTCTTTATTATAATTACTCTTGAATATTATTATGTATGTCTTTATTTTGTTACTCGGCTTTCGGTTCTATGTGATTGAGTGGAATTGATGCATGAACTTTTGTGAAGGGTGTATCTTGCACTCTGGGAAGTATACATTCCTCGGCGTCCTGAGTTATTATGCTTATGATGATAGGGTCAAGTGGTGGTGATCATTATAAGCTTAATAATCCCGGGGGCGTCACAAGAGGTTGGTATCAGAGCCATACTGACCATAGAAGCCGCTAGCTTGGTCGTCTTTAGGATGTTTGGAAAAACCCTATTTTCGAAGTATGAAACGATTTGTGAAAGCTTAAGGAGTTCTCAGTTTTACTCCTTACCTATCTTAGCTTTCTCATCTCATCTTGCTCTAATTTGAGTTTTAAAAGTTGTTTTCCTCTCATCTCCTCTTCAAAGGTAGTGTTATCGATTAAATGGGTTTGGGAACCACTTTGAGTTTGGCAAATTGAAGTGTGCAGATTTTGAAGTTTCTAGAATAGAAGACTTATTTGGAAGCTTGGATGCAAAATCGCTCTGAAGAACCTCAATTTCCGGACAGCAAGCTCGATGGTTTCTAGTGGGGTAGAAAATGAGAGTTTAATCAACAAAAATTTGTGGGGCTAAAAGGGTAAGAAGTGATATCCTATGTCTTGTGGCTAATGCCTCTCTAAGTTGGTCTTTACCCGATTTTTCCATGCAATAAGCTTTTGGTAGTGTTCGAAACTTTCTTCTCAAAGCGACTACTTGTTCATTCAATACAAGTTAGTCGCATCGAGAAGTTGGATCTTGTGTCTTATGAGTTTTGCATGGATCTTATGCCTCTTTGCAACTAGTTGGAGTTCGTTTTATTGCGAGTTATGTGTTCTGATGAGGCTTAGGGTTGTAGGCACTAATCCCTAGTGGATAGCTTATCTTTGCTATCCCTTCGTTATAGCTCTCAGTTTACATTTCTAACTCGCCTTGATGCAGCAGGATGGTGGTCGTACTCGTAGCGGCCGGGGCGCCAGAGGATCGGGATGAGGACTTCCACCTCCTCAGACCATGGTGAGGTTCTCGCTCGATCGAGCGGAACCGTATGGACCGTTCACGGATCACGGAGGTGATTGCGGAACACCTCCAACATCTCCGGTGCCTCTGGATCGGGGAGGAGGTGGCCACCCGCAGAGGGGAGGACTCTCGGAGTTCCTTCGCTCGACCACCCACCTTCTCGAGTCAGAGGACCCACTCGACGCGGATGGTGGCTGCGTCTCGTTGAGCGAAGCTCAACATCGCTCGATGCGGGATCACGAGAAGGCCTTTGTTCGCCTCCATCACCGGAGGCGGCACTCTCATGGTGGGAGAACTTCCTTGCCATGCGGCCACGAGGAGGGCCGCTATCACTTGGCGGAGTTCCGCCGCTTTCGGAGGGCTCATGTCCCATTGGATTGATGAAGTTGAAGAAGAAGGAATTTACGGCGCTCAAGCGGCGCAAATCGCCATCGAGTACCTCCATGAGTTCAACCATCTTTCTCGGTATGCTCACGAGGATGTGCCTACAGATGAGGCAAAGCAGGAGAAGTTCATGGATGGCTTGTCCGAGGAGCTTGAGACAAGCTATCTATTGTTGACTTCCCGACTTCGGACCTTGGTCGACAAGGCCATCATCGCCGAGCATAAGGCGAGGGCACTGGCGACTCGCAGCGTAAGTGGGAGGCCCGAAGGCATCGGGGCCGTTGCTCCTCGTCCGTATGGCGGACCAGGCTCGGTCGTCCCTCCCCGACGGCACCACCGAGGGCACGGCGTTCGTTCCACGCCCACCGCAGCGTGCCCGATCCACGTGCACTGCGGGACAGCGAGAGGCATCCGCAACCCGCCGCGGATGTCGTATGTTTCTTCGCCACGACAAGGGCATTATGCTAATAATTGCCCTAAGAAGATCGAGCGGCCCTCGTCCTAATGGAGGGCGCGGCAAGGGAGTGGTCGTGATCGAAGGCCCCAAATGTGGGAAGCGGCGAGTCAACCTTATCTCGGCCGAGGAAGCTCGGATGCACCCGGCGTCGTGTTGGGTACACTTTTCGTTAACTCTCGGCCACTCTTTTTTATTTGATTCCGGGCTTCTCACTCGTTTATATCGAGTCTTTTCTCGCACTTAGTGATCTTTGGTGATCCCTGCATGTTCCTTTGATTATTCATTCTCCGGTTCGGTAATGAGAGCTGAAAATGAATCTTGGGTGTTTTGATTGAGATTGGAGGAGTGAGATTTTGGCAAATCTTATTCTCCTCAATCTTTGTAAAGTTGGATGTGATACTTGGCATGGATTGGTTGTCTCAACATAGGGGACAAATCGATTGCGCGGAAGGTTCATTTCCCTCACGAGCCGTCGGCGGTCAAGTGGGAATTTTTCGAAGTTGCAAGAACCACACCTATATGCACTTGAAGCCAAGCCAACCATGGAGATTCATGAAGTCCCGTGGTGTGTGAGTTCGCGATGTGTTTCCAAGATCTGCCGGGATGCCTCCGTGAGAGACATCGAATTCGTCATTGAGTTGCTTCCTGCATCGCCCCTATTTCAAAGAGGTCAGTCGAATGCCTCCAAATGAATTGGAGGAGTGAAGAAGCGACTTGGCGAGCTTCAAGAGAAGGGTTTTATTCGCCGAGCTCATCACCGTGGGGTTGTCTGTTATCTTTGTGAAGAAGAAAGACAAGACTCTGCGGATGTGTGTTGATTACCGTCAGTTGAATCTGTGACGGTGAAGAACAAGTATCCTCGCCTCGGATTGATGACCTCTTGATCAATTGACCGGTGCTCGGGTATTCTCAAGATTGATCCGAGGTTGGGCTATCATCAAGTCCGAATCGGATCGGAAGACATTCGAAGGCGGCTTTCTCTACTCGTTATGGATTATACGAGTATACCGTTATGTCCTTCGGTTTGACCAATGCTCTGCTCTTTGCATGAATCTTATGAACATGGTATTCATGGAGTATTTGGACAAGTTCGTGGTTGTCTTTATCGATGATATCCTCATCTATTCGAGGGATGTTGAGGAGCATCTTGAACATCCGAAGCTAGTGTTGGGGAAACTTCGCGAGCATCAACTTTATGCGAAGTTCAGAAGTCGAGTTTTGGTTGAAGGAAGTGGCATTCTTGGGTCATGTTCTTTCAAAGATCCGGTGTCGCCGCTGATCCTAGCAAGGTCAATGATGTGCTATCGTGGGTCGGTAGAAGTCGATCATCAAGTGAGGAGTTTTCTCGGTTTAGCGGGATACTATCGTCGCTTTATTGAGAACTTCTCCAAAATTGCCAAGCCAATGACCGAGTTACTCGGAAGGGCGGGGCGTATGTGTGGTCTACGATTGCGAGAAGAGCTTTCAAGAACTCAAGAGGAGGTTGACCACGGCTCAGTTCTTGTTCTTCCGATGTCCACCAAGCTTCGATGTCTATTGCGGCGCTTCGCGAGGCTCGGTTGTGTTCTTATGCAAGAGGGCGGTGGTGGCTTATGCATCGAGGCGATTCGCGGCCTCATGAGCTTAATTATCCGACCCATGACTTGGAGTTAGCCGCGATGATCCATGCACTAAAGATTTGGCGGCATTACCTCATCGATGTCGTTGCGAAGTATATTCGATCACAAGAGTCGAAGTACTTGTTCACCCAACCGATCTGAACCTTAGGCAAAGAAGGTGGTTGGAATTGATCAAGGATTATGATATGGGTCTTCAATATCATCCGAAAGGCAAATGTTGTGGCCGATGCTCTCAGTCGCAAGGTTCATTGCAATTCCTTAATGGTCTTGGAGCAGCAGCCAGCCCTTCATGAAGAATTTCAGCGGCTCAACTTGGGAGTGGTTGAGCAGGGTTCTCTCGCTGCTTTGGTTGTGCAACCAACCTTGGAGGACCAAATCAAGGCTGCTGTGATCGGATGTCGGTGTGAGTCACATCAAGGAAAATATCAGGAGTGGCTCCGCTAAGTGCTTTTCTGAGGACGACCATGGGGTCATTTGGTTCGGATCACGCCTGGTTGTTCCGAAGATCGTGGAATTGCGGAACTTGATTCTCCGCGAAGCTCATGACTCTCCGTTGTCTATTCATCCTGGGGCCACGAAGATGTATCAAGACCTCCGGCAAAGATTCTGGTGGACCCGAATGAAGCGGGAAATCGCAAGGTTCGTTGCCGAGTGCGACGTATGTCGTCGTGTCAAAGCCGAGCATCAGCGTCCAGCAGGACTGCTTCAGCCTTTG
The DNA here is from genome assembly GCA_036346395.1 of Hsuehochloa calcarea. NCBI lineage: Eukaryota > Viridiplantae > Streptophyta > Magnoliopsida > Poales > Poaceae > Hsuehochloa > Hsuehochloa calcarea. The sequence continues at coordinate 30,377,929 of CM070601.1, read as the reverse complement.
CCTATTCCTGAATGGAAGTGGGATTCGATCGGGATGGATTTTATCACCGGTCTGCCTCGCACATCCAAGGGCAATGATGCCATCTGGGTTGTCATTGATCGGCTAACCAAGGTGGCGCACTTCCTTCCAGTCAAGACGGATCTCCGTGTAGGTCTTTTGGCGGATCTCTACATTGCCCGCATCGTGAGCTTACATGGTGTACCCAAGACAATTGTCTCGGATCGGGGTTCTCTTTTCACCTCTCGCTTTTGGCAAAGTGTGCAAGAGGCGATGGGAACCCATCTCACCTTCACCACCGCATATCATCCCCAAGCGATGGCGGTGAAAGAGTCAACCAAGTATTGGAAGACATGCTCCGTGCTTGTGTTCTCTCCTATGGAAAGCATTGGGAGAAATGTTTGCCATTCGCGAGTTCTCCTACAATAACAGCTTTCAAGCTAGTCTTGGAATGGCACCTTCGAGGCTTTGTATGGCGTAAAATGCGAACACCACGAATTGGGCGGCGGTGAAAGACCATTCTTTGGCCTGACTCAATCAATGAAGCCGAGCGAGTTGATTGATTCGAGATCGGTTGCGCCTTTCGATCCGAGCAAAAGAGCTATGCGGATCGTCGTCGTCGTGAGTTGAGCTTTGAGCCGAATGACTTTGTTTATCTCAAAGTCTCTCCTTTGAGGGGTCATCGATTCGCGTCAAGGGCAAGTTGGCTCCTCGATATGTCGGTCCATACCGAGTCATCGAGAAGAAGGAGCTATCGCCTACAAGTTGGAGTTACTGCTGCACTTGAGGGGGTGCATGATGTGTTCCATGTATCCCACTCAAGAAGTGCCTCCGCGTTCAAGCGAGGAAGCTCAGTTGGAAACTCTTGATGTGCGGGAAGATTTGACCTACAAGGAGCACCTGCTCGCATCCTTGAAGAGGTGAGCGAAGAGCGAGGAATCGTGCCATCAAGTTCCTCAAAGTTCGATGGTCGAACCATTACGAAGATGAAGCCACTTGGGAAAGGGAAGATCGTCTGCGTGCGAACTACCCTCTTTCTTTGCTGAGTGAGTCAAATCTCGGGCGAGATTTACGTAAGGGGAGGTTTTGTAACATCCCAAATTGGGTTTATGTTTCAAATGTAATAAAAATGAGGATAAATTAAAACTTTTCTTTGCCTCATGTGTTGTTACAGATGTTTGAAACCTCTTTCCTTTAATTGGTGGAAATTAAAACTCAAAATTTCCCCAATTAAATTCAAGTCATAAATCTCCTCAATGGAAACCTGGTGCCCAACCCTCAAAATAATTTTCATTGGACCTAGGAGAGATGTTTAACACCTCGAAATTATTTCATAATTTTGAGAAATTATTTGATAATTTTTGAGGCAAGTCAAACATTAGTCAAACTCCTAAAATAGCCTTCGGAATTTTTAGAGAAAATGCAGTGCATAAAAGTCTCTGAAAATTTTATATAAGGTTCTTCCCACTGTTAGCAATCTCGATTAAAATTTCATAAATTTTGGAGTTTGTTTGCTACCCCAAATAATTCCTCCAAAGATCGCTTATTCAATTTCAAACCCTAACGGTTTTCACTTTGTTCCTCGGGTTCGGATCGGACTCGGGCTCGAGCCACTTGATTTGGTTCATCAACTAAGCGCATCGGCTCGATCGTTTGGCGCGGCGTTGTGCGTCGTTGGATCGGCATCGAGCGGCTCACGATCGCGTGAGCGTTGGACCGTCCGAACGCCTCGCGCAACGTGAACCGTAGGATCCAAATCAACGGCGCGATGGAAGGGATGTTCGGACCGTCCGAGAGTGCGGTGATAACCAACGTTGGATCTTGATCGTGAGGTCGACAAGCGATGGAGCGGTCGGGCCACCAAACTCAATAGCCGAGCGTTTGAGCGCGATAGCCGCACGATTGGAATCCTATGCAATCTAACGGCCGTCCTCTTTTCGTGTTTCTCTCGCGCTCGCGCTCGGCGAAGTCAACGATGAGTGGTTGAAAATCGCGAGCATGGGCGTCGGGTCATCTCAAGCTTCGGCCAACGTCTTTGAGCATTGAGTGCTAGTGCTACCGACCCCTCTAGTCGTCTTCTACCTCTGTGCACCTGCCCCCATCCCTTCGGCCAGTTTCGACAGCAAGCTTTTGACCGAAAGTTGCATTGCTTCCTCCTTTGTTCTCTCGGCCTATATAAGCTTCTTCATTGCTTCCTTAGCCTCCTTTGAGCACCACTGAGCTTTAGCATCTGTACTGGAGGTCCATTTGAGCTTTATCGCCTCAGTTCTTTGTCTGTCGCCATTGCCGCCATTGCCGAGTTTCAAGCTTTTCGGTGAAGGCGGTACCATTGGGCTTCATCCCTTTCATTCTTGCTCCCTCTGATTCCTCTCACCTCGGTGATCAGTAACCCTTAATCAATTTGGGTTTCTCCCGCAGGAATCTTATCAATTTGGTTTTTCCCCTCTTTCGGCCGAAAAATTGGTTATTGTCTTCTCCACTCGTAAGTCCATCTCGCCCAATTCCTTGCTTGATGGGTACTCCATGCTATTGCGATCATCGTAGTAGTTTTAGATTTCGCTATTTTTTTCTTGAGTCGCCGGCGCATCGTCGGGCTTTGCCTCTGTTCCTTTGTCGATCTTCGTTGTCGGACGAAAAACAGAGAGTTTTCGGTTATCGTTGAGTTTGAGCCGTAGGATTTTAGATCAATCGCTCGGATTCTTGTGGCCGTGATCGGACGCTGCGCTAGGTCATCGCGGCGTGGCGTCCGATTTTCGATCAACGATCGGATCGGAGGAGCGTTCGGACCGTCCGAGCGGTTCAATCGCGTGGACCGTTGGATCCAAGATCAGCGGTTCACGTGCGTGTGAGCGTTCGGACCGCCGAACATCCTTGGCATCCGCGCGTTCATCTTTCATCCAGCGGTCGATGCTTAGGGTTGGCGCGTTAAGCTCTGTTGCTGCGCGCGTGTGGGCTGTTGGATCAATGATCTTGGCCCATGTTCTTCCACGTCGTTTATCGAGTTATATTTCTCGGGTAGAGTTATTTATCAAGCTGAAAAATAGTTTTATCTTCCAAAATTCATAAGTAATTTTACGTAACTTCAAAATGATAAAACCAAAGCCATTATTTTTCATTCTTAGTAAACTTATTTCAGTATAGGTTGCTCATTTGTCGCGATGCAGAAAAGATTTATTTTAAAAGTAAGCTTTAAACCGATTATCTTTACAACGTAAAAATAGTGGATCTTAGAAAACTCATAACTAATTATTGCAAGCTCCAAATGAGATGAATCCAGTGGGGCTGTTCATCTTATGAGGTGCTTGATTTATCATAAAAATTTCAGTAGCCGTGTCATTCTAGAAAATTTCACTAAAATCATTGCTTAGGTGAATAGTGATGTTTTTCCTTTTACCGCCGATTGAAATTGTTTTGGCCATAACTTTTGCATTGAGAATCCAAATCAATTGGTTCTTGTTGCTTTAGTTCATAAAAATTATGTTCTTTCTACTGTAAAAATTTGGGAACTTTTTGCTGAGTTTTGCTGTTGCATCTTTTGATATTTCGCCTTTTTGGTTCTTGTTGGTTCTTTCGATAGGTTGCGACAATATTGATCATATCGAGTGATCCTCTGCAGACAAAACAATGAGCTTCAGCAAGGCAAGATATTTGACCATAAATGTCCCATTACTTTCAAAGTCTAATATCTTGTTTACAAACTATATGTATGCATTGCTTTTGTGTCCAATTATTTTTGCCTGTTTAGAGGTAGCTATTCCTAATGCATTGTTGCCATTAAAATGTTATCCCCTACAACCATAAGTTATTATCATCATTGGTGAATTAGAGCCGGTGATTTAATTATGCTCTTTTCTTGTCTTTTGCGATGTCATGCTTAGAAATGCTTAGCTACCTAGAGAATTGGGCGGTTATCGACCTAGTCGATGACCTTGATCACACAAATCATTTTGTTTATTTTTGGTTCAGCACCTTATGCTTTTGTTTTGTAAAACCGAAAATGAAACAAAATGGTTTGACTTGGGCACAATGGCATGTTGGTGTGATTGTTGGGTGTGACAAGGAAAGGTGCCTGTGTCCCTAAGGACCGAGTTACTTGTGTCACTAAGCCAAGCGCTTTGCGTACTAACCACATGAGGGTTATATGGGACCCTCTTGACCTAGTACTTTGGAGTGTGTTATCTCAGTCGCGGGAGGAGCGTTGTGTGTGTTGTGTGAAAAGGAATTGTGTTCTTGTGTTTGGGTGTGCGGTGGTGGAGTTTCCGGGATGGACTCTCCACCTCGAGGGGTCATTGATTGTCAGAGGCTTTACCGTGAGGGGTAGTTGTCCGAGGTGGGCCACGACCCGACACAGCGTATGGGTTTCTATCCATATGGGCGACTCGAAGTTAATACATAAGATTGGAAGCGTCTCGTAGGACTTAGCCGTCTTGGCATACCAAAGGTAGTGTGCTTAATCATGTGGCAAAAGGCGGTCCGGCATGTGGGTAAGTTGGTACACCTGCGCAGGATAAAACTATTCGAATAGCCTCGTCCTAGGTTATGGACATGCTTGGTAAGGTCGTGCAAGAACTAGACTACAACCTTTTAAATTAAAATTTGACATGGTTGGCATGAATGGGTAATTCATGCTATTGTTGTGGTGACTAATGGTTTAGTCACTACGGGACTATTTCTTGTTGTTGATACTTGTTTACTCTGTTTTTGTCAAATAAAATCAGATTGCAAAATTGCCTTCAATCTATTACATTATTGCAAATAAAACTTGCTTTATGCTTGCAAACTTGATCCTAACTCGCTCCACTTAAATACGCTTGCATATTGTTATCGTATAGATCTGTTATCATTCTTATATATCTTGCGAGTACATTCAAAGTACTCACCCGACTTTTCTTTGGTGCTTTTGTTTGCAGAGGAAGAAGGTGAGCCCCAAGGGCTTCATACGTGAGATGTCTTCTTGGTTCGACGGCTAGTCTGCGGCACAGTCGGTTGCCTTGTGGGTAAAAGGCACACCGTTGGGCTCTTTGTTTATCGCCATCTTATGGCACTTTTGCTTCATTGCTACGTAATATTTATCTGCTGGCGGTTGGCCTCTTTATTATAATTACTCTTGAATATTATTATGTATGTCTTTATTTTGTTACGTGCTTTGGTTCTATGTGATTGAGTGGAATTGATGCATGAACTTTTGTGAGAGGGTGTATCTTGCACTGGGAAGTATACATTCCTCGGCGTCACGAGTTATTATGCTTATGATGATAGGGTCAAGTGGTGACTGATCATTATAAGCTTAATAATCCCGGGGGCGTCACACGGTCATAGGCATCACATCACACTCAACGGTGTCCTCATAATCACCAATCTTGAAAGTAACATGCACCATAAACTGAACCTTCGTATCCCCACATTCGCTAAACCATTGCACATGGTATGGATGTGGATATTTCAGCATCTTTAAACCAAGCTTCTGACACAATTTAACGCTAGCCAAGTTATGACAACTACCACCATCAATAATAAGTTCGATTACCTTGTTGTTTACCTTGGCTTGTGTTTGAAACAAGTTGAATGGTGTGGATGTGCATCTCCTTCTTGTGCAAGCATGCTCAAATTTTTAGTGACTACTAGTGCCTTTCCCGCTTCATAGTTCAACACATCAACCCCATCATTGTCATCCGATGCATCTTCATATCTATCCTTTTCATGACTGAGCTCAACCCCATCTTCACTTGCGGATTCATACTCTCCATCTTCCGTCACAAGCATAACTTGATTATTGGGACACTCCCTAACTATGTGCCCACGCCCCAAATATTTGAAGCATTGAATTTCTCTACTCGTTGCTATAGCATCAATTGAGGATATAGGGGATGGAGCTACCTTCTTCTCACTTGATGTAGGTGCTAATTTTTCAATTGAGGAAGAGCGGGCATTAGTATTCGAACTAGTACTAGCTAAATATGTACCTTGTCCCAAACTAAAGCGTGCTTTGGTGGCATTAGATGAGGATGATTGAGCTTTCAAGTTGAAAGATGTTGTTCTTAGTGCTAGTTTTACACCTTCTAGTAGCTGCTTCCCCGCCTTTGTTGCTTGATGCACCAAATCAACAACAGTATTGTAGGGTTGATATTACATTATGCATTTAATATTTTTTATTTAGACCAACTAGAAAACATGCAAGGGTTTGTTCTTCATCTTTGTGCACATTGCCCTAATCATAGCTTGCTCCATCTCCTTGTAGTATTCCTCCACCGAGCAACCCCCCTGCCTCAAATTCTGTAATTTATCAAAAAGATCACGTTTGTAAGTGTTAGGAACAAAACATGCTCTCATCTTTTGCTTCATTTCAGCCCATGATGCAATTGGTGGTTCCTCATTATCTTCTCTTTGGTTCAACACTTGCTCCCACCAAATCAACGCATACCCACCAAACTCAAGTGACGTCATATGTAGCTTCTTCTCTTCCGAATAATTGTGCATGCGGAATATCTTCTTTACCTTGAGCACCTATGTGAGATATGCATCTGGATCGGAAGTGCCTTCAAATTTGGGAATATTGTACTTGAGTTTCCCAAAATTTTCCTCCACTTGCTGCTCATCATGACAATGACCATGGCGTTGATAGTTATCATTGTGGGCAGCACGGCCACGTCCACGGTCACGCCCACGGCCACGACCTCTCCCTTAGCCATGGTCAGCGCCCAAAACACCTCCCCTACGCCCGGGAAATGGTCGTCAAACCGCGTTGGTAGCGGCTCGACTCGCTTGAGCTTCTCTAGCGAATCGTGCAGCCCTCTCCTCATCGGTCTTGTCAGGCTCAATGCCTTCTTCATGGACACCAACTGGACCCCGCTCTTTGCTATCTCCTCTAGTATCTCTCTCCTCAAGACGCTCATGTTATCATTCAACTAAGTGTTGAAATTATTTGTGAGCTTCTCAAGGTCAGTTTGTGTAACATATGCTTGTTCTTCTTCTTTTCCTGACATGGTTAGTGCAAAAAACAAAGAAAAACTATATGTGTGGATGAAAGATCTAGACCCGCCATTATGAGTTAATGGATTGTTTTGGTGATTAATGACAAATCCAAATATGAGACTAACTCTTTTATCAAGTATTATCTTTGTGTAGTCTCATTTGGATATAAAGGTGAAACACAACGAGGTATGCAATCGATATCTCAATTTATATAATGTTGCATTTCTCGGATCCAAAATATAGGATTGAACTCAACCTTAAGTTAAACTTGAATATGTGCATATGACCTCATTACACATTTGTGTATGCACACATTTAGGGGGAGTTTTATCCTATACTTTGTGGTTTCATTAGTATTGATCCATATTCCATTTTCCACATATACTAAGGATCTTTACGTTGAAACAAAACCTTTGAGTATACAAAACTTGTGTAGTTCAGTATATACTCATGTTATGAGTATATAGAACTTGTGTAGTTCTTGTATACTCATGTTAGAGTATATATAACTTGTGTAGTTTATATACTCAATTGTTCTCTCATTTATCATCATTAAATTTATGAGAATTTAAGTGGTTATCATCAATTACCAAAGAGGAAAGATTGAGGTATCTTGTCCCACCATTATGAGTTAATGGTATGGTGTGGTAATTAATGATGATCACATTGTGGAACTAACATTTTCCATGAGTTGGATATACGGGTTATGTTCCAGGATGATGAAGACTTGGGATGATCATGAGTTGATCATCAAGTCAAGAGCTTAGTGTAAATGATGCATCATGAGTTGATGCTTATCAAGAAGAGATGATCATGAGTTGATCATCAAGACAAGAGAAGACCCATCATGTGTTGATGGAGGTCAAGTGAAGGATTGCATCATGTGTTGATGCATGTGAAGACTTGGGATGGAGAAATCATCATGTGTTGATGATGTTCAAGACAAGATCGAGCGAAGAAATCATCATGAGTTGATGATTGTCAAAGTCAAGGACCCGGACTTGAAGTGTTGATGTGCGTCATCAATCTTCAAGAAGATGCAAGGCAAAGGTATGACTAGCTAGGGCTAAGGATGTGTTCCTAGTCTTTTACCGGTCTCGGTGTTTGGTTGATAGACCGGATTGCTAGTATAGGTTTGCCGTACTATTAAGAGGGATCTTGACTAGTAGTTTGAGTTAGTCATGTGTTGATAGCTCATTATATTTGCTCTAGCTCATCTATGCATGGAGCTATTATTTGCGAATGTGTTTTGCAAATAGCCGATGCTCATGCATTCAACCCTTGTAGCATGTGACTTAAGTTTGCAAATGCGTTTTGCAAATGGTGTAAGTCCATGTACCTTTTTCCTTGTGGTATGATTCCAAAAGTTGGCAAATGTGTTTTGCAACTTGTTGGGAATCTTGCTTGTGACTCTTGTTGGCATGGCTTGTCAATTAGCAAATGTGTTTTGCAATTGAAGTTGTTGAAAAAGCCATTTCTGATTTCTGTCAGGAAAATCGGAAGTTCCGGTAGTTTAACGGCGGAAGTTCCGCACCCCGGACTGTCCGATTTTCCGCGGCTTGATTTTTCCAGAGAGCGGCCGGTTTAGGGACTTAGCCGATTTTCCGAGTGCGGAAGTTCCGGAGTGTAACGCGCGGAACTTCCGATTAATCGGTTGCTCCGAAATCCGGCGGTTGGTTTTTTCCAGAGAAGCACCATTTTGGGGACTTAGCCAAAATTCAATGTGCGGTAGTTCCGCAATGTGTTGAGCGGAACTTCCGAAGAATCGGAACTTCCGATGTTTAGTTGGCGGTAGTTCCGCACTAAAAATCAAACGGTTAGTTTCTCGTCTGACATAGCCGTTGCGGTGCCTTTTCTCTCTCCTGCGGTAGTTCCGGCCTTTGTACGGCGGAACTTCCGATTTCCCTGATTTTTCTGGGGTTTGTCTCCCAACGGCTAGTTTTGTGTGTGGGCTATATATAGCCACCTTGGCGGTTGGGGAGGTTCTTGAAGTTGCTAAGAACTATTGTGAACTCTTTGTGAGCCTCTTGAGCTAAGAGCAAACCTCTATTCTCTTTTGTGCATGTGTTGCACTTGGTGAGATTAGAGAGTAAACCCTAAGTGCATGTGTTGCCTTAGGTAGTGGATTGTGTATCCACGTGAGCGTTGACACTTGATTAGTTCAAGTGAAAGTTGGTTTGTTACTCTTGGTGTTTGCCGACACCTAGGCGGCGTGGAGCGTCGTGCTCGGTGACCTTCTCAAGAAGCTTGTGAGAAGGCCCGACGGTTGTGAGTGGTTTGGTGCTCGCCATCTCGGAGTGGAGGAAGAGCAACCATAGTTGAGCGAGGTGTTGGTTCGGTTTGGAACCGGTCCAAGTGTTGGACTTACCTCGGAGGTGTGCTCATTTGAGGAGCCGGTCCAACGCGGGTTGGGCTTACCTCAACGCGTGGATTAGGGGAGACCGCAAGTCTCCGAACACCACGGTAAAACATAATCGTGTCATCTTGTTTTTACTTGTGCTTTACTTTGAGCAATTTACATTCTTGCTTTAATTGCTTATATATCTTGTATGATTGCTTATATTGTATTGTGTTCATATTGTCGGTGCACTTAGTTGAGCCTAGTTGATTTAGGTTTTAATTGTGCAAAACCAATTCGCTATTAGCTTCCGCATTTATTTATTGGTTTAGCCCGATAGATTTTTAAAACCGCCTATTCACCCCCCTCTAGTCGGCCACCTCGATCTTACAGTGGATGTGGAAGTTTTTATTTGTGAAAATCACTCAACCTCACCTTCTCTTACCAACCGAAGTTCTTATGCGTCCTTGATGGAATTGAAGAGTTGCACGCACTTTGGTGACGGTAGAGAGCACAAGATGATAGGTTAAGCGAATTCAATTGCACAAGCACAGTTAAACAATGGCCTATTTGTGGAGCTTGGAGGGAAAAGTATTTACTTATGCAATCTATAATTTCTAGATATTGTAAAGCTAGGTAACCATCCAAACTAGAATTTTAATGCCTAGTTGCAGATAGTATGATATAAGCGAAGAACGAAGCAACTCACACGCAAAGATGATGGAACTTAGTGCTATCAAAAGAATGAGCTTTAATAAATATAAGTGAACAATAAAGAAAGCTCATATTGAACAAGTTATTGAGAGACGCTAGCTAATTGCTCAATTAGAGAAATAGGGCACAAGATTTCTCAAAAGAAACAATTGCACAATTTTGAAAATAAATACCAGCTAGGTGCGCTCACAAAACAATGTTAGCCAAGCATTTTTTTTTTTTTTGTTCGTTGTTTTGTTGTTGTTTGTTTTTACTCAGCCAACAAAAGGTTCACAAAAATTCTAGCCCGTTAGGCATAGTAAAAACTCACAAGTTAGATTGTGCAATGAGATGAAAACGAGCAGCCCTAGAGCAATATCAATAGCTAGTCTCAAATGGACCAAAGTATACGCAAAGGATTGAATTGGCTCACAAAAGATACACGTGAAGATTTTTTCGCTCAATGGTATTGTATAACGTCACTGTTGTGCGACACTATAGCTTCGTGGTACTGTGGCTGTGCGCATTCTCTATTTTCTTGTCGCGTGACTGGCGGCGATGGACTAATGAAGTGGTACCGTAGAAGTCTGGGGCACTGTTCACAGCACGTACTATAGCACGTTAATGTAGCAGACTTATTTTTCTTTTCCGGTTTCGAGGATTTTAGAACCAACAATGTTTAGGTTTTTGATTGAACACAAGATCAAGCAACACAAAAGAAATACTATGATCAGCGACTAAACACAGTTTCTAATGGATTAAAACCTAACGAAACTCACAAGAAATAACAGATTGAAACTAGTGTTTGGATTTTTTTTGGCCTTTTGTGTATAGGATAGAAAAAATAAATCTAACTACAGGTAAATTGATCCTCCCGTGGAAACCGTGCTCTGATACCAAGGTGATACGCGAGAAGCCCTATTTTCACGATGTAGGACCAATGATAACTTTGGATTCATGCAACCTGACGAACCGATGGCGCCAACCACTATCAAAACAACAACCTGCGACAAACGAATTCGCCCAACCATACCCTCGTGATCCCGTCTACCTGAGCACACAAAGTAGATGTGTCACCGCTCCTGCAAAACACAAGGAATCACAAGAACAACGAGGTTGAGAACGCCCAATTCTCTTCTAGGTTGCAACTGTATGTCAAACCCTAGGAAGAACAAGCATATAGCTCTATCTCAAAATGATATATTGATTCCTCGTTCCCCCATGCACCGATGCACACACAACAAATAGCAGAAGTTACAGTACTGTCCCACATGTGCTCCGCTTGGCCACACACCTAGAGAAAGAAACTCTCCAAAATCATGCAAGTACAGGCTTCCTTTCCTTTCTTTCTTCCCACATACAACATGTCTCCCACACGGCTCCTTCCTAGTCTCTTCGCCTCCTTCCTATTTCCTTCCAGCAAGGAACATGCATGCTGATTTCTTTGATTTGGAGATAACAGTTAGCTCTTATTTATTTTTTCCTTCTCACGCAACACACATGCATGCGGGCTTCACATGGCACAACCGAACCTCCATGTTGCAGCTAACAAAGATCTTGTTCAATGCTTCTTGCTCCATTGTCCACGGTCTCGCATGCTTCTATATGTGTATAACTGCACAAACAAAACATGGAACTATTAGGTAGTAACATATTCTCATTTGTAAAATTAAAATCATTTAAGAGAGAGTTCACCTATTGGTTAATTATTTTAGCCATTGCTCGTGTAATCGGCACAAATGGCTGTTTTAGAACACTAGAATAATCTTGAGCAGTACCACTTGATGAGGAAGATGTGCTAGTTGCAGGGGTGTCCTCATGAGTGACAATCCTCAACAAATAATGATTTGAAAGTGATTTTTCAAGTATATATTGGTACAAAACAAATTGTATACTCTAGGAAAGCTTTGATAGCAATTCACTCATTTGAGTGGAACCAAAAGAGATTTTGAATCAATTGCTAGTAAAACAACGTTTAGGTAAAACTTCCCCTCAATATGTGCATATGACATTATAAAGAAATTCATACATATATGTGGATTTTAAAAAAATTTATGAAGTTTTCTCTATATATTGGATCCACGGAAGCATGACACAAAAATTATAATTAAGAAATAAATATACATGCAACAATAAGGATCCAATGATAAATATACTTTGGATAAAGATACAAAACAAAGCACAATTCAAAACATAAGTCATAAAGCACTCAAGTGTCCAAAATATGTCTAAAATCATTCAAGGTTCAATAAGTGTGCCCCAGCCCAACATGAGCCTGGAATGCTACAAAAAAATATAACGACATATTAAGCTAATACCTTTTCTCTTTATTTCGGCAGAGTTTCCGTTGTATTTTGACCATTAAAATAATTATCAATCAACTACCAGATGTTCGAGCAAGATAGTAATGGACCAAGCGATGAATTGTAACAATTTGAGAAAAGTTTTAAAATTAGCAAGTTCATCAAAAGAGATCCTAAAATAATAATGGTCATGACAGAATGTCAATGCGAGATCAAAAAGCTAACAAAGACCATTCTAGAGACAAAATTTCATAAAGATAATCATTTTGCGCAAGGTGCCTCAATCACCCAATTTTTAACAACAGTTTCATCTGCAATGAATATTGACGTTGATTAAAGGTCTATCTTAGTGAAGAAGATCCTAGACTAGGAGCCATCCACAAACTGTTCCTAAGCTTCAACTAGGGCGATAAATCTTGAGGTTCATGTCAATTTTGGCAAGCAGTCCCCATGAGATCGTCTGGATCATCAAACTATCGCCAAGTTCATGTCTTGGTATGTAGTCTCATGAGAATAGTTTGGCACAATTCAATTACATGAGAACCTTAAAATTTTCTTTTGCACCAGAGCAATTTTAGATTCACAAAGGAACAAGAAGCTCAAGGAATGTTCAATCCTATATTCAAGGGCTAACAAAGCAATTTTGATCTGGCAAGTGTCACAAAAAGATCACTAATTCTACAACTAGCTAAAAGATCCACAAATTATAATTTTTAATTCAAGTTGTCCTACAAATCTAACTCATTAAGCAAAGACTAAATTACACATGTGAAAGCATGATAATTCTAGTAAGTCAAGGAACTAGACATGACATTAAGAAAGAATTGAAATACTAAAGCTCAAGAGGGTAATAAGCAAAGCTTCATCAATTTAAAGGACAAGCAGTAAAGATTATATTACAAGGCATCTTTTTATATATATATGAATGCAATATTATACAATGAGAAGCAAGAAACTCAAAAATCCAAAAAAGATTGAAAAGATCAACAAGTTCAGAAAAAGAACAAGGAAATATCAGATGAACAAGGAAAACTCATAAAAGAACCAACTCCCCCTCAAACCAACCCATAGGGGTAAATTACCCCTAACTCACTTCCCAAGGTGGCAAACCTAGTTGGCTCTAAAGGCTTAGTGAGGATATCAGCTAACTGAGCCTCGAACTCCAAAAATTGTAGTACAATATCACCCTTCTCTACAAGGTCTCTAAGGAAATGAAAGCGAATGTCAATGTACTCGGTCCTATAATGTTACATAGGGTTCTTAGCAATATTAATGATAAAAGTGTTATCACAGAGAAGTGGAACACTATTAAAAGCTAACCTATAGTCCTTAAGGGTGGACACCATCCACAGAATTTGACTACAGCAACTAGCGGCAGCACATACTCAGCTTCTGTAGTGGATTGTGCTTAAGAAGTGATAAGTGCCTAAGAAATGACAAGTGTCTGAGGTACTCCTCCTATCTAGCCGATAACCCACAAAATCAGAATCAGAAAACTCTCAAATGGACAAGGAAAATGAGCAGGAATACCAAATACCATACTGAAGGGGTAGAGTGAAGGTACTTGAATATGCACTTGATGGCTTGGCGACGGAGAGTCCTCGGAGATGCCTGAAACCTCGCACAGCAGTAGACCACGAAGTGGATGTCTAGTCTAGAGGCCGTCAAGTAAATGAGGGAGCCAATCATGCTGTGGTACTCACGTTGATCTATGGATTTTTCTTCTCGTATGGATCCAAAGCAGTCGAAGTCACCATAGGAGTGGCAATCGACTTGCAGTCACCCATCTCGAAGCATTTCAGCGGATCCTTGGTGCACTTCGCTTGATGGATAAAGATCCCTTCCTTGCATTGCTTGATTTGAAGCCCCAAAAAGTAGTAGGGCTCTCCCAACATACTCATCTAAAATTCCCTAGACATGGTCTCAGAAAAAAAATGAAAACAAGAGCATGAGAAGAACCATCGAAAATAATACCATCTATATAAATATGAACTAGCAAGAAGTCATTGGCATGCCTAAGAATTAACAAAGTCTTGTCTATTTTACCCATCTCAAAGTTATTCTTAAGCAACAAGATCTTAAGTTTATCATATCAGACTCTAAGGGCTTACTTAAGACCATACAAAACTTTAGATAGCTTGAAGACATGATGTAGATGTTTGGGATTCTCAAAACCTGGGGGTTGTCTAACATACACTTCCTCCTCTATATAACCATTTAGAAATGCACTCTTGACATCCATCTGATGCAGCCTAAAGCCATTAGATGCAGCAAATGCAAGCAGAATGCGAATGACTTCTAATCTAGCAACAGGAGCAAAGGTCTCATCAAAGTCTAACACCTCAACTTGGCTAAAACCTTGAGCTACCAATCTAGCCTTGTTTCTAACCACAAAACCATCCCCACTTTGTTTATTTTTGAACACCCAACGAGTCCCTATCACATTATGACCACTAGGAGGCTCTACTAGGTTCCAGACCTTGTTCCTCTCAACGTTCTCTAACTCTTCATGCATGGCATTAACCCATCTCGAATCAGATAAAGCATGTGATATATCGCGGGGTTTAAAAGAAACAACAAATACAGAATGGGAGTAGAGACTCGAATAGTGATACCTAGAGCGAGTGACTCGCTCATGAAGCTTACCAATCATCTGATATGGAGGATGACGCCTCTCAATGTGAAATGAAGCGCCCGGGAGGGATAGCATCTCTTCGACCTCCGCAAGTACTGCTGATGATAAGGATGTAGCAGGAGCCTCAACTGATGGTGAAGTAGTCGAAGCAGGTTCTTCAATTGGATCAGGAGGTGTAGCAACAGCAAGCGGAAGACAATCACCAGATTCATCTTCATCTTCCTCCACAAAGATGCTCTCTGTCGCCTGTGTATCACCTGAAATGTCTGATCTAGATCCAGAGCTAGTCTCATCAAA
The DNA here is from genome assembly GCA_036346395.1 of Hsuehochloa calcarea. Classification (NCBI taxonomy): domain Eukaryota; kingdom Viridiplantae; phylum Streptophyta; class Magnoliopsida; order Poales; family Poaceae; genus Hsuehochloa; species Hsuehochloa calcarea. The sequence goes on along the minus strand of CM070601.1, from coordinate 30,362,694 downwards.
GGTGACATTACATGTCTCCTTAATAACATTAGTCTCAATATTAAGAACATGAAAACCCCTCGAATGTGCAGAATAACCTAGAAATAAACCATCAGAAGTCTTTAACTCAAATTTGTCTAGATTTTCTGACTTGGGAATGAAACACTTGGCTTCAAAACCTCGAAAATACAGAATAGAGGGTTTTCTACCAAAAAGAAGCACATATGATGTCTTGCCCAAAGATGGTCTCAAGAAGACACGATTGGCAATATAGCAAGCTGTAGCAATAGCTTCGGCCCAAAACCTCCTCATAGTATTATACTCATCTAGCATCGTCCTAGCCATCTCGACTAAGCTTTTGTTCTTCCTTTCCATCAAGATATTTTGTTGAGGAACGTGTGGAGAAGAGAACTGATGCACAATACCATACTCAGCACAAAAAAGAGACAAATAAGGTATTCTTAAACTCCATTCCATTATCATTGCGGATTGCTCTCAAGGCACCAGGAAGTTCATAAGCCAAGCAAAGAACAAGATCATGAAATTGAACAAAAACTTCATCCTTTGAAGCAAGAAAGAATACCCAAGAGTATCTCAAAAAATCATCAACTATGACAATAATATACCATTTACCACCGGCTGACTGAGCACTAACAGGACCAACAGTATCCATGTGAAGCAACTATCCCGATCCGTCAGTCATGACCATAGTCAATGAAGGGTGTGAGGCAGCAACTTGTCTGCCATGCCTACAAGGCGCACATACAATATCCTTGACGGTTTTGAGTTTAGGCAAACCCCTCATGAGATCAAGGTTGCTAACTCGTGTTAGATGATCAAAGCCAATGTGCTCCTAAACGACGATGCCAAAGCCAGAACTCGGAAGAAGATGCAATCAAACACTTGAGAGATCCAGCAAGAGATTCAAAAAAGTCAGCTCCAAAGATCCTATCAACTCTAGAAATCCCAAAGACAAACTCACCAGCTGAATCAAGCACACGATAAGCATTTTTCTTAAACCTAGTCTCATAGCCATCATCAAGAAACTGCGAGACAGAAAGAAAGTTGTACCTTAACTTGTCCACAAGGGCGACGTCCTTCAGGATGAACTTGTCGTTCACCCTGATCGAACATGTTCCTTCAATCCGCCCTTGTGTATCATCTCCAAAGATGATGAAGTCATCACCCGTCGACCGTGTGAAGAAGGTGAACTATCTTGAGTCTCCGATCATGTGGCGTGAATGCCAGAGTCGAAAAACCACGTGTTCTTCCCCCTTACGCGACGATCCTGAAAATCAAGGCACAAAACATCGATGTGTCTCAATACTGGGGTTAGTTAAACATGACTTAGGAACCCGAACTGAGACACACGTGTGCGAGTAGAATAAAAAGTACAATTGGTAGCCTTGATCCTACTTGAGGTTTTATCATGAGTAATAGTTACACGAACATGGGATGCATCCTGTCTAGGAAGATGATGATGATGAATATGCAAAATAGATCCTAGTCTTGGTTTCTTCTTTTTTTAGATAACCATGTCTCATGAAAGCTCTAGTTTGATGAGATGAAAGTCTAGCAAGATTTTTATTAGTATTTTTCAACCTACACCAACAGAACTCAAGTAAATGTCCATCCTTCTTGCAATAGGTGCAATGGTACTTCGTACCACTAGGAGAAGCACATTTTGACTCAACAGATGATTAGGCAAAACCTGCATATTTGTAAATGGTTTTTACAGGTTGGGTTTTGAACTCAACAAAGTCATCTTCCAATACTTGAATAACATTTGACTTAGACTTGTCTCGGGCAAAGCTGTATGCTAACTCTTGCTTCTAATAAGAAGTTCTGGACTTATCAAGAATCATGTTTAACTGTTTTGTACCCTTAGAGAATTTTTCTAATGTGTTTTTGAGGTAAGCATTTTCTTTTCCAAGGTTAAGACATAATTCACAAGTTTTAGCCTTAATGGCTCTAGAATGCTTCTCCTTGTGAATAGCAACTTCAAGCTTAAGGGCTTCACACGAAGCACAAGGAGAAGAATTAATTTTGTCCTTAAGCTTGACATACTTAGCTCTAACTGCTTCTAATATGTCTTTTACTTTATGTTCACGTTCTAAGCAGAAAGAGCAAGTGCTAGACTCAATCTTATCAGTAGCGACCAACTTGCTAGATTCTAACCATTTTTCACATAGAGTAGATTTAACTTCAATTAACTCAGTCCTAGAATTTTCTAGTTGGTGTAAGGCAACATCATGAGTATTTTGCAATTTAGCAAGTTCCGAGTGTAAAGCATGGCAGGATAAACATTCATCAGCATCAAGGTTCTTAGCATTCGCAAGTTCTAACATCAGATTATCAACTTGTGACTCTAAATTATTATTCCTAGCCATGGTAAATTGTAACGTCTTATCCTGACTAAGCAGCTGCTCATAGATGGTATCACATCTAGCAGAGAGAACTTCATAGGATGGAGGTACCTCATTGATGTCATCGACGTCGACGGAGTCGGCCATAAAGCACATGTCGGTGAAGTCTTTTGCTTTCCCTTTCTTCTTCTCTTGAGAGAGATCATCCTCCTTGTCCTCCTCACTCCTGGAGTCCACAAAGCTCATAAATTGCTCCCCAAAAGTGGCAAGAACCCGGTGAGTGACCTTCATGAGCTTGGCAGTATCAAACTTTGACTTGTTCCCTTGAAGCTTCCTCCAAGCTGCATTCTCTTCCTTGTGGTTGCTCTTCCCTTTCAACTTGGGGCAGTTCGCCCAGATGTGGTAGAGCTCTCCACACTCATAGCATGTCATAGGACCGCCTCTCTTCTTGTTTCTCACATTGTTATAGGCCTGTGTGAATTTTTTAGCTAAGAGAGCTAACTCGGGCTCAGTAATACTCTCAAGTTTCTCTTCGTGAATTGTAGATAAACAAGCAAGTGAAAACCATAGTAAGATTCAGAAGAGCCATCAGAGGTTCGCTTGAGAGGGTCAGTGACCAAAGCCATGCTCTCCTTCTTAGGATGATAAACTCTCTTGATCTCATGGGTCTTGAACTTGCTATAGAGAAACTCCAAAGTGAGATCAGAGAGATTGACATTCTCCACAATGGCAGTAGCCTTCATCTCCCACTCCTTGGTGTTGATTGCAGCGAAGAGATGAAGAAGTAGAAATTCTTGAAAAGAGAAGGAGTTTTCTGATTTATTCGACAACTGGGCGCGTGCCACGCCTGTGGGGAGCCCACTAGTGGCCGGCCAAGGGGCTTCTCCACCCCAAAACCCTAGCCCCACTACTCCCCGCCTTTGGTGCCACCCCTGCCCCTTGCACCTCCTGGCCACCACCTCCTCAAAGAAGCAGCACCTCCTCCCCGGCGAAGCTCCTTGCTGCGGTCCATTGGAGGGAAGGCGAGGAGACGACATTTGGAGGGCCGGCCAAGAGGAGTTACCAGATCGGTTTTGTCCAGCGCGTTGCTCGTCAGATTTGGGTAAGATTTGTATGTTTTTTGATCTGACCATATCTTAGAAAATTGTATCCACGACTCTTAGCTTTCCATATCCACCGAGATCACGTGATTCCGCCTTACGGTTAAGGAGATATGATTTTTTTAGTGCGCGCTGTTATGTCTGTCTGACGAGAAAGATCTGTCGACTTGATCCTAGGTTTTGATTTAGTTAGAGGCATTTCCAGAACCTCCACCTAAATAAGTTATTGTAGCCCTTTCAATTATCTTTCAAAGCTGATAAATATCATCTACATTGGATCTGTAGAATGAAAGTTATGATATTTTATTTACCACTGTTCTGAATTCTGGGCAGAAAAATGTTAGTGTTTTCATCTATTGTTTAGACTACTGTAGAGGCCGAATATGGGGTTTTGCCCTTCTAGAGTTTTATTCCTGGGAACGTTACCTTTCTTTTGGCACCAAGATCAGGAAAATCCGATCTGTAGTTTGGGAGATATGAATTTGTGAATGCGATCTGCTCACCTGCCCAAAACCGGATCGATGAGGTTTGTCCCTCGGTTTTGTTCAAATTAGGGGCCTAATTAGAACCTTCACCCAACTAAGTTATTGTATCTCTCGAATTTTCTTTCCAAGTTGATAAGTATCATTCTCATTGGATCAGTAGGCTAAAAGTTACGCCGTTTTCTTTATTACTGATCTGAATTCTGGATAGACGTAGATGGGTTGTGTTTAACTGATAATTAGCCCTCTGTTTTGGCCGAATCAGGGGATTTCGTCAACTAATGTTTTGTAGCCAGATCAGTTAAGAATCAGTGAGCACTGGTTTCATATCTTTTAGAGTTACGCACAATTAATGGTGAATTTTCTCGCATTTAATCGCCGTAAGATAGGTAATCTGGACTTTTTTGTGTAGAGGTCAAATTGAACCATTTGGGCGTGTGGGTTGATTAGAGGGTATCATTAGAACTCTTGTAATTATGTTATACCCTGTTATCCTTATTCCGTGACAATGATTATATAGGCGGTGAGGCGGTGAGTGGAAGGACACCTTCGTTGCTTCCCAAGACGTCACAAAGACGGAGGCAAGTGCAATGTTTAACTTGTGTGAATTTGATGAATGCATGATAATTTGGTAACTTATGAATATTCCTGTGATTTGAGCATGATGTGGTAGATTTCAATACCTTCTTCTGTGATAAATTCAGATGAAGTTCAAGTTATGCATTTCATTCCATGCACACATATTTCCTTTGCCGTCCACGGGAGTGGAAACTGGATTAAGTCCCATTAATTCCAATATGGGCATGTGAGACCCACCATTCCAATGTGGGAAACGTTGACCACCATTCCAATGTAGCAACTTTCACCGTGATGAAACGCTCTTCATACGGTGATTGTGTCCCCGCATTTGTGAAGTACGGCTTAAGTGAACACCGACGTGTGTCACTAGTTATACCAAGATAAACATGTGGAAAGTCCATTCTCCTTCAATGCATTCATTCATACCATGCTTTCATAAATTCATGGAAGTAAATGAATTACTTGGTAGATTGTTCCGATTCAAGATTCTTTATGAATGTATATGTTGTGCTTCTTGAGTTTCGACTCACTCTTGTTTTTATTTGTTTTAGGTGAATTCCAAAGAAACTGCTAGCGGGAGGGTGTAGTCCAAAGACGTCCCACGCACTTGAATAAATAATTCATTCGTTAAAATTCTATTTACGCTTATTCGGTTTAATTATAATGTAATGGATTGTAGTAATTGTCACTTGGAGGTTCATTATTCTCGCTTTGGTTAATTCTTGTTTTAATTTATTGATGTATCGTTATTAAGCTCTAGATTGTTACCTTGATTAATCGTTTCTTTAGCATTGAATGCGATGTTAATCTTAGGAATTGAATAGTAGGTTGGCTCGTTAGGTGACATCTTGTCTTCCTAATAGACAGGTGTTACAGCTTGGTATCGAGCGGCTTTAGGTCCGTGGTTAGTAGAAAGGTATTAAAATGACACACTGCATGAGGGGTGGGGTTTGGGAAATCCATTGCTTCCGCATTTCTAGTGATTTGGTTCATTATGTTGTATGGTATAGAATTGCTTCTGTACTTTCTTTCTTGTTATTAATCTATGACGTGATGTGATATCCTATATATCTATGAATTAATCTATGATTGTCATGAGATGATCCTATATATTCATAATTGATTGCATTAGTTATGCGATCGGTAGCGGACATCGAGCACCGAAGTTCGTGGTTGTCGCCCGGTTTTGCTGTGCTACACCACTGTTCGTGTTGTAATAGTAGAGAAGTTCTTACCCCTGTTTCATAGTTCTGTGTTGAGCCTGAGCTCATTGATGAAGTTGTTGTCCTTCTCAAGTTTGTATCTGGTTTTCTGGTTGTAGTTTCTGATAGTTCGTGAATTTCTTTTGAATGGAGGGTTATAATGAAGTGGGCAATCTCCAGTAGGTTTCTGATCGTTCTTTGAAACAATTATTGTTCTTTCTATTATGATATTTCTGCTCCACGTGAGCGTAGTTAAATTGCAAGATTTACCTTTTCGCGAAGTTCTGCTTTTACCCGTTGGAAAATTCAACCCGTGTGTTCGCTGGGGTTTCGGCATTGGCGATTTCTTTTGCAAGTTGTTTATCAAGTGCACAATGATCTTGTATATTTCTTTTTGGGATGCTTTAGACAGTGGTTCTCTTCCTTGATTTCTGATTTTGACAAATTCTTGTCCGGTGGTAGTTGATGAATTTCTCTTAGGTTCATGATTCATGGTAGTTGATGAGATCCAATAGGTCTTTAATGGTTCTCTGAAAATATTATTATTTTTCAGGTGTTGAATTTCTTTTATTTTAAATGATCTTCGATAGTTGGCAATATTGATATTTCTATGTTTGTTCCTTCCTTCTCATTGAAAATAGCGACTGCTTACTCGCTTGATAGTTTGTATAATGAGAGTTTTCATTGCAAGTTCGTTAACACGAGGAAGCATTGGCTCCATGTATTTCTTTTGGATCATTCCGCCTTGAAGTTTAACGATCTCTTTTCTCGAGGATTAGTGTTAAAACCCTTTTGGGGTGCCTTGTGGTGATTATGTCGAGATGGTAATCAAACAAACTGTTGGCTACGGGTTCCTATTGGTCCCTAGATGTTTTTCAAAACAATTCTTGTCTTTCGATTCTTTGAGCTCTCTTTGCTACTTGTACACGATATTATTGATAAGATCGTTCTTTTTTTGTAAGGGTCCTATCTCACTTGGGTCTTCCGAAATGTTTTCTAAGTGTTGTTATGTGCCCGATGTTAATACCGTAGTAAACCGACGCTTTGGTGACATCGCTCAAATAAGAATATTTCAAGTTTAGCTTTGCGGTACCTTGGAGCTCGTGGAATCAACCGTAATCAAATTATTTTGGGTAACTTGAGGAATTGGATTAACCTATTGCTTCTAAAGATTTCGTGTGATTTAGTCCGAAGGCTCCTCGGTTTGAGTTCACAAAGTGAGGTTGCAATCAAAGAAGATTTTCGTTGATCTCTTCGAGACGGTTAATCCGCTTGCTTTCCGTGAAACTCGTAAAGGGAAATGTTTCAGTTTTGTGGTGAGAACATTTGGATCTCGTGTTTCCCAAGTAGGTGAACTGCTCCGGCAAGTTGACTCGTTGAAGGATCTTATCGATTCTTAATTAAATCTTGTGGTTATTTGAAGCGCCCTAAATTTGTTGCTCTTTCCGCTCAGAGATGGTGAATTTCAAACGTAATATCTTTCTTTCGTGTCGGCTATTATTTGCTATTCTCTTTGAGGGATGTGTGCCTCCAATTATGAACTCGCTGCTTTCCAAGATCACCTTTATCGTAATATTTCTTTTGATTTCCTCGTCGCGTGATGAGCAACGCTTTTCTGTGTGAATAAACTTATCTTTGTTCGCCTCTTCCTTTTGAGAAAGGATCACAATTTTGGGTTGCAAAGTGTTTGCAAAGGGTAAGTTTGGCAACTGCTTGGTGGTAGATGAGTAATCGTAGCGGTGATATTTTGCTACCAAGTTATTGGAGGAGTAGTAGAATGTAGAATGGTTTTGATCTGTATTCTTGGGGAAAAATTAATTCACACGGAATGTTTGGTTTCAAGTAAGTCCGAAAAGTGTTACGATCGAGTAGAATCTATGGTATAGTGAAATTTCGTAACTTCGTTCATGATTGAAAGGTCGGTGATTATCGAAGGTATGGAAACCTTGATTACTTCTATAGAGCAACGCAATTGGATAATGATGCGAGACTAGGCGGAAATTTCTAAGGATGCAAATGAGTGAGAATGTTAGAATTGGGGAAAATGTTGAGAGTCAATCCGCTGATTTCCCTATATGTTATAATTGAAATTTGTGGTAGAGATCTTGGAGGTTAAACTGGTTTGCATTGTTATGTTAGACCTTTGGTCACTCAATGAGTGTGTGTAGAGAAAGTGGAATAAAGGAGTTTCTGAGCAAAGGGAATGATCATTGATAGAACCTTTTGATGTAGTACATGAGCGTGTGTACTGGGATTTCGAGTTGTTCTTGAAAAATTAGAGGTAATGTAATTGCGTGACATCTTGGCTTCCGAATAGCTGTGGTGTTACAGTGGGATCTATTTTTGGGCGCTTTGGGTGCCTTCAATCAAATTATGGTTGATTAAGTAGAATGAGATGCATAGAGTATTCGGAGGATTCAATGGAGCCTCCCCTCAATGGTGTTAATGATGTATTTCAGTTTGAGCCTAATTTGAGGATGTTCAATTAAAAGGTTAAGCTCATGTGCTATGCGATGAATTCAATTTCAAGGTTCGAGAGAAAGTTTATTCTGGAAAGAGAAACCGAGGAAAAGGATGTTTCTGCTAGTGAAGCGTTTTCTCGATTCTCGCTCTTCTCCACCCCAAAACCCTAGAGATGGCCACCACCTCCCAGCAGCAGCACCTCCCTCCCGCGAAGCTCCTTGCTGCGGTCCATTGGAGGGAAGGCGAGGAGACGACATTTGGAGGGCCGGCCAAGAGGAGTTACCAGATCGGTTTTGTCCAGCGCGTTGCTCGTCAGATTTGGGTAATATTTGTATGTTTTTTGATCTGACCATCTCTTAGAAAATTGTATCCACGACTCTTAGCTTTCCATAGCCACCGAGATCACGTGATTCCGCCTTACGGTTAAGGAGATATGATTTTTTTAGTGCGCGCTGTTATGTTTGTCTGACGAGAAAGATCTGTCGACTTGATCCTAGGTTTTGATTTAGTTAGAGGCATTTCCAGAACCTCCACCTAAATAAGTTATTGTAGCCCTTTAAATTATCTTTCAAAGCTGATAAAGATCATCTACATTGGATCTGTAGACTGAAAGTTATGATATTTTCTTTACCACTGTTCTGAATTCTGGGCAGATAAATATTAGTGTTTTCATCTATTGTTTAGACTACTGTAGAGGCCGAATCTGGGGTTTTGCCCTTCTAGAGTTTTATTACTGGGAACGTTAGCTTTCTTTTGGCACTAAGATCAGGAAAATCCGATCTGTAGTTTGGGAGATATGAATTTTTGAATGCGATCTGTTCAGTCTGCCTGAAAACTGGGGTCAGTAGGTTTGTCCCTCAGTTTTGTTCAAATTAGGGGCCTAATTAGAACCTTCACCCAACTAAGTTATTGTAGCTCTCGAATTTATCTTTCTAAGTTGATAAGTATCATTCTCATTGGATCAGTAGGCTAAAAGTTACGCCGTTTTCTTTATTACTGATCTGAATTCTGGACAGACGTAGATGGGTTCTGTTTAACTGATAATTAGCCCTCTGTTTTGGCCGAATCAGGGGATTTCATCAACTAATTTTTTGTAGAAAAATCAGTTAAGAATCAGTGAGCACTGGTTTCATGTCTTTTAGAGTTACAAACAATTAATGGTGAATTTTCTCGTACGACTGCCAGAAGATAGGTAATCTGGACTTTTTTGTGTAGAGGTCAAATTGAACCATTTGGGCGTGTGGGTTGATTAGAGGGTATCATTAGAACTCCTGTAATTATGTTATACCCTGTTATCCTTATTCCGTGACAATGATTGTATAGGCGGTGAGGCGGTGAGTGGAAGGACACCTTCGTTGCTTCCTCAAAGACGTCACAAAGACGGAGGCAAGTGCAATGTTTAACTTGTGTGAATTTGATGAATGCATGATAATTTGGTAACTTATGAATATTTCTGTGATTTGAGCATGATGTGGTAGATTTCAATACCTTCTTCTGTGATAAATTGAGATGAAGTTCAAGTTATGCATTTCATTCCATGCACACATATTTCCTTTGCCATCCACGGGAGTGGAAACTGGATTAAGTCCCATTAATTCCAATATGGGCATGTGAGACCCACCATTCCAATGTGGGCAACGTTGACCACCATTCCAATGTGGCAACTTCGGACACCCGTATGAAACATTCTTCATACGGTGATTGTGTCTCCGTACTTTGTGAAGTACGGGCTTAAGTGAACACCGATGGGTGTGTCACTAGTTATACCGGTATAAACATGTGGAAAGTCCATTCTCCTTCAATGCATTCATTCATACCATGCTTTCGCAAATTCATGGAAGTAAATGAATTACTTGGTAGATTGTTCCGATTCAGTATTCTTTATGAATGTATATGTTGTGCTTCTGAGTTTCGACTCACTCTTGTTTTTATTTGTTTTAGGTGAATTCCAGTGAAACTGTTGCTAGCGGGAGGGTGTAGTCCAACACGTCCCACGCACTTGAATAAATAATTCATTCGTTAAAATTCTATTTACGTTTATTCGGTTTAATTATAATGTAATGGATTGTAGTAATTGTCACTTGGAGGTTCATTATTCTCGCTTTGGTTAATTCTTGTTTTAATTTATTGATGAACTGTTATTAAGCTCTAGATTGTTACCTTGATTAATCGTTTCTTTAGCATTGAATGCGATGTTAATCTTAGGAATTGAATAGTAGGTTGGCCTGTTAGGTGACATCTTGTCTTCCGAATAGACAGGGTGTTACAGTAGCATTCTCAGACTGAGAATACTCGACATCGACCGCTCTCAACTAATTAAGCACCTTGTTGAAGCGAGTGAATACATCATCAATACTCTCTCTAGGACGCATCTCGAACTTATTGTATTCTCGCTTGAAGACCATTTGGCGTACTTTCTTGATTTGGGACAAACCCTCATGGTAAGTTTTGAGAGTGTTCCAGATCTCGTGCGCGGACTCAAGTTGATAAATCCTATTATACTCATGTCTACTAAGCCCAGCATACAGGAAGTTCTTTGCCTTGTGGTTGTTAGCCAAGAGGGTTGTTGAAGCTGGCATAGCAACCTCGGGCAAGACGAGCGGGGCTCGAACAACCTCCCATATAGCTTGACCTTCGCTCTGAAAGTAGACACGCATGCGATTCTTCCAATAGGCATTGTCGAGCCCATCGAAGACATGCGGCTTGGAGGAGTACTTCTCCATCGCCAAGTTCAGTGATTGGTTAAGATCAAGAGTGAACTAACCAGGCTCTGATACCACTTGTTGGACCGAAACAACGACTAGAGGGGGTGAATAGGAGCTCTGCCTATTTTTCACTTTGATCGGATTCAACACGTTTTCTTTCCAATAGCTATGAAAGCTATGAAGATCAACAAACAAGCACATCGGATGTCTTGTATTGAATCAAATAAAAACCCCAAAGCACCACAACCAAAACCGCACTGGTGACTAGTATCTATGAACAGTACCGGTCATACCGGTGAACAGTGGTGGTATTACCTAAAATCGGTAGTGCTGACGAACAGTAGTGGCACTACCGGATGAACAGTAAAAACATCACGATGAACATGACGTAGCCCGAAATCCAAATCCAAAATTGGCACAACTTTTGATTCACAACTTCAAACTCCTTGAAACTTGAAATATACCTTCTCTAGAATGTCAGGAACCTATTCTACTCAAAGATCGTGAAGATCATTGCCAAAGTTCCAACTTTTTTCTGTTTGAGTGAAGGTTGCTCCCAAACTGGGCTAAAACCAAACTTTGATCCTATAACTTGCTCGTGGGTAAGAGATGATCTTAGATGCATTTCCACATGTCATAGCAAGCAATATCTCAGCAAAAAACCAAGGAAAAACCAAAGAATCAACAAAAACCCAAAATAACCAAAGAGAGAGCAAGAACAAGAAGAGAGTCATCTTGAAGAATCTTGCTCGGATTGATTGGAGATTGAAGTTGGTTTACAACCACTCCACCATGAAGAACAAAAGCTCAACACTTGACCACTTAATCAATCCAACTCTCTAGAACCATAACCTCTCCTACGCTTCATCTACTCTTAACCTAAACCACTTCTCCTCGCGCCGTCTTGCGCCGCGGTTTAGCCAAAACCAATCAAGGCGGTATTTAGGTGAAGTTACCAAAATACCCCTTTTCGATCCTTCTCCAAAGACCGAGTCCAATCTTCATGAAGCAATCTCATGCTTCGCCATGTGTAGGTTAATCAACAGCTCTCGTCATGTCGGCAAGTCTCTCCCATCCGAGTCCCACCGAAACCACTCTGAACCTCAGCTCTCAAAACCTAGTCCCGATCATCCTCGCTGTTGACCGTCGTTGATCTCCAAGCTTCATGCACAACAATAGACCAAAAAATCAATTTTGAGAAGAAGTTCTTCACAACTTGATCCACGTTAGTTAAAACATGTATCACGCAACACATGTAATGGAACCCATGAAATTGAAATAACAAACAAAAATCACCGCCAAAGCTAGCCAGCGAACAGAGCAAAACTGGTAATACCGCTCCACAATGGCGGTCTTACCGATTCTCAGAGAATAAGAAACTCCCAAAAACATGTTCTCTGAAAAAAATATACCGCCAAGTAAAATCCGGTCATACCGTGCTGCGGTAGTACCGCTTCTCAAATGCAGTCATACCAATTTTACCTAGTCGAAAGGATTTTGACCACCTAGTCGAAAGAGTTACGACCACCTTGTTACGACCACCTGGTCGAAAGGTTATGACCACCTGGTCGAAAGAGTTACAACCACTAGGTTATGACCACGTGTTACGATCACCTGGTCGAAAAGGTTACGACCACCTGGTCGAAAGGGTTACGACCACCTGGTCGCGCTGCAGTAATACCGTTCCTCTATTGCGGTCAAACTGCGCTGCGGTAATACCGCTCCTCTATTGCGGCCATACCGAAATTACTGAACTTTGCTGAAAACGAGTGTTTGACAAACCCTCAATACTATTATCAATTATATCATCATCCTAAGATCGTGAGCACAACACCATGATATCCACAAATATATATATGTCATTTTTCTCATGGCCGATCTTAACTATTACCGAAAAAAATCAATGGTCAGGTTCAAAAAAAATTATTGCCAATTTTTTAGCAGGGGAGTATGTATAAGTGGTTTAAGTTACATAAAGGTTCCTTTTGTTTACCTTGCAAAAAAATAGTTATAACAACAAACTCAATTTTACAGTCAAGAGTAAAATTTCAAGCTAGTTTATTTTAGGGCGCGACTAGCGCTCGGATGTACGGTCCGAGCGTTAGCACCATACGTCCGAGCTTCAACATGGCCATGTGCTAGGCGCAACAAAAATGAGGAATGTGTGCAATATTTTTTTCAACAGTTGCAATTTTTTAAATGGTCGCAACATATCAAAGAAGCAACAATAAACTGCAGCTCCAGCTTATATTGGACATTGCAACAATTTTTTCAATAAGGCGCAAATGCGATCACCATGCAACAACCAACCTTGCGGAACAAACGCTTTAACAATAAAAGGGGTTGGTTTTGTAATATATTTTTTCAACGGTTGTAATATTTTTTTTTCGACGGTCGTAACATTTTTTTTCAATAGATTGCAACAAAAAGAACCAGAGGATGCAACATATCAAAACAAAAAGAAAACATCTGGAGAACGTGTGCAACATTTGTTTCCAACGGTTGTAATATTTTTTCAACGGTCGCAACATATCAAAGTTCAAAGAGCAACAATGAGACACTTGCAACAAATTTTGGTGGGTTGACATGAAATTTCCAAGACAGAGTATAAGCATTCGGTAGTAAGTTTTGTCAAGACAAAAGCGTTAGATTTGTGACCAGTGAAATCGGAGGTACCCACCCAACAATGCCACAGCCTGTGCCAAGATTGACTATCTGCGTGTCGTGGAGGAGGAGGAGGTGGGAGTCAACGGCGTGTTCTAGGAACTTGTCGAGGACGACGCCGCTGTCCCAGACAACGGCACCGGCCACGCCGGGAGTGGCCATGGACGAGGGCGACTAGAGCAGGGAGAGGCGCCGTCCGCAGGCATCGAGGGTGAGGGAGTGCGCGACGTGGCGCACGAAGGCGTTGTGGTGGTGCACCGTGGACTGGCCCGAGGCGGCGTTGCAGCAGCAACCCGACGGTGGAGAGGTGGTGGCTCGGCCGGATCTATACGGCCAGAGGAAAAGGAGGAGAGCAGCCGACCGGAGAGAGCTCTGGAGAGGAAGAAGGAAGGAAGAAAGAGAGGAGACAAGAGAAGAGGGAGAGTGACTTGGCGGAGAAATTGGTGGAAGAAAGGAGGAAAGCAAAGTGAGACCAGGAAAGAAAGCGGCTCAGGGAGTGGGGGAGTAGTCCGATGCGTTAGACGTCCAAACAGTAACGATATCCTTTATTTTATGTTATAGAAAGATGAACTGGAAAATAACCTGGCCGGCATTCAAGTTGACAGGAAAAAACATCAGATGAGGAACATAATTTTTTTTAACATCTGTCATAAAATTTGATGTCATCTTTCCACTTGGCGCTGTCCCCATAGTACAATTGGATTGTTAATTTTTCTAGTTATGTATTGGAAAACGGGACAAACTTGGTGGTATTTTCAGGAAAATAATATGGGGCTATTCAGGTTGGCAAGGAAATAATAAATAAAAAACAAGGAAGAATATGAACCTCTGACCTTGTGGTTAACAGCCACACGCTCTAACCGAGCTACTCCAGCTCGTTGGAGCATTGTCTGTACCAAAAAAAATTAAAACTTCATATTTGTTCGTTCGTAGTGAACTAATCAGCTCATTATCTGTTCCAGAATATAGCATCCTTGTGCAGATAATTTGTTCGTTCTTTGTTGCAAGAACTATATGAATTTAATTGTAAGAAAACGGTATATTCCTTGTGCAGGGAATGGGAAATTCTAAAATTGGATGCTGTGCAACCCATGGCGCTAGGATAATTTCGGATCTAATTTGACCTCAAAGAAACCAATTAACCATGGTATGAACTTGCAACAGCAATCTGGGAAGGCAGGAGGCTGCAGCGGATTAGATGTATATGTTGTAATTTGCTGTAATTTGCAACGTGAGATGTATATGTTGTACCTAATAAGTTGGGGCAACCTTCGAGGTAAACATCAGGCTAATCTTTGTCTCAATTCAGATTATTTCCTGTAGCAAAAATGGACTGCAATTAAAAAAAAATAAGTAAGATTACCTCACACTGAAGAACACGCAAATGAGACAATTCATATAGCGACTTGTCCTGGTATAGTTATTATTCGTAACCATAACACGGTTATTCATAACCAAAGCTACTACTGAATAACCCAATTCCGTGCACCGACTTAGCTTATTAGCCTAATACAATTGGCGCAAATCGGGCAGGAGTTTCAAGGAAAACATATACCACAAGCTGATGAGAGTGCACCAGCGCACCCTAAATTTCCTTATCAGCACCCATTCAGGGCTAGTCCTCAGGCAGTAGAGTCTACTGGAGTCCATTACAATGCACATCACAATAGGTGTTCAATCTGATTCTACTGCAAACTCAAGGAACCAAAAAATAGTTCCATCTCAATCGAACAGTCGTACTAGGTGTAATTATCTTAGGTCATTACAGGGTAAACACCGTCTGGAATAAATAATATTTCAAAAAAATTTATAAAACTAGGTAATCGTCTCAAAAAATTACAAAAATAGGTTCATGTCACCAGTTCATCTGGCGACAGGCTCCTGTCGGCAGTTGCACCGGCGACGGGAACCCTGAACAGTGGGGGGTTTCCTGTCGCTAGTTCAATAGGCGATAGAAACTTAGTAATTTTTGAAAATAATAAATGAGCTCAAAACAATATGTATTTTTTGTGTAGCCTTCTAACGTAGTGTTTTTGTCTGTGTAATTTTTTATAATTTTATCCATTCTAAATTTGTCTTTAAAATTCATTTAAATATATTGTTTGTAAAAATTTATAAATATATAAACTTAGATCCAAAAATTATGGAATTTTTCGTGCACCCACCTTACATAGTGTTATTTATTGATTGATTGATTGAAATATAAACTATTATTAGTTTTTAGTTACGGGTGAGACCAAAATACATGGTCGGATGCACTTGAGATCGATCGATCTTGAAGAAGAAGAAGAAAAGGATCTGGTTGGATTGGATCGTTCACATTAAAGAAAGGAGCGGAGCAAAACGAACAATACAAGGAAGCTAGTTCCTTACGAACAAAAGGAATCGCCGTCCGGATGGATCTTCACTCCACGCAGTTTCAGCGGCGCGCTTAGGTGGAAGGAGGAGGGCGGCGGGTTTCAGCGGCGCGGGCGAAGGAGTTTCGGCAGCGCTAGCACAGGTTAACTCTTGAGCGCGAGACTCGTCTCGCCTCTCGAGCCGACAGCGGCGTTGGCTTTCGTCGGAGACCGGCGCCGGCGCAGGGGGTCGAGGTGGGGACGGGACGGTGGCTGCACTGCTCGCCTCGCCCGCTTGTTGGCTAATGTAATTATCTTAAGACTTAGAACGCGCGTGTTATGGGTTGAAATCCTGGAAAATCCCCCAAAAAAAAACATAGGAAAATCCATGCAAAGGGTTGAAATCCTGGAAAATCCCAAAAAAAATAGTAAGAAAATCCACGCAAATATCTCACCCGGCCGCCAGAATTGGTGGGAATTGAACTTGGGTCGTCGTCAAAGAAACAAGGTGCCACATAATTTAAGCTATGCAACGGTCGGCAATTATAATACCTCTTGATCAGTTAATATGGTACCAAATGAGCACAATAACTGAATCAATAGCCCTTTCAGAGATTAAAACATCAAAGGACAGTGAACGATCCGAAAATTACATACAATTCTCTCGACTGACAAGGGAGGAAGAAAAAGAAAGATACGTACAGCTCTATTTCTTCTCACCTCTCCTACCAAATTATACCAACCATGGTAAGCTTAAAAAACAACCATACATGGCATTTCACAACAATGCAGAGCATGTACAACTTATCAGAAACAACAGCTGTTAGACTTTACACACAATCATCATGTCACCAAATAGCAGACATGCAATCAATCTCCGTCTTCACGAAGTAAACAATTGGCTCCCGAGGGTGATGATCGCGGTTCCGTCGCCCATGATCGTTGTCAGGGACATCTCCGTCTCGAGAATCCGGTCTAGTTCGGTTGCAACCAGCCTCATCTTCGGCCGCCTTCTGGAAGATGGGTTCAGGCACTGAAATGTGAGGCCGACAAATTCTTTCATACCTTCTGACGTGAAACTGCCACCTAACCTTGGGTCAATCAGTTCATTTGAACTGAAATGTGCTTCCATCTTTCAAAATGACAAGAAAATGCCTGTCAGTTGGAGGTTAGGACATGGAATCTGATGGTGAACAGGCAACTGCTAATTCTCTGTTGAAATTGTTAATCTTTTTTTTCTTTAAAGTTTATATCTCAATCGAGGTAGGAAAATAGCATATCAAATGCCAAGGACTAATATTCGAACAAGAATTTAAGTAATGTTACTGATATATACATATACGCTTCATAGCCAAAAGAGTGAAAATGCTTCAAGACATATTTTCTAGCTGTTGAAAAGTTGGCAAAATCCCCGATCCATTGCCTTAACAGTTACATTTACCAAACCACCATAATTACATTTTGTCAATGTGCACATAGACCACCTAATCATAGGCTATTATTGTACCAATGAATCAAAGATTGTGTTCATTTTCCTAGCAAAAAAAGTTAGCAGAAACTTCACATGATTCCTCTAAATTTTAGAGACTGAGCCTGAAGACTTGCTGAAGAGTGGAAGAAACAGTTAAAGTTCATAAATTTATTTCTAGTTAACTTACAGCTACAGGTCAGTGGAAATTACCCAGTGGGCCAGAGATTCTCTGGATTCTGGAGATGCCAAGTGAGCAGCTCCTCTACCAGTAATTAGCTCCAAAAGGAACACTCCAAAGCTGTACACATCGCTGCTTTCAGAAAACTGCGCCACTGAGTGTACCCTAAGAACAAACATGCTCAATGATTCACAAATGATTATTACCGAAAGCAGTAAACTAATCATTCCACAATTGAAAGAACAATAACAGTATAAACGGATGACATTTTTCCTAAAAAAAGAACTGATGACTTCTGACAAATTTCTTTCACAAGTTTTTCAATTATATAAATCTCCAATGGCAACATGGTGACCAACATATTTGTTGTCTAAAATGAAAAATAGAAGATAAAAGGTGTGGTAATAGAACTTACTCAGGATCTTGGTAGACACTGCTGCTAAACCCATGTGATGGACCGACATCTTCATATCCTCTAAGTAACCTAACAAGTCCAGCATCAGCCACCTTCGCAATGAAATTTTCATCGACCAGTACATTACTCATCTTGAAATCCTTGTGGATCAAAGGAGGCACGAGACTATGCAGATGATTCAGACCTGCGTCAAACAGCAGTTATACTTAATTTTGTTTAATGTCACCAAAAAGGGAATAATGCACAGTTTTATTACCTTTAGCTGCACCAATGGCTATTGAGAGCCTTTGTTTGAACTCAAGCCGTGTCATGGAGCCTTTCCCAGTATCTGGTAAATAGTGTAAGTCTTCAGAAAAATAGCAAGGCAAGAAAAACCGCATCTAATTGCTAACAGCAACTACACATTACCATAAAGATGGCCACAGACATTGCCATTGGGCAAGTATTCAAACACTAGCATTTGTAGACCCCCTTCTTGGCAATAACCGATGAGAGTTACAATGTTTCGGTGACTAATCTCTGAAAGCCTCCTAACCTGCACTATGCAAGGAACACCAA
This sequence comes from Hsuehochloa calcarea, assembly GCA_036346395.1. NCBI lineage: Eukaryota > Viridiplantae > Streptophyta > Magnoliopsida > Poales > Poaceae > Hsuehochloa > Hsuehochloa calcarea. The sequence goes on along the minus strand of CM070601.1, from coordinate 30,344,196 downwards.
AGAAGTTAATGAAGTGCCAATTTACTAGGCTGCAACAAATGCATTTATTTACCTGTACCTGTCTAATTTATGAAACTTACTCCATTGGACAGATCTTCCTAACTTACAAACAAGTCATTTGACTAAAAAAGTTCACTCTCTGCCCATAAATATGGCACAATTTAGTGCAGTGTGGCTAACTGTTGAATCCAAATAATAATACAATGTATACTGAACTCCCAAGTCAGCATGACAGTAAACACCAAAACTAGAAAATTGCAAACAGATATGACGAAACAGTTAAGACAAATACAATTCAGGGGAAAAGTTCAATTCGACTCTGCTCATAAGCATGACTGGATGCAGTATATTTATTTAAAAGCTTTCTATCAACAACAATGTCCCTGAATTTGCATCCACATTTTACCTCGTCAGCAAACTCCTGCCTTGGTGCCCCCATGCGCCTCTTGATCGCGACCACCGTGCCATCATGAAGCAACCCCTTGTACACCAACCCGAAGCTCCCCGCGCCGACCAAGTGCGCCTCACTGAAGTTCTTGGTCGCCTGTACCAGCTCCTCCAAAGAGAATTGCCTAGCGCCTTGATGCTCCGGCGCTGAGGAACCTCGGCCCCCCTTGCCCCACTCCACTGATGCCACCAGGAACCCATACATTTACATTATGTTAGCACAAGGACAAATCGCTGCTGCACAGACAGCATTGCCATCCATGGACGATACAAGAAAGAACAATCACAATTCACCTAGGGTGGAAGGATCGGAGGAGCCGGTCTCAGAGTTCCGGTTACGCCGCGCCCTGAGCCGCACCGCGCACCACAGCGCGATCACCACGGCCACCGCGACGAGCAAGGTGGCGCCACCGGCGGCAATGCCAGCTACAACGGCGATCGGCAATGACATCCGGGTGCCCGTGACATCGAATCTGCAAAGTCGTAGTGGGGAATTTTTCCTGTCAGAGTAAGCAGCAGTACTGCACTTGATAATTGGTCAAGCAAGCAACCCCCGTATACAAACATCCCAAATCTAAACCCCCGGCCAATCCATCCATCCATCTACCCCTGGACCTACCCCCAAATCAGTGAGTGCTATAGCTCCGGCATTCATCAATGCAGCAGCAAATCTTTCTCCAAACTGGCGCCTCAATTGGGCAATGCAGCTATATATACATATCTAGGTAGGAGTAGGACCAAGAAACCAAGAACTCCTTTCCCTAAAGAAACAAACACTGCAAGAAGCGGCGGTTCTTTAAAGAGGAGGTGGACCGGGTGGTGGCGATCAATCAAGAACAAGAACCGAGATGAGCAAGAGGATGATGATGGATGGGGGCTGTGGTGGTATTATCCACCCCCACATGGCAAATTGTTGGATCCCTGCGGTGCGGCCTCTTGTCAAAGGGGCGGCCTCTTGCGCGGCTATGCCATGGCCTCGCCCCGCCCCCCCCCACCCCCACCCCATGTGTGTGTGCGTGTCGGGGGGCGTGTGCGTGAGCGTAGGGCCGTCCTCTGGGCTGGGCCTGGGGGGTTGGTGGGGGTGGGGTCGCTGCGCCTAGCCAGGAGCCAGGAGAGAGAGGGGCCTGCCTTCTTGCGTTGGAATCTTTCACCGTCTCTCCTCTTCTCTCCTCGCCATCATGTTCTTTCTTCCATTTTCTTTTTCTTTTGACAGAGGAGAACAAGTGGCAAGTGCACATACAATACATACATGGGTGCATACTGATGCAATGCCACTTGCCAAGAAGGAATCAAAAGATCTCAGGATGGATGGGAACAAAAAGGGTAAAAGTAAAGCGGAGAAAGGGGGAGAGAGTGAGATTGCGATGGTGTGGTTGTTCCTACTTTCTGGCACAGGAAAAGGAGAGAATCTGCATGTTCCGGAGGAGGCCATCTCTCTCTCTCTCTCTCTCTCTCTCGCTCGTTCTCTTTCGCTTTTTTCGTTTTCACTGAGGACACCCAGTGTCCTTTTCATCTCTCTCTCTCTCTCTCTCTCTCTCTCAACACACACACACGTTACCATCGTCGGGACTCGGAGAGGACTCGTGTGGCTGTGTTCTTGGGATGCTTTCTTCCTCATTGCCGGTACACCGAATCCATGCTCCTCCTTTACAGGATATTGGTTTGGTTCTGGTTGGCGCTGGCGATCCTCTGCATTCGGCATTCTGTTGTGGGTTGAATATTAGTGAGCAGTTTTGTATATTATTCAAGCTGTCTAATAATCTCTTAGCTACTACAAGTCACATATCTTGTCCCTTGGATCGTCGTCAAATCACGAAACACATTATTCTTTGTACAAATACAATGATCACAAAAATTATCTTACAACATGAGAAAATATCAACCAACTTATTATAATGCTTCATGCTACACAACACCTACTTTTGAGAGCCAGGAGAGTTTATTAGATCAAACAAAGTAGTCGTTATCGAAGAATGGTAATCCTGAAAATAACCGCAGCTATGTTATGGTGGCTATCAAAATCTGTGATACGTGGGAACCATTTTTTCCGTGAGGCCGTGGAATCATGGTGGCTATCAAAATCTGTGATACGCGGGAACCATTCTTTCTGTGAGGCCGTGGAATCGTGAGTGTGTAACTTCGTTTACCAGGGTTAAAATTCTGATATCTATAATTACACATGCGTTATTGTCATTCAGCATAAACTTTATGAGGTCATAGATTTTATCTCTAGCCTTCATATTTCTAGGTGTATGCTAAGAAGACGCACTTGCATGCGTGTTTGTGTGTGTGTCTTCCTTGTAATTTAAAAATATATAGTATACACTAGTTATCAAATACCTCCTTGCACTAAATCACTATTTTGTACGCGTCCACCACAAAACTTTACAACTGATGCCTGCATTGCCCTTCGGAACTAGGTGGGAAAGATCTAAGCCACCATCTTATCCAGGGGCGGAGCTAGGCCTCAGGCAGCTGGGACAATGGCCCGAGGCCTAGGATCAAATGCCCATGAAAAGCCTATTGAAAAATCACCAAAAAAAATGAATTCGGCTCAAGGATAGTTGGCAAGGCCCAAGGCTTGAGTCTTGGCTAGCTCCGCCCCTGATCTTATCCATCCCTTCTGCTTAATTGGGGGCTCTTCCTCCAAATCTTGAGCGCTCTCAACATGAGTTGATCATAATTATGAGTGAGCTACCCATCGAATATGTCATCAATAACCAAAATCCAGCGTAGTCGCCTTCCTATGCTAGCGAGACCGACCGTTTAATGCAACTATTTATGCCAGGGAGTTGCTGGCCCATGAATTTATGGAGTTTTGTAAGGTTTCAGTTACATAAAAAGTTTCTCAAAGGTTTCATGTTTTCGAGTTTAAAGTTCCAAGCAGGTTTCAACGCGTCTCATCAACAAGTTTTAGCACATTTCAAAAAGTTTCAAAAGGTTTTGTAAAAAAGTTTCAGTGGCTTTCAAGAAGTTTCAGTAGGTTTCATCAATGTTTTGACCAGTTTCATTAAAAAAACAAATTAAATACAAATGGAAAGTAAGTTTCACAACGTTTCAAAAACTGAAACCTCGAGTTTCCATGAGTTTTAGGTTTCAAAAATTGAAACCTCCAACATGAGGTTGAAGCAAATTTCATAAATAAAATTTTGTTTCAAAGAGTTTCGTATATGAAACTTGATATTTCAAAAAAGTTTCAAATGTGAGTTTCATAAGTTAGTTTTAGACAGTTTCAAAACAAGGTTCAACCAATTTACATAGTACTTTCAAAATTTGAATGAAGTTTTTGTCAAGTTTAAGAACATGTTTGCCAAGTGTTGCAGAAGTTTCAAACATTCCATCAAGTTTCACACAAAACATCGCCTTACTCGATGACCTAGCCGACCACGCCTGACCGACCGCTTGCTTGCCGTCCGCGTGCATGCTCGGCCCATGGCCATCGACCGCCGCTCGTGCTTGCTCCTGCTACACCAGATGCTTGGCCGCCATCTGTTGCCTTGCTCGCCCGCAAACTACCCACCTGTTGGTTCGCCGCGGTCTCTAAGCTCGCTTGCATGGTGCATGAGCCCTACTCTGTGCACCTCCACGACTCCTACTGTCAAATCCACCCTTGATGACGACGAATTGGCCAACGGTGGAGGTGGAATGTGCTGGATGGTGGAGGAGAGAGATCTTATGGCCTCCAGCCGCGCCCGCGATCCATCGCCGACGGTGGCGCACCGGCGGAGATTATCATGGTAGGGAGGGAGGGAGGGAGAGAACACGCGAGCGAGAGATAGAACGATTGGATGTTTCAGTTTGAGTGGCTTGCATGACCTCTAGTTTGGATAGAATCTGGGCAGCCAAGATGCTATCAGGGGTCTCGGTCCAACGATGATAAGCTATTCCGTTGGGAAGACATCGAACGATATATTGTTCGGTAGAGGTGGCTAGATGGGCCGTGCCTCCCGAGATGACCCGAAGCACAGGACTGTTGCCCCTACCCGGGCACGATACGGCTCACACTGTAGCTGGGGCGGGCTAGGCCAGCACAACTAGATGTGCCATACTTAGGTCGGCACCCCAGACCAGCGGGCCAGCCCGGCCTGGCACAGCACGGCCAGCAGCATGATCAACGAGGCGGTGACCGAGGAGGCTGGACGTGGCCGGCGCGGAGGAGGAGGAGGCTGGGCACTCGGGCACAAGGAACTGAGGAGAAGGAGGTGGTCAAGCTGGGCCGGTACAGCACACGGCACACTAGGGCCTGATTGTCCCATTGGGCATGGCACGACATGGCCCAGAACAACACGATGGGGCCCGATTAAAGCCATTAAGCCCACGTAGGCACACCAGGCATAGTACAACTTGCCTTATTAGGGAAGATTAGCCTGTTAGGCACGGGTAACGGTCATAATTTTGAATATTCAGCTCGTTTTTAGCTGTAGGAAAAAATACCAAATAAATAAATAAATATCCCAAAATATTTTTCTATAAATAGCCACCATATCCCTCTTCATTCAACACCCATCCATTCCTCAATCTCTTCTATGAATTTTGTTGTGCAAGTTTAGATTAATTGTGTGACAATTTGGGTTCAAACTTATTGATGTACACGCAGGTGAGAATATTACGGATTGTATTATCAAAGTCGTGGAAGATTTTGTTCTTACAAATAAAATATTATCAATAACTTTAGACAGTGTCGTCGCAAACTCTCGGGAAATGGATATTCTCACTCCATTGTTGAGAACATCGCCGAATTCTTCTTGCTACATCAGTGATGCGCTTGTCATATTATTAACAAAATATGGTTTAAAGAGGCTAGAACCGTATATTAAAGCTTTATGCAATGCATTGTCTTTTCTAAATCATTCTAACCAACAAATAGCAACATATAAGAACTTTTGCATTGCAATGGGTGTACGTCCAAGAAAATTTGGTTTGGACATGCTACTTACTTGATACTTAAGATCCTTTTACCATATAAGAGTATTTTCTGTTTTTATTCAAAAGTACTTTCATAGCACTGACGGTAGTATACTATTGACTGAGCAGCATTGATTTCTTGGTGAGAAGATATTTCAGTTTTTGAAACTTTTTTATGACTCCACTGTTGCTTTATCTATTGTGTATTATCCAACATATCCTATTATTGTGCATAGTATTTTACAAATTACTAGTCACTTGAAGGCATGTGAAAATGAAATAGTCTTACGAGAGGCTATCGTTGCTATGAAATCAAAATTCTTGAAATATTGGAGAGAAATCCCATTAATATATGCATTTGCATTTATTTTAGATCCTAGAGCTAAAAAAATCAAGGATTTGCTAATGTTTTTGAACTTCTTAGTGATGCTACAGGCCAAGACTATTCTAACTATTTTGCAGATGTTTCTTGCTAATTTTTTTGAGCTTTTTCAAAGGTACGGACAAAAATTTCAGGGAGTTCACTTGCAACAACCTCCAGTAGCACCCACCACAGTCAACAGGACAAATATGTGGGGCAAAATCTGGGGTGCGAGTTCCTGCTTCGGGTCCAGGGGTTTAGATTCTACACCGCCACCATAAGCATGACCAATCTCCCACCCAATGAGTGGAGAGCTATCCGCCTATCTGGATAACGATACGGTGGATTTTAACATGTTAGAGATGGGGATGGGGATAGGGATGGGGGAAAAGTTGCAGCTGATAGGAGGATGGGAAGACATCCCCTGTGGGAAATAGCCTCGTTGCCATACCACACCGACCAACATTTGGAACCAAAAAGAGTAGTACTTGGAACTCCCACGGCTGCATCAAATTCTCCGTTTATTAGGAGGGATGTATCAGTATTGCTACCTCTGGAGAGAAAAAAACTATTTTTAAAAAATAATTGATTACAAGTGGGCAATGCATGTTTTATTGGTAACACACTCTCACACTCCAACACAAGAACCCCCACTTGACACATTACTAATAGATAGTATAACTGTCCAGATACACATACAAGTACAATAAGAAGGAACCACTGATACATTTACCAACGTTCAACTAGAATATATACCACTACCACTGGGTAGGTTGGTTAACCTGAACTCCAACCGCGCGCATCTTTAGGCGTACTAGTTTAATCGAAGAGTCAAACTTATCCATCGAGCGCATGGAGCATAGTGCATACATAATTCAGGCAACAATGTGCAATGCAATACAGGTCCTAGGGTGCAGCATGCAAGTTGTTAAAATTCTGGACATATGATGGAGCTAAAACAGGGTAGCAATGGGTCCAGTCAGATACTCTTCCAAGATCCAAATCTGAATCCAATAAACCTTATGTTTTGGCTTGTTCACACGCTCATGCAACCCACACAGAAAGTTGCAGGTAACAAAGAAACATTGTGTAACTCCGATTTGAAGTAGATTAAGATATCAACTTCCAAAGTGGGCTTGAATATAAAAGTAGTGCTTATATGCTCTCTAGAAAGAAAAGTGTATGTATTCTAATTGAAGAAACATGTGTGTTTAATAATGGTGATGAACAAGCACTACTACAAAAAAGAATAATATTGGACGCCTCGTCACACACGGTTGACCAAAACCGTCAGTATTAAATACAATCACAGACGGTTTGGTTTTAGCGACTGTCTGTATTACTAACTGCACTAAAAACCGTCTGTGAAGAGGTAATACCACAGACGGTTCATGTTGAAAACTCGGAACAAAAAACCGTCCGTGATACTTCCCATCTGTGATAATTAACTCATCACAAACGGTTTGTATTAAAAACTGTCTATGATATTTTCACTTATTGCAGACCCACCCTCACAGATCTGTCTTAAATTCTAGATCTATTCTCACAGGCATTGCTGCTTTGAGGAGGTGGGCCTTTGATGCCATTTGGTGAAAGGAGACCGCGGATTTGGTGAAGAGTGATTGTAGATCTATTTATTCTTGACTATCTATGGTTAGTAATTTGTTCCTAATTGCATTATATTCTAGATATAGCTTGGTAAAGGAGGAATTGAAGATGGTTTGGGTCTACCTTGGTGTAGCACTACTACAGAAAAAGTCTTCACAGACGGTTCAAAAATGTCATCACAGACATGAAGACAGTTCAAAAATATCATCACAGACGGTTTCGTGAGCCGTCTGAGTTTATATGTTAGTAATGACATGAGGTCATCATAGACGGTTTCGAACCGTCTGTGATGCAGACTATCACAGAGCGGTTATTAACTCAGAACCGTCTGTGATAATTATATGCATAAAGTAGTTGGACCGAAGCTAAATGTACGCTGAGAACCTGCGAGAGTGGAGAGTACATTAATGGTGTGTCTACTTTTACAAGACTTGCCGGGGAGGATATATTGAATAAGGGGATGGAATATATGTATTGTCCATGCATTGACTGCAATAATCTGAAGATGTTTAAGAACCTAATGCAGATCGAAACACACTTGATTCGAAGAGGTTTCAAAAAGTGGTATACACGTTGGACCAGTTACGGAGAAGAACAGATTATACAGGAAGGTAGTAATAACGACATCACCGACGAAGTCAACGATATGCCGCCGGATGATGTCGATTGTGGTTCTGATTTGGATAGGCTGCACGATGACAATTTGGATCAAATGCTTCACGATATAGAAGGGAACAGTGATGAGAGAGAGTATGTTAAATTCCGGGGCTTGATGGGGGCTTAGAGAAACCTCTGCTCACGTGCTGCAAGTCAAAATACACAAGGTTATCATCCGTGTTTGAACTACTAAAATTGAAGACAAGCAACGGTTAGTCCGACAAGAGTTTTACGACGCTATTAGATCTCTTAGCGGATATGTTTCGGAGGAAACGAGTTGCCCAAAACTACCTACAAAGAGAAGAAGGTTCTTTGTCCATTGAGAATAGAAGTAGAAAGAATACATGCATGTCAGAACGATGTATCCTCTACCGAAAAGAGTATGCAAAGCGTGTATGTCAGGTTGCAACGCATCCTGATACAAGCGTAAGAATCAATCAGATGACGACGAGAGAATCGAGCTGGAGAAAGGACCTCCTGCTAAGGTGGCGTGGTATCTTCCTATAATTCCCCGTTTGAAGCGATTTTTTGTGAACCCAAAGGAGGTAAAATTCTTGCATTGGCACTCGGAGAAGCGTAATAATGATGGAAAGCTAAGGTGCCCTACTGATTAAGCCCAGTGGAGAAACATCGATATGAGGTTTGCAGACTTTGGTGTGAAACCAAGGAATATAAGGTTTGGATTGAGTACAGATGGAATAAATTCTTTCGGTAACATGAGCAGCCGACATAGCACTTGGCCCGTGACTCTCTGTATCTACAACCTTTCTCATTGGTTGTGTATGAAGCGGAAGTATATTTTGCTGTCGATACTTATCCAAAGGCCGAAGCAACCTGGAAATGATATTGATGTGTACCTACCACCATTGATGGAAGATCTAAAAATACTATAGATCGAAGGGGTACAGGTATAAGATGCGTACAAATGAGAGAACTTCACTTTACGTTCCTTGTTGTTCTGCACCATAAATGATTATTATGCTCTTCCTAACCTATCGGGCCAGAGTGCAAAAGGGGCCAAAGCCTATACTCACTGCTTAGATGATATTAAGAGTGTGTGGTTGAAGCACTCGTGTAAAACCATGTACATGTGTCATCGTAGGTTCCTTCAGAGGGCTCACCCATACCGCAGGATGAAGAAACTGGAGGGATACGGGTAGGCTACGCCAGCTGGTAATTCAAAAATTTTACCACATAAACCAGGATGCCATGCAAGTAAAAGAACACAGATCGTTACCACCAGACGCGCAGTGAAGCGGAAGAAGAGTTGGAGTAGCCTAGTCCAACGAAGAACGCGTCAAAGTAGTGGTCGTAGTCGATCTTCCACTATGGTCGATCGTCCAGTGTAGTCGATCGTTCTCGTAGTCGATCGTCTCTTCCAGCAACCAATCGAGTCCCTCGCCAAGGTCGCGATTCGTCCTTTAGCGCAATAGCAACCGCAGTAGCACCTCAACAGCATCCACACGTCCAGTGAAGGAACAACCATATGCTGGTGTGCCAGCACAAGCTCGTACGGTACGACTCTCAAGAAGATGGCGGCTAGGGTTTCGGAGAAACAACTCAACTCATGACTTTCGTGTGTCTTCTCTGTTACGTGAATTTCCTCGCTCCCAATAGCCTCAAGCATCTCCTTATATAGTGTATGTGACGGATCCTATCCAAACACGTTTGACGAATCGTATCCGTACTGGTTTGTTCCAACCCGTTAAGTATGTGACCCTGTAGGATCATGCGTAATCGGTTGTGACTCGAAAACTTCTTTCCGATCACAAGTCGTCAGCGGCACCTAGCAGGACATAACGATTCTCAAATACACACGAATTATATCGGACGAACCTTAATTCAATATGATCTACGACCAGGTCCTTGTCACTTACGACCAGATCGTACATAGTCTCGACCAGTTCGTAACACCTTACGACTAGGTTTCAACCAGACTACAAATAACTCGTATCTCTATATGACCAAGTCATATTTGGTCTCGACCAGTTCGTAACTCCTTACGACCAGGTTTCGACCACTTAGTGATTATGTTCAACCAGCCTACGACCAGCTCGTATCTCCATACGACTAGTCTGTATCTGATTGAACTGAAAGACATGCTCACGTATTCTCCCTTTGCCTCACGATATCTGGTTGAACTCCATGTGAGATGTTGTGTCATCCATGGACTGCTCAATACTTTCTCGATCAAGTATCAGATAACTTAATGAGGTCGAACTCTTCGACCACCAATGGCATGGCCATGCACTTTCCTTATTTGACCACATCGAGGGACCCAGAGATATCTCTCATGTTACGTTAGGAGGGGAAAATCTCATATCCAACTAGTCACATTCCTCCTCATGTTTCAGAGCATACCCGAAAGCTACTTTTATAACTACTCAGTTATGGAGTAGTGTTTGGCAACCCTAAAGTGTACACTTGCACACTTAGGAAACCATGTTGATCTCAGGTCTAAGGATTATACATCATTATTGCTTAAGACCAACTGATGACACATGAAATTATAACAATCTCAGCAGTGTCTTAAGGTGGGTCAATCCAACACCATGTTCTCTAACATGTGTTCATATTATTGATTCGATATTCCTATATCCATGACTGGTGAAACATGATCATCAATCAATACATGTGTTGGTCGATAGAGTCACTAGTGTTTCGATCAGTGACATCCGACCAGGGATACATTTAGAACGACATCATCATAAGTTAAAAGAGGTTCACCAACAAGTCACATACTCGTTAATCTTTATAATTGATGATTCATTCAAGGAACAGAATAACACTTATTCAATAACACATAAACATAGACGTAATACAATCATCTCTATGATTGCCTCTAGGGCATATCACCAACAAAAATAATTCAACGGGGAGAAGAAGGATTCAGCTCCAAGGCATTTAAGTGGAAATGAGGTCTATGATATGGTTAAGGATTTAGATATTGTGCTCGAAAAGAGACGTAAATCGAGGACCCATGAGAAGAACATCTGGAAGAAGAGATCAATATTTTGTCACTGCATCGATGTCATGCACGTAGAGAATAATGTATATGACAGCTTGATTGGTCTCTTACTGAACATTCATGACAAAACAAATGATGGTGTCAACGCATGGCTTGACTTGGTTGATATGGACATCTGAACTGAGTTAGCACCGACAAAGACCGATAAAGGACGAACGTACCACCCCTTTGCTTGTTACACTCTATCCAAGGCCGAGAGAACTGAACTGTGTCAGTGCTTGCATGGTGTAAAAGTTTCATCCGGTTACTCCGCCAACATGAAGAAACTTGTTTGAACTAGTATGCACTAGGTGGGAACTCCAATAAAGGACGAACGTACATTCCCCTACTTGTTACACTTAGTACTTGCTTGAACTAGTCTGAACTAGGTCATGGGAAACTTGTTCCGATGGAAGAAACATGTTAATTCTGGATGATTTGCTTAAACTAGTCTGAATAGATTAGCAAGTTTTATTTTGAGCTCAAGGCCTAATCTATAAGGTGTCATATTCAATTTGTGATTACATTTGGCATGAGTATTGTGATGGCCAAGTTCAAATCTTGTGCAACTAGCCTTCTGAGAGCAATAATCAATCTTTTAAATCTTAGCTTTATGCTGATTTTTATTGTGCACATATTGTGCGTGTTGAGCATATTATTCCTTTTAAATGACTTGAAGGATTCACATGCTTATTACCCTAACAGTCATTTCTACCAAACATGCATATTTACTGCAATTATGTCATTCATTTGAAATAGTTTCCTATGATGTTGAATTGTTGAACATCGTATACTTATATTTGAGGTATTTTATTTCAAGTATAATAAGTAATTATATAACAAATTTATCCTCTTCTTATATGTAGCAAGCATGTATAATAAGTAATTGTATAATATAGAGAATATTATGACAATATCTTCATGCGTGTCAGAGCTTCTATTTCTTATGAAGACGTCTGCTCATTCTCCGTCATCGTCGCCTCATGCGTTTGATGCGCCATCCTCTGGAAAATCCAAGCGTAATAGAAGATGAATATCAAAAAGCTCTGATGGCCTATTTACCATCATGGATGTCGATGCATCTGGGACCCCTCTCAATCCTCGCCGAGCAGCTTCCGCATTCCGAAGAATGGTAGAAATAGTTGCACAGGAATGGGTCAAGATCACCTACGATTCGTGGAAGGATTTGATCGAAGCTCAGAAAGTTGTGCTGGTGATGGAAAATTTCCAATCGTTCAAGATCCCGAAAGAACACCAAGTCTCCGTGCAACAACATACGTTGCTAGCGGTATGCAAAGCGTGGAAGAACTTCAAGAGCACGCTTATCAATCAATACGTGGTGAAGGATCTGACGAACTTCCAGAAGTATCCGTTTGTGGAACCGTACTAGCAAGACTTTGTGGCGAAGAAGACGAAAGATGATTTTAGGAGTGAAAGTGCGGCGCACAGGGCCATCAAGCCAAAAAAACATGCACCCCCACAGACTCGGCACCGCTGGGTATGGAGGTAAAACCCCGCAATAGAGGAGGAGTATGATACGGGGGATGCCCCATCTTCACGACGTAGAATTGATGATAACTTTGGATCCGTGCAACCTGACGAACAGATAACAACAACCACTGTCAAATAAACAACATGCGATAAAAGAATTTGCCCAACCACACGCTCGTGATCCCGTCTACCCAACCACACAAAGTAGACGTGTCGCCGCGCCTACAAAACACAAGGAATCACAAGAACAACGTCATTGAGAACGCTCAATTCCCCCTCTAGGTTACAACGGTGTGTCAAACCCTAGGAAGAACAAGCGTATAGCTCTCTCTGAAAATAATATATTGATTTGTGGTCTGTCTTACATGGAGGCGCACCGTAGGCTTTAAAAGCTGGCAAATCATGTGCACGTAAAGCCTAGGCTGAATCAAAACCTGGTTCAGTCAAACAAAAAGAAAACGGACACAAACTGCAAATTGGTTCGGTTTGTGCTAAGATGATTACATGGTCGATTTCAACACCTAATCGCCCAAAAATTTTAAGCACGCAAGCCCACTCGGATTCCACCTTAATCATGAAGCCCTACTTGGATTCAAAGCCTTCAATTTGGATTTCATGTTGATACGGAAAAAGGTGACTGCACGTGGCCCAATCAAGTAGTAACCAACCCTATCCTCCATGCACATGCACTCCTTTATTTATTTCAACATCTCACGCAACATACATGCATGCAGGCAGACCTCGCATGGCACAACACAACCGAACCTCCATGCTGCAACTACTAAAGATCTTGTTCAATGCTTCTTGCTCCATTGTTCTCGGTCTCGCATGCTTTCTATATGTGTATAACTGCACAAAAAAAACATAAAACTATTAGGTAGTGATGTATTCTCTTTAGGAAGATTAAAATTATTTAAGAGCGAGTTCACTTGTTGGTTAATTAATTAATCCCTTGCTCATATAATCGGTCCAATCGGGATGTCCTCGTCAGAGGACGAGTAGGCAACCATGTGGGAGGCCTCCCCGTCATTTGCCGGGATCCTTGATGAGCTCGCCCGAAGCTGGATAAGAGCGAGGTCATCTATTGTGTCTTCGGGAGCCATCTCCTTTCCAAAACCCTGCAGACGAGAAAGTGTTCCAGCGCCTGGTAAGATATCGAACTATCTAGTTTGTAATCACTCCATAACTTCATAGGAAGTGAAAATAACATGTCGGGCTCTTGCAGCAAGCGCTGAGGGTGGAATCTTCACAAGGCTCATTATTGGCAGTCATGGAGAGATATATACTCTCCGCGGCCCTAGAAAACAAGGAGCACCAGGGCGCACGAGAGGTATTGGTCTTTATATTCTATAGAAACATGGATTCTCAGAGGACTCCAAAGCCACTGTGCTAGCCAGCCCTCCCAACAGTCGGAGTAGTTGTGCGTCCAACCGTACCTCAGAAAGCGACGACAGATTTCCTGTCGATAACATCCTGGTAATAATTATTATCTCTGGAATGCTTGATCCATTGATAGGCTTATTGGAGTAGCTAATTTTGTATCGTTATGTAGGTGGCTACGAAGTACAAGCTCCAAGTGAGATATGCCTCTGTTGCCCTGGACGCTGCTTGGGACCAGGCATATCCATCAGGTGTCGGGGCCTTGGTGCACAGTGTAAATCTAGCGCCGAGTTTCGCAAAAGTGAATATGGATGGTGTTCATGTCAATGTCGAGGTTGTCTCGTTGCAAATGCCCCCAAATGATGAGGTCGTAACTCTAGGGCAAACCATTAGAATAATCATCCAGTGGCCCAACAAGGACATCTGCCTGAAGCTACCTGCACCGGTGTCAACTTCACAGGAAAGTCCTGCAACAGTGCCAAATGCACGGGAGCTACCTACATAGAGTTACCTGCTGTACGATCGAGGAAGCCGACTAGAGGGGGTGAATAGGCGGTTTTTTTAAAAATTTAGCTAAAACCGATTTCTAATGAGGAAAAGTAAGTCAAATCGGTTTTGCACAATTAAGGCCTAAAACAACTAGTCTCACTAAGTGCACTAATAAGCTAATACTATTTCAATGATAGTAAGCATACAAATATATGTAAGCAATTTAATTCTAGGAATGTAAATTTTACAAAGTAAATCACTATAGAACAAACCACAATGACACAATAACTTTTTACCGTGGTGTTCGAAGACTTGCAGGTCTCCCCTAATCCACGTTGAGGTAAGCCCAAACTAATTTGATCGGCTCCACGAATTAAGCCAAACACCTCAAATCCACTAGTGGTAGCTCTTTCCCGCTCCAAGTAGGTGAGCTCCAACCTTCACACCACGCTAGGCTTCTTTACAATCTTCTTTGAAGAGATCACCGGCACGACGCCTCCAACGCCGTCTAAGAGTCGGCAAACTCCAAGAGTAATAAGTCAAGCCCCTTGCTTGACTCTCACCATGTGCAACGAATGCACAAGCTCAAGTGGATACGAAATCCAGCTCTAGATGTAACACATGCAACTAGAGACATCTCTCCTTGCTTACATGGTGCAACACATGCACAATTGAGAGGAGAAGCTCACACTAGCTCAATAGAATGAAATAGAGTGCTAAAAGTTTGTTCCACAACCGGCCAAGGGGGTATTTATAGCCCCCACCACAAAAACTAGCCGTTGGAAAAAAAACATCCTGAACAAATCAGGATTTCTGGTATTACGCGATCAGGACCGGTACTACCGTAGTCGAGAAACAACGGTCGACTGTTGTGCATTTAATGCGTCTGATATAGCCGTTACGAAAAAGTTACGGTACTACAGCCAACTACAAATCGGTATTACCTCACTGCGGTAATACCGCTTGGCTATATCGGTATTACCGATTTCCAGAGGATCAAACAACACAAGAAAAACACCCTCTCTGGAAAAGTCGTACTAGCAAGTAAATATCGGCACTACCGCACACCGGTAGTACCACTCAGATCATGTGGTCAAACCGATTCTCAAGGGAGATCAAAACTCCCAAAAATACGTTCTCTGTAATTTATGTACAGCCATCTATATTTCGGTACTACCGACTTGCGGTAGTACCGCCGTTCAAATGCGGTCATACCGATTATCAGGTTTCAAGGAAAACTCAAAAAGACAACCTCTCTATTAAAAACATACTGCCAACTACATTTCGGTATTACCGACTTATGGTAATACCGTTCATCACTTGTTGTCATACTTTTTTGGGATATCGAGAAACTCTTCCAAAAACACCCTCTCTGGAAAATTCATACCGCCATGTAAACTTCTGTATTACCGACCTGCAGTAATACCGCACAATACTTGTAGTCATACCGGATTTTCTGGATATTTTTCCAGAGTCAAGAACAAATGCAATGTATGAACCCTAACAATTTGCAAAACACATTTGTAAACATAGACCATGCAACAAGAAGTAGGTACATGGACTTCAACCATTTGTAAAATATATTTACAAAGTATAGTCCAACGCTATAAGGATTAAACGCGTGAGCCTCGACTATTTGCAAAACACATTCGCAAATAATAGCATCATGACACGGTGAGCTAGAGCAAGCGAGATTGAGCTGTCAACATATGATGAGACTCAAGCTACTATACAAGACCCCTCTTAATAGTATGGTAACCTATACTAGCAATTCGGTCTCTCAACCAAACACCAAGACTGTTAAAAAGACTAGAAACACATACTTAGCCTAGCTAGTCATACATTTGCCTTGCACATCTTCTTGAAGCTTGATGACGCACATCTTTACTTCAAGTCCGGGTTCTTGACTTGAATATCATCAACACATTATGATCTTCTTCATTTTGGGATCTTGTCTTGATGCTCATCAACACATGATTCCATCCTTCATCCCGAATCTTGACTTGAATATCATCAACACATGATGATCTCCTTCACATGCCCTCCATCAACACATGATGGGCCTTCCATTGACTTGATGATCAACTCATGATCATCTTCTCTTCGAGATCTTAATATACATCAAAACATGATGCATCCTTCACTTGACTCGATGGCAATCAACTCATGATGTCATCCTAAGTCATCGTCATCATATAACTCAACCTATTTCATCAACTCATGGAAAATGTTGGTTCCATAATGTGATTATCATTTATTACCACAACATACCATTAACTCATAATGGTGGATAAAGATACTTCAATCTTTCACTCTTTGTTAATTGATGACAACCATCACAATTATAAATAATTGAATATAAGAACATATGAGTATATATGAACTACACAAGTTTTATATACTCAAGAGCATGTTTCAAAGTAGAGATCCCAGGTATATGTAGATAAGGAAATATGGATCAATACTCATAAAACTAAAAAACATAGAGTGAACTCCCTAAATGTGTGCATACACGAATGTGTAATAAGAACATATGCATATATTCAAGTTAGACAATTGGGGGAGTTCAACCTATATTTTGAATCCGAGGAATGCAACAATATATAAAAATATGATGTCAAATGCATACCTCTATGATTTTCACCTTTTCATCCAAATAAGACTACATGATAGGTATATCAATAGAAGTATTAGTATCATATATTGACTTATCATTAATCACCAAAATACTCTATTAACTCATAATGGTGGGTCTAGATTCTTCACCAGCACCGGTGTCAACTTCATGGGAAAGTTATGAAACGGTACCAAGTCCATGGGAGCTATCTGCACCGAAGCTACCTGTACCAGAGTTACCTACACCGATACGGCAAGGGCCCGGTGCATCAGATGCATCTACACCTAGTGCCCGATCGACTCCCGTGAAGTCGACCTCTAAAAAGCGAGGCAGCAAGGGCAAATTGAACAAGTCCGATGGTATCCCCTTCTTGTCGTTGGTCTGGAAATTTATGCATGGCGAGCCGTTGGTCGAGACGATAGAACGCCTCCAAACCCTAGGAATGGCTTGCATGAGGTTGCATGCATGGTACATGGAACAAGCTAACAAGACCGATAGACAACGGCGCTTGGGTGTCAACGTCAAGTCCAAGTCGTATAATTTTCACCACGAGGTTCAAGACTTTGTCTCACGGTGACCTTCGATGATTCGTTCTTACTCTTCAACCTCGATGCCCATTACGCACTGAGGTAGCTAGAAACTCCACCTTGTTTCCTTTGGTATCCTCGATTGTAACGGCTCTTTGGCCACAATCTAGCACGGCTTTGTGCTTGGTTAACCAATCCATGCCAAGGATGACATCTATGGTTTGGGTGTCTAGAATAATTAGGTTAGCTAGAAACTCAACTCCACTATGAGTAACAGCCCCTAAACAACCCACATTAGAACTTAGCTCTGCTCGGTATTGGACTAACAGAGCACGCTAAGAGGCATAACTTCCAATTTGTTCTTAGTTGCAAAATTTCGAAACAAGCGAATGCGAAGCTCGAATCAAGCGAGCGGATGCAGTCTTGAATTTACGAGGACTTACCCGATCTGACGTCGCCCGTGCTTCTGGGCTCCTTCCAAGGTGGCGTGGTTAACACGACCTCGACAAGCCGGAGGCGCTCCTCTGGTTGGTGGTTCCTGAGAAACTCCACGGTTGTTACTGCTTTGGGGTCTTAGCAGTGTTGCTCCAAGGTTGAAGCGAACCGGAGTGATGGTTCCTTTCGAGGACACCGATTGGCGAAGTGACACAGTTGGCAGCAATCGTGTAACACACTCTTGGCTCACCTGCGGATGTTGTTCCACAGGGTGGGGTTGGGTGGTGTAGTGTTGCGAGGATTACGAGCAAAAGGGCGAGTCTTGAAGCGGTGCGAGGTCTGACGAACTACGTGGTGGAAGCGATTAAGCTGTTGTGGCACTATCCTCGACCTCTGCTGTTGTGGCTGATGCTTCCCTGCTGATTCATCTTACGCTTGCGGTGTTCCTCCGATTCCTTGCGTTTGTCCTCCATGACCAGCGCCTTGTTAATAGTTCTGGAAATGCAGGAAGGTGTGGGCAATCAGTTGACTGCGATCTGAGTTCAATCCCTTCAAGAAATGACTCACGGCGAGCCTTGTCGATGCGACATCCTCTGCGGCATAGCGGGCTAACCGCGAAAACTTGTTGGTGTCGATCACACGACATAGCTCCTTGCTTAAAACGCGGAACTCATCTTTCTTGAGATCCATAATGCCTTGGTACATGATCTTGGCGAAAGTCGCAGAAAATTCCTCCCGATTGATATTCTGCGGTGCCTCATGTCTTTGTGAAGTTCTCCCACCACTCGGCCTATGCCCTCCATCGATGAGTGGCATATAACACTTTCTCATGATCGTTGCATTGGGTGATCGTGCTTCCTCTCAATTCTGCGAAGCCAATCGCCGACTTCTCTGGCGAGACATGTCCAGAGAAAGTTGGTGGGCGGGTCCTCATGAATTGACCAACTTGGATGGTCCTTGATGACCATGGCGGTGGGGCTCCTCCACGATGATTGTTGTTGTTGTTGTTCATGGCCTGCATCTGGTTCATCATGGTATACATCATCTGCGTTTGTGCTGCCATGAAGGCTCCAAAGTTCTGCAAGTCAAGAGGGGGTGCTTGGGGTGGTACTGCGCTCTTTGGATCTCGCTCATTTTCTCCGAGATCTTTGAGTGCAGGAACCACTTGCGGCGGTGTGACGTCTGAACCATCTGATGAAGTTTCATAGGTTAGATAAGGTAGCAAGCACAAAATGAGTTAAGAACTAGACAGGGGGTAGATTAAACCCAATAAGCACAGCTCAAGAACTCAAATGGAATAACCTTTATTAATAGCTTACTAGCATGGCTGCAACAAATGCCCAAGGGCCTTTGCAGCTCATACTTGCACACAGAAAAAAAAATAAAGCGAACCTAAGCACACAAGCTACCGCCTAAAGGGCGACTCTGCAAAGGAAACTGGCTAAGCCTGACTAAACCGGAACTTAAACGAACTACTCCCCGAGA
Source organism: Hsuehochloa calcarea (assembly GCA_036346395.1). Classification (NCBI taxonomy): domain Eukaryota; kingdom Viridiplantae; phylum Streptophyta; class Magnoliopsida; order Poales; family Poaceae; genus Hsuehochloa; species Hsuehochloa calcarea. The sequence goes on along the minus strand of CM070601.1, from coordinate 30,324,787 downwards.
AAGCCTCCAAAGCCACGGCGACGCTCCTGATCGGTGTAGACTACGAAGTGGTGGCATCCTCATAAGCCCGGTTACGATGACACAGGCCGGTGTAGCGGGAGCAGGCGTGCATGTTGCGAGTCTGGTGGCTCCTCCCGGTGTCTGAGCTCTGCTTGGTCCCTCTAGGCATGCAACCTCTCATCGCTCCTCTGGAATCTCCTCTGGGTTCTCTTCTGGATCTTCCTCTTGATCATCCTCTAGCTCATGCTGGCCGTAGAGAGCGTGCTCTAAGTTGGCGATCCTTTCCTCGGCTTCTTCCAAGGCCTGATAGGCGCACCTCAGCTCGGTGTCGGCCATCGCCAATGACTCCTCGGCGGTGTGTGAACGTGCAAGATACACTCTTGTGGCATTGCCTTCCCCATTGGTAGGCGGAAGCGCGCAGATAGCTCCCCAAGCGGCTACGGGATGGTAGCGGAAGGCGGTGTGTTTCGACTCTTGGCGTAGATGTGGCGGACTTCGGAGTATGGCGGCGTGATGACTCACGAATTCCTCGCGAAGGTGGTCCTCGGTGAGATGTCAAAAGTGGTGCCTCTGGTGTTCCTCTGGCGTGGTATCGTCGGCGACAGACCCAACCATGATCTCGTCAGATTGACCATGTACTCATTGCCACGGTACATTGGGCGATCAAAGCCCCCAAGTGTCTGCGATGGCGTCCACGACTCTGCGGCAAGTCCTCCGTTGCTATCTCCGAAAGTCCGCGGTAAGGCATCATCAAGATGGACAAAGAGATGAAAACAACTTTAAATGACGAGGAGAGAAAGAATTTGACAATAGTTGAGTCAAGAGAGACATGAGATGAGTTAAGGAGTTCAATTAATCTTGTAAGTTAATTTTCTTTAGAAAATAGTTTGGACTCACTAAGAGCGGCCAATCTAACTAAGGTCAAGACCTCGATCGGTATGGCTCGATACCACCTCTGTCGGATCCCAAAATTTCGATTCGAATCCTCGTGTTTCGTGCACTAGTCGAGGATCACGCTAGTGCACACAGTGTTAACAAAGGTGGATATCGATCCACACAGCGAATAATAGTATAAGCGATAAATAAATAATGGTTTGACCTTACGGTTGAGTTTACATTTATTTAAGCCACGCAGAGCTAACAGAGAAATAAGCGGCGAAACATAAGCGGCGGCATCCCATCGATTCACCACAGCAACCGATGGGGTCAAGACCTCGCGATTAGGCACCTTGATAAACTCCTCCTCGAAAATTGGTGAAGACTCCTCCTCTTACGCTTGATTCGTCAAAACAAGCGTGAGTACACACCGTACTACTAAGCCACACTCTGAGATGCAATATATATATATATATATATATACATGATGGCTTTTACAAGGAAAGGCATTCGGTGGTTCTTTTGCATAAATGCAATGTTTGCAATTGAATAATAAATATACATTGACAACAAGTAAAACAATTAGATAACAATAATTTGATAATTGATTTCACAAAGGCGCTACAACTTAACAGATTATTCACATAGCGGATGATTTATATCACACGGCTCCCTCCCACACAGTTTTATGAAAAACTACCCCTAGTGTGAAATCCCGAGCATGCCCATGACCATGACGCGCTATTCGAATAGATTATATTATACTCTGCGAGTTGTACACTTTACCCACAAGATATAATTAGTGTAGCTAGCACTAACCATAACAAAGCATTTGGATCCGCATCGTACTATGCTAGGCCGTCTCAAAAGCAGACATGTGGTTATGCAGATAGCCTCGGTTCAATGGCACACATGGTGAGGTCCTTAATTGACCAAGGCAAGACTACCATTTGCTAACTATGCCACACAGATTAGCTCTCAAGCACACAGATTCACGATCCACCATTTCACACAAGATCCACCACATGCCTCGGTCTAAATCCTTTTACCACCCGGTTGATTAAGTGCAACACATGCCATAACAAAGACACAAGTACACACAGATTTTACCACAGATTGCATATTCACTTAGTCGGGTTTAATAGCTGCGGTCTCACATGACATGGTGATTCGTGGCATGGCTAAGCAATCTAATCGCACTAACCAACCCACGTTGGTGCTACAATATTACCAACTAAATATCAACTAGGGTGACAAAGGATCAAGACATAACAATTATACAAGGAAGGCATAACAATATGGAATTAACTACTACACCCAAAACATTTAAATAAATACTTGAATTAAGATGTAGTAATTTGAATTAAAATACTTTTAGCAAGCGGGAATCAAGATGGTCAAGGGTATAGCTTGCCTTGGAATAGGTTCAGTCTTGGTCTTGGTCTTGAAAGCTCCTTCTTCCTCAAACCTTCCGTAAGTATCGTCAAGTCTACTCAATAACGAAGCAAACAACAAGAATAAATAAATAACAGAAGCAATTAACTCAATAAAATAATTAAAAATCTCCAATAGATAGATCTTGATTTTATACAAATTTAGAAATTTGAATGGATGGATTTGGAGCTAGGATGCAAAAGTTATGAGGTTTCAAAGTTTGAAACAAAGGAAAAACCCTAAAAATAGGATTTATTGGAATTCCGAATTATTTCTCAATAGAAAAATCGGATTATTGCGCAAGCATGACATCGACATGACATCAGCCCTAGGAAAACCGGAAAAGATAAATAAGCGAAATCGGCGTGTGGGCCCACACGTCAGGGACACGGCCCACGGTGGACCAAGTTCACCGAGCCCCTGTGGATCTGGTCGATCGAGGCGCGCGCGTGGCGTGGCGTGACGCTGGCGCCACGCTACCGACACGTCTGCGGAGAGGTGAGGTGGTGGTGATCGGGCGTCCATCTCGTGACGACAACGGCGGGCGGCGGCGGCTCTGGACCGGCCGACAGCGGTGCTACGGTGATCGCCGGGAGGTGGGTGGTACCAATGAAAGCTCTCTATTGCGAACCTTATAGTGCTGGTTTAGGCACAAGAGGACGAGCGGAGGTGGCCGACGGCGAGCTCGGCGGCGGAGCGTTCGGGTATTGTCGGCGCTACTCGGTGAGTCGGCGGCGTGGGTGGTAGCCGAAGGTAGATCTGGTGACGGCGGACTCGGCGGCGGGCTCCACGGCGAGGCGTCACGGCGGCGCAATCGAGTTTTAGGGTTTGGTGGCCAAACCAATTCTTAACCGCTGCGGCGCTAGGGCTCTTGGGGTGAGGTGGGTGGCGGATCCAGTAGCGGAGTCTTGGCGATCCACAGGACCTATTTATAGGCCACAGGGTGGGCTGAGGGTGGCGAGATGGCGGCGGGTTCAACGGAGTCCAAACGAACGCAGCAAGAAAACGGGTAGAGCGGTGGATTTGAACTCAAACATGTTTGAAAGAGTCCGGGAGGAGGGCTTACGAAGGCGTCGTCCGCGGAAGAATCGGGCCGTTGCAAATTTGCCGGACGGAGCTCGGCGGCGAAAATGGCGGGCGGCGCTCACGCAGACATCTGAAGAAGATCGGGTCGGGGCGATGACCTCGGCGGGCCCACGCGCGAGGAAGGCGAGGCGCGGCGTGAGACGGTGATCTCGTCGTCGCTCGCGATCCAACTAGTGAGGTTTAACGGAGCGCGTGGAGGGAGAGACGCGCGGCGGAGATCAAGCGTCCAAATCGATCGGACGACCACGAAGGATCGGTGAGATGAACAGGATCGGGCCGAAGGAATTCGGCCCAACTACTATTTGGAGATTTAAAATAGCTTTTCTTTTTAAGAAAATACCAGAAATCCAAATAAGCAATGGAAAATAGCAAATGAACTTGAAAAAATTCCAGAAAATTCTAGAAAATACAACCAAGCTCATAGAATCCAAATAAAATAGTTTTGACTATTGTCCATGTTGGAATTATTCATATTATATTGTTTGTTACACAAAGTCCAATATTAAGCTTTTAAATTAAATTCAAATAAATCCAGATGGTGAATTTTCTTCCTACTAACTAATCAAAGAATTTTGAAAGCTCTGAAAATTGGGATTTTACATTCACCCTCCCTCTTTTGCCCTAGCATCGCCGTACTTAGGAAATCCAGTCGTCGGCCGAGCTTTGCGCCGCCACCTCTAGCGCTGTCATCCTCACCTCCAAGATGGAATTATGGCGCGCCCCTGTTGCTAAAAGATGTTGTACCATGGCAAGGGTTGTCATTTGGTCTGGTTGAACCAAAAATATTTTATACTCGGGCGAGTGATTATGCAGTAAAGGGGTGCGGAAAGCACTTTGGGATGTGGTTGCCTTGCCTGAGTAGTCTCTAAGGACTTAACTTTGTGCGTCATTGATCTGGACCTTACCGTGCAACCACAAGTCCATTTATGCGGTGGACTTGGTGAATAATTAGTAATATTTTGAGTCGATTCTATTTATGTTGATGAGCGGCGCAAGAGGGGGCTGGGGTGGTGAATCATTAGCTAGCAGAACCGAGTTAAAACGGAGCTTTGTAAAAGCCTTATGATAGTCTCCACTTGATTCACACGTATAAGGAAATGTGCATTGTATCAAGCGACTATCTCTTGTTGGTCAAGCTGTACAATCTATGTATAGTGTTAAAAACTATTCGAATAGTCGTGTCCCGATTATGGACAATGCCTATTGATTTCACACAAGGGTTGGATTTTCATAAAAATATTGGAATGGTTTGATTGGAATGGTTCACTAGTTGTTTCAAAGAACGTGATTACTTATGTATTAATCTTTTTGAATTATGCTTTATAATATACTTATTGTATTTAAGGTCAATATTGCTTTCTGCAAATTAAACATAAAGTTATCCTTGTTCAAGCCTTGCATGAATACTATTTGCATACATTTCCATACGACTTGTTGAGTACTTTATGTACTCATGACTATACGTCACTTGTTGATCAGTCCCTGCAGAAGAATCAGGGACACCGAGTTCTACGAGGAAGACTTCTTTGAAGACTATGCGAACTAGGATGCGTCCACTTGATTGCCTGTGGGCATGTCGAATGGCCTCTACGAGATATTTTGGTTTCCGCTGCAAATTTATCTTTTGTTGCTAAGCCCTGCGTGGCAAACTCTGTAAGACTTGATCATAAGGTCCTTTTGCTGCTAATTAATATTACTTTGTCTGCTTTATTAGTCTCTTTGTTGTATGGATAAGATAACATCGTTTTTGCAACTGTATGAGCTAGCTACTGATCTGGGACTAGCTCGGAATGCAGAGAGGGTCTCGGGGTTGTATACCCGTGTTCCCGACATGTAACCTCTAGCAAGACAACTAAAATCCAATTAAAATTCTAATGGCAAACACACTATAGGAAATGGAAACCAAAAGGTTTCATAACGTCCCATCCGAATGGGAAAAAAAGAATAAAGTTACAAAGTTAAACTAGCTAGAAACCATATGTGTCTCCAAGCTCCTTAAGAACTCATCGGCTTCTTAGATTGGTCTTGTGAGCTCCTCTCTGTACCTCACCAGTATATCACAAGCTGTTCTTGCATGTCGTCCGAGTTCGACTCAAGCTCGTCGGCAAGGAAGGAGAGACAACCGAAAACCTCCAGCAACACTCCAACATTAGGTAACACAAAATTAAAATCGTTTTTTACAACAAACAGGCAACAAATTGTGTATATTTTGGGAATGTACACGTACCTTCCGAGTCTACCTCCCGCGGTAGACAAGGAGTTCCTCAGCATCCCTCCTCCTCCTCGTCGTCAGTTGTGTCTCCTCGCCGAACCGCGATGGGGAATCAAGGGTGGTCGCCAAAGCTCGGCGTGGGGAGGGGAGAGGGGGAGACTGATGGAAGGCACGGTTGGGGCTATAATATATAAGGACACGTTAAATTTTTCGACCTCCTGCGCACGCGTTCAAAAATGGTTATCACAGATGGTTTTTAATACAAATTGTCTATGATGAGATACTTATCATAGACGGTTCATATTAACAACCGTCTGTAAAGTATCACAAACGATTTTATTTAAGAACCATCTGTGACGTATGTGATTTTCACAAGCGGTTATAATTAAGAACCGTCTGTGATAATCTGTGATACGCAAGTATCACAAATGATTCCAAAGAAATCTATGTGATAATTATGTATCATAGATGGTTCCTATAATGAAGCGCTCAGAATAGTCTGTTTTGTATTAGTGTGACCTAGACCTAGACTGAATCATCCCGAATGGACTGCATTTCAGAAAATTGGAAATCATCCCGAATGGACTGCATTTCAGAAAATTGGAAATCATCTCGAATGCATAGTTTAATTGTGTTGCATGTAACTGCGTGAACAGAAACATCCCCAAGGTGCCAAGTTGACCAAATGAAAAGCCAAAGTGGAAACAAAATTAAACAGGAGGAGGCCCCATGCCCCATGCACGACGCCGCTATGAGGATGAGAATTCAATGACTGCCACTGCAGGAACACTCATTACAATAGGCCAGCTTACAGCCAGTCGCATGCAAAATTGGAGGGGGACCTCTTACCTAATCTACATGTAGACATGGCATTATTTCAAAGAACTGGTGATCAGATATAGTGCCAATGTAATCTGCTAGCTAGCTCCATAGCTGGTGAGGGAGCTGCTCAAAGTAGAAGCAACATCTTATCCAAATCAGAGTGCGATCCAAGAGTAATTGAATGCACTAGATATAGCTGATGAGTGTTGAGAATAAACGTTAGGTATACCATCACTTTTGTGATTATTATAATTTATAAAATAATAATTGAATCAACAATAGCATATATACTAGGTATATTTAGAACTATGAACGATAACATAATCATCTGTATATCTATATATAATAAGAATGGTACTAACAGAAGTAGACATCAACATCATCACATGATAGATATCTAGGAAACAAGATCTAACCATATCAAATGATATCACCGTAACTTACAGATAATCACTCCGACGAAGGTCGCGGTAGAATCTGATTCGAAGAAGACGACACACCGAGGATGATGTAGAAGGAGGAAGCCGTAAGCAGTCGTGCGAACGCTTCCCAAAAATATGATTCGCCCAACCCATGCAGGATCACGAGGGACGCCGACTTCGGAGACACTACTCTTCCCACATCGGTGCACGCCAACGAAGGGATGGAGTAGTTGAGGTTGCACAGCACGGATGAACAAGGCTCTATCTCTAGATGAAGCTGATTTCTCTCTAGATCAAAAAAACTAATTTCTGAAAGGCGATGTCTCCTTTACATAGAGTCAGCCTCAGCAGAAGAAACTGCCGCCATAATATTTCTTAGAAACTACAGTCATAACTGTCATTACATTGTTTTAAATGCGGTTAATGTGTATCATAAAAGTCAATTGAAACAGTATATTCATTTTTCAGTTTCTAATTAGTGTGCATAGTTTTGATGTGTATGGTTCTGATATGCAAAAAGAATCTGCAGCTCCACACCAACCGGACACAAAATCGCCAAACCATTCACCCACACGTGTGGGCAATGGCGAGGCGAGCAAGCAAGTGTGTATTCTTTTTTTGCTTGCTTTAACTAGGTAAGACCAAATTCACTTTATATATTGGTCTCCTCCCACCTAGACTAACAATATGGTTCTAAACTTCCCACATTTCACCATGCATGAGTGGGTGTTTGAGATTTTTCTATGATTTAATTGGAATATTGAATGGACCATATTCAAAACTCCAACATAAACTAGTCTGCTCTTTCTATTTGTTAATAAACTAAAACTATAGTGTGACAAGAACAAAAAAAGGAGAATCACTGTGTAGGCACAGCTCCTAAGAAATTTCTCTAGTGTATCAGATAAATTGAAATTATGACCTGAAGATTCAAATAATTAAGAAGATTAAAATAATTAAGAACAGAATTGAAGAAGCATTTCTTTCTTTCGATGTGAAATTAGAAGTACGCTCTGAGTTCCTATCTGATGTAGTAACTTGCTACTACTGACCTAGACAATCAAGGCGAAATGGACTGAAGTTAAAATATTGTAATTAAGTACAAAAAGGACTAAAGCATTCAAAGTGAAAAGTACATCCGTATCTAGCCCTAAAGGTGCTCTGCTGATGCAACATTCAATGCAATTTTTTTGGCTGAAAACAAGAAGCTCCTAAGGATCTAAAGGAACTAAACAAACATTTAATGCAGCAGGCCCATTCAACAAAGCAAGAGAGAAAAAATGAGTCAGAGATGAAACATACAAAGAGATGGTGAGTTGTAATAGCCAGGAAGCCAACAAATATGTGCAGTCCTGAAATCATAGCCACATCTACTTTTTCTCTGTAATGGCTGGCCAATTCACTATACATGTTTTGTGCCACAGTTAATGGTCCTTTGGGTCCTGCAACTGCAAGCACATCAAGCCTCCCCACTCCAAAACAAATCATATGACATGTGAGAACTGCAGAAACAAAAGGAAAAGGAAAAAAGCAAGGAAAAGAAAAGAGGCCAAATCCAAGAAACCCCCTCTGTTTCCTGCTCCCCACTCCAGCATTTCAGCTCCCAATGCTCCCAGTGCCAATTCATGGCTGGACAGCTACATCTGCACTGCTCCCTTGAGATTTGCAAGGTGATTGATTACCCAATCAGAAGGCCATACCACCATAGTTAATGTTCACAGGTGCACTGCAGTGTAGAGTGTATAGACTGGTAGAGCACTGGGAGTGTGCATGCTGATGCCTCAGTTGGGGTCACTCACTGCATGCAGAGACAGACAGCCACAGATGTACCCCCTTCTCTACCACAGCTGCCGCTACCTGCTGGGGCAGTGCCAGCATTCATGTGGTCAGCCGATGGCCGTCGGTTGCCGAGCATGTGCGCACGGCAGCCGATGGGGTCGCATGTAAACGGCTGCAAGATCTACCGGCAATTCAGTCTTGCAGAGTTCACATTATTGTACAAGGATACGTCAGATAATTCAGACTTACATTGTACAGATACATTCACCACTGCTTTTGTGATGGTCAGTGCACAGGTTTTCAATTCCAGCAGCAAGACCAGTGGAGCTCCAGCCTGCAAAGCAAAACACCGTTTTCAGTTTTCCCACTGTGAATTTATCTCATGGGTTGTTCAATAACTAACACTGTAGCATAGGATACAGAAGTGTCAGTCAACAATGCAGTACCTGCACGCCTGCATCAGTGTTTCCATGAATTTACCAAGTTAGAGCAAGCAGTAATTACACCATACTGAACACAAGCAATGGATGACACAGCAACTGGAGGGGTCTCTGAATCCCAGCATTTCAACAGCAATCAGCACATGCTCGCATTTTTGTAACAGCTGCTGAAGCAGCAACCAACCAATCAACACATATTCACACTTGTGCAGTACCAATGCCATTAATAGGAGCAAACGAGGCAATAGTGCCGAGTTCTTGTACGATGGAAGAGCTGTCAAAAATACAATGACAGTTCCAGCTTCAAAAAAGAAATATACGATGATAGTTCATACATGGAAAATATAATCGGTGTGACTGCGGCATGCAAGCAAATACCAACAGTTGCTGAGTTGATATTTACTATTATTACAAACAAGGATGCAGTCACCCACTGCCTTATCAGGGGTATTTTCTCGCAGAAACTAATTATCCGATTGGTCACTAATCAATCCCTTTCAAGTGCATAGGCAAAACAAGATGAGCAAAGTTGGGGGGGAAGCAGGTTCATGCAGGAGAACAGAAGCAACACCCCAGCTTGTGTCCATCATCATTATTATTTTTCAGTGTACAGATGAGTGCATAGCTCGTTCCTCGAGAAACTAACTTGGTGAACTTAGAACAAATTGAAGTACACAATGGTCTCCTTTGCCATGATCAGCAAAAGCAGCTTGAAGTATATCAAAGCCCACTTCCTGGTGATATCGTGGTGCACATAGTCCAGAAAGATCTCCTTGTGGAACATGTATACTTGATGGAACACCGCGCCGACCATAAGAGAGGTAGTTATGCCGTTTTTTGAGGCAAGAAGCAGAGCTGGGATCATGTAAAATGTAACTTGTGTTGCTATCTCTGATCGCCTTACTTTAGAACTTTCACTTGTCAAGGGACTGCTTCTAGGTTTAGCAATAGCTACTTCTAATGGGCTGAATGCCACAACTTTAGGGGAGGTTCCTTCCTTTGCTTTCAGAGCATCAGAGTGTTCCATTCCAGCAACTGACTTACATGTCTCTGAGATCTGTTAGATTGGAAACATCAATTTCATGAACATATAGCATAAAGTGGCAGAATAAATGACAAATCAAACACTTGTTTGGCTGGTGACAAACCTGTGCCTTCTGCATGGGGGATCCATTAGATGATACGGTAGAAAACCACCGAGGTAAAATTTGTGCTCCCTTGAGGTGTAATGTTGGCTCATACCCCAGAACCTGCACACATGTACATAAGACGCAAGATCCAAGAAATGCAAACTAAATCACAACATACTTTCTATTTCTTGAACAAAAGAAAAAATATTATAAAAGAAACCACATGCCGACAGCAGGTTCTTTAAAATAAACAGCCTGATTTTCTAAAAGAACAATTCCTGGTTTTCATTAATTAGTGCAGCAAACAAAACTGGCCATTGGCTTTTAATCTTCCATCACCAAACTATATACAGATGTAATTAATCATATACCTTCTAGAATCCTACTATCAACCTTCAACACAGGAGCATACAATACAGTACAGCTCGCGCCGCACGCCACTCTGGCAATGGCAGCCCCTACCACCACACCACTCCCCCCTCACATCCTACCACCTTTCCCTTCCACGCCGCCTGCCGCTCCGGCGACAGCGCCCAGCCCCCGTCAAATGGCCTCATCCTCCTCCGACTTAGATTTCCAGGCAGCGGTCCTGGGGAAGCAATTCGAGAAGGAAAGCAGGTGTCGCCGGCCAGGTCGTCATCTTCGAACTGTTCTGGGGCTCCCGCCTCCACGACGAAGCCTTCCTCTGAAGCTAGGGGCAAGGATGTCCTCTTCCTCGACGGTGGCCATCCTTTGGGCAAAGCTTCCGCACCTTCGCATGCTTAGCCCACCGACGTTGCCCAACCGTCGGAGGCGGACGCCTAGCAAGAGGTTCGTTGGTGGCGCTCCTGGCGCCGAAGGCCTCAACCTCGCCAGCGGCAGGCTTCCGCGTCGCGCCCAATTCCCCGCGACCTCATCGGCCTCTGCTTCAATTGTTTCGCCAATGACCACCTAGCGGCGGGATGCTGGAACCCCACTCGCTGCTTCCATTGCAAGGACGTAGGTCATACGTCCGTCCACTACAAAAAAACCGCAAAGCCCCACCCTCCCTATCACGAGACGACCGCCGCTCGTCGGCGATCTACGGGAAGGGTTGCTATCACGCTCGAGGGTCGAAAAAACTTCATTTCGCCATTCGTTGCCGGTCTCCAGTGCAGCTCGAGAAGATCGCCATCGCCTCAGAGCGCGCCGAATAGCGCCTGAGGCCCCTATCCGTCCTCCAGCGGCTCGTTCCCCATCGGCTAACGAAGCCCGTCTAAGTCCTCGTGGGGGAAAGGGCCTCCTACTACCGCTCTTTGGGGACGTCGATGACGAATTCCCCCCTAGGAACCCTCTCCATCGCCCGGACAGAGAAGTCTGCGCCATTTCCCTCTCGCCGACCATGCGCAGCATGGAGAGGTGCTTGGGGCGAGCTGTCATCGTTTGCATGGGGGGACGAGGCCAGAAGTCACAACCCAAGAGGTCATGCTGGCAATCCAAGTTGAGAGGGTTTGCCTCAGGCTAGTTTCTCGGTGCACCCCTACTTCTCGAAAAACTTTCTGGTTGTCTTCGACAGCCATTCAAGCAAAAATCAATCCTCCATGGCGGCCCTATCAAGACAACTCGTTTCCTCCTATTGCGCCTGCCGGTCCACACTTGGAACTTGGCCGCTGTAACATCCCAATTTTCTGAGCTCTAAAAATCTTTTAGATAGTTAGTTGTTGGAAAATTCAACCTTGAGATTTTATTGGAATTTTAATAAAGCTTAACATGGACTTTTAGTATTAAAACAATTTAATATGATTAATGCCAACATCAATAATTGTCAAAACTATTTTATTTGCGTTCTATGTGCTTGGATATATTTTCTAGATTTTTTTAGAATTTTCTGAGTTCATTTGCTCTTTTCTATTTGCCATTTGCATTTTATGTATTTTCTAAAAAATAAAATCTATTTAAAATCTCAGAAACAGTTTCGGGCCGAAACCCATCCCCATTCTCCGCCGGCCCATTCCTATTCCTTACCGACCCAGCCCGCTCTGCCTTTTTCCTGTCTGCACAGCCGCTTGCGCCCGCCTTTCCTCCTGTGACCGATCGGTGGGCCCCACCAGTCGTCGTCCTCGTCACATCGTCTTCGCCGCGTCCGAGTCGCCTCGACCGCCATGGCTACCTTCTCGAAGCTACGTGTAATATTCCAGAATTGAATCGGGAGAAGTCGGGAAATTTGAGGCAGTTAAAGAAGTAAAAATACCTGTCAAGAGAGGGGGTTAACTGAAAATACTCGACAACCTGGGCCACGGGCCGCGGCCCAGATGGCCCAAGTGGTGGCCGGCCAATTGGGGGGGTTCCTCTAACCCTAGCCGCCCCCCCCCCCCACCCTCTCCCTTCCCACCAGGCCGCCACCTCCATCTTCCCTAGCAGGCGCCCTATTTGCTCCTTCTGCCTCCTCTCCCACTGTATTAGCGACTCGGTGATCCCAGTGTTGCTCCCTAAGACCCCCTCCGAAGTCACTTCCTCCTGCCGTCATCACGTGGTGGTCGTCTTCCTTGTGGCGACCCTTGGAGAGGAAGAGAGAGTGAGGAAGACCATTGGGCGGGTTCAACATCGTCCCACGGGTCTACAAGGGTAACCATAGCCTGTTCTTGCTGTTTGATTCCATAAGAGTCGAGAATTTGATTTCATTAGTAGATTCGTTCTGCCTCAGATTGTAGATCCAATCTTTCCAGTGAGTTGTACGCTAAGTTTCGGCATCTTAGAGGCAGAATCTGGTATTTTCGTCTTCTAGAGTTTTGTTCCTCAGATCGTTAACTTTCTTTTGGCACCGAGATCACGAAATTCCGCCTTACGGTTAAGGAGATATGAATTTTTAACCGCTATTTGATGCATCTGTCTTGGATCTGGGGACTGTCGGTTTGTTCCTCGGTTTTGATCTAGTTAGAGTCAGATTCTGAACTTCCACCCAAATAGGTTATTGTAGCCCTTTAAATTATCTTTCCAAGTTGATAAAGATCACCTCCATTGGATCAGTAGACTGGAAGTTACATCAATTTCTTTGCTACTGTTATGTAATCTGGGTAGATGTCTCTCAGTTGCTTTCAAATGTTGTTTAGCCCACTGTTTTGGCCAAATCAAAGAACCCCATCAACTAGAGTTTTGTAGCCTAGTTCGCTAACATTAATTGAGCACTGGTTTCAAGTAGTTATGAGTTACAGATATTTAATTACGATTTTTCTCGTCAAAATCGATCGGAAGAAGTGAAATTAGGCTGATTAGTTAATTCGTAATTTTGAGTCTTTGGTTATGTTGGTTAGCTAGAGGGTTATGGTAAAATGCTTGTAGCCACGTCATGTCTTGTTATTCTTATTTCGAATAAATATTTGTGTAGGCGGTGGGGCAGTGAGTGGAGAAACACCGTCGTTGCCTCCTAACACGTCACAGCGCGGAAGGTTACGAGTCCCTCACTCCGCACCTCGGACAAAGACACGCGCCCGCCTAGCAAGGTTGCATGCGCCATGCAAGCGAGCCAAGCGCACCAAGGCCCGCGCAGCCCAACCATCCTTCTCGAGAAGGGACAGCTTGTCACCCCTTCACCCTTGTTGTGTTCCTTCCAGCCACGCATCCTTCTGATGGCGCTTGCAATACCTCAACAACTTGCTCAGCCGAAGACCACGGCGGCTCATCTCCTCCAGCTGGCCAAGCTTTGGTCAGTGCAATTAAGCTGCTAACCTACTCGCGTCAGGCCAGAGCTAAAGGAACTCATACTACCATTATCAGACGTGTGGTGTGTTGGCCTAGACCGAAGATGAACACACGCAAGAACACAAGAAATTTTTTGTGCTACCGGATCAACAATAGCTTTTCTGAATTTCTCTTGCTCTATTGCTCTTGATGCTTAACTTACAAGACCATAGGTGCCTTTATATAGGCTAAGCACTTGGATTCTTTGATCCAATTCGTTTCTTAGTAGGAAACCTACTCGGACTCACATTAGGAAACCAAAACAGAAAGAAAAAAACTTTCTAAACAAAGATTACCTAATAATCACTCCCTAATCTTTGTATACTTATATTTTGTATGCTACCAGTTGGACTTAACTTCAACATGGCTTCCACACAGTCGGTCGAAGACGGTGGCACAACTCAAACACGTCTTGGACACTGTCAGTTGGACTCGACTTCAACTTGGCTCACACTTGTCCGGAGACGGTGGCACAACTTGAAAACGTCTTGGACTCTTACTCATTGAGGCAGCTGGGCTCATCAACGACTTGCTCAACTCGTACTAAAACTTCAAGTTGGTCACTACTTCAACTTGAGTAACACACGAACTTGACTCAGGACAACAAACACATCTCCTCGATGTCCCAGACTTAACTCTACTTACTTGACTCAGGACGGCGAACATATCTTCTCAACGTCCCGGACTCAACTCAGTATCATAGCAGTGTTGGTTCATCATCGCTGAGAGCTTCAGCAAGAAGCGTTCTCTCCTTCTTTGGATTGCAGCATTCTGAAGCAAAGTGTCCAAAATCCTGACAATTATAACATCTCACTATTGTCTTGTCAAATGTCCTATTCTTGCGGCCTCGGCTACCACCATCGTTAGAACCGCCGGAAAAACCCTCGCCTTTGCCTTTCCATGATCGGGCCTCCCGCTCGGCGTGAGTTAACAGCAGATGCTCATCTTCGCCGCTGCCAGATCCTCGGATCCGTTCCTCGTGCACCTTCAAGCGGCCGATCACCTCATCAACCGTCATCACCTTGAGGTCGCCAAACTGCTCAATGGCGGAGACGATTTGCAAAAACTTTCCAAAAACTGCCCGAAGGAACTTTCTCACAATATAGTTATCTTCCATCTTGTCCCCCAAAACTCGAATCTGGTTGACAATCGTCGTCAACCTCGTGGCGAAGTCACCGATCGACTCCGTCTCTTTCATGTGCATCCCCTCGAACTCGCTCTTGAGAGTCTGTACTCGTGCTTCCTTGACACGATCGGCGCCAAGATGCATCGTCTTCAACATCTTCCACGCAGCTTTGGTCGTCTCTTTTTCGGCCAATAGGAAGAGTGTTTCCTCTGAGATGCCTCCATAGATCGCTGCCAAGGCCATCTGATCCTTGCGCACATCGACGTTGTCGTTCTCGACCGCGTCCCACACTCCCTGAGCACGCATGTACACCTTCATCTTGATAGCCCATACTGCGTAATTGCTCTTGGTGAGCATCGGATATTGCAGCGAGACGGCGGAACTCTCCTTCGCCATCACACCCGACGTCGCCTCGTCACCGGTGACACAACTTCCCGGAGAGCGCGGCATGATCTTGGGCATACACGGATCAAGAACTCAGGCTCTGATACCAATTGTTGGCATAGACGAAGATGAACACACGCAAGAACACAAGAAATTTTTTGTGCCGCTGGATCAACAGCAGCTTTTCTGAATTTATCTTGCTCTATTGCTCTTGATGTTTAACTTACAAGACCATAGGTGCCTTTATATAGGCTAAGCACTTAGATTCTTTGATCCAATTCGTTTCTTAGTAGGAAACCTACTCGGACTCACATTAGGAAACCAAAACAGAAAGAAAAAACTTTCTAAACAAAGATTACCTAATATGGTGTTCCCACATTAAGCAACCTCTGATCTTCACCCTGTGGCGCAGCAAACGTCTAACAGCTTTGTGCCGCAAAAGTGCCCCGGCAGAACAGCGCACGCAGCTCCTATTAGCTGACCGGCTTGGCCTCAATCAAGGAAGCGGTTCGGACGATCGTGCGGCCCTAAATAATTTTAAAAAGCTCTTTGACAACCAACTCTCGCGGGAGCACATTGTAGCGTTAGCAGCGCTGTTTCGGGTTCCCGTCTCGGTGGTCCTACCTCCCGGCGTTGAAGGCAATACAGAGGCCGTCATGGCTCCTGCACCCCTCACAGCCACGTAAGCTTGGCTGCTCGGAACGTTGGTCGCTTCGCCACCCCCATGGACGGTTGTAATATTAACTTCATCAATTGGAACGTAAGGGGATTAAACATGAAGGCCAAGAGGAGTGTGGTCAGAGAAACTGTAATCGCCTCGCAAGCGTCGGTCGTCTGCATTCAAGAAACAAAACTCCATGTAATAGACTCGGCCCTTGTAATGGAAACCCTAGGACCCTCTTTTGACGTGTTCTCTTACTTACGATCGTCCCAATCAAGAGGCGATATCCTGTTAGTGTGGAACTCCAGTAGGGTTACTTGTATCGCGCAGAGTACAAGAAACCACTCCATAACAGCCAAGGTGGTCTTACCTTGCGGCTCTTCCTCCTGTCTCTCGGTAGTGTATGGCCCCTCGGAGGACGTCTACAAACCGGCATTTCTTCAGGAACTCCGCGATATCCATGGTTCCATACCAGGTCCTTGGATGATTCTCAGAGATTTCAACCTCATCCTGCAAGCAAGCGACAAGAACAATGATCGTTTAAACAGACAGCGAATTGGTAGCTTTCGTCGGTTGTTAGATGACCTAGAACTCAAGGAAATCCACCTCAATGGCATATCGTTCACTTGGACGAGTGCTAGGGAGAGACCGACCCTGGAGCTCATTGATAGGGTATTCTGTTCTTCAAAATGGGATCTGCTGTTCCCGAACTGTTTCCTTCGGGCCCTTCCTTCCACGACATCTGATCATTGTCCCCTATTGTTATCCACGGCTTCCTGATGGGAGCCAAGAAACGCTTCCGCTTTGTTCTGGACAAGGGTGGAAGGGTTCCAGGAGGTGGTTCTTGCGGCATGGAAATGCGACGACCTACTGGCGGATCCTCTGTGATGCCTTCATACCCTTCTCACCACCACAGGTCGTGCCATGCAGAGCTGGAGCCAGTGCGGTAGCGTCCGCTGGCAAATCGGGATGGCGAAAGAACTAATATGTCATCTTGATTTGGCTAAGGAAAAACGTCTGCTCTCTACATGGGAGCACTGGTTCAGGATGGAGCTCAAGAAGAAACTACTAGGTCTCTGCTCCTTTGAACAAACAATCGCACACCAAAGGTCGCGTATCAGGTGGTTGCGGGAAGGGGACGCAAACACACGTTTCTTTCACCTTCATGCAAATCACCGTAGGCATTGAAACTTCATCGCAAGTCTAAAGGTCGCTGATTCCTGGGTGAACACTCAGAAAGTGTTGGAAGAGGCCTTCCACAAGCATTTCGTAAATCTCATTGGAAAACCGATCGCTTGTGCCCATTCTTTGGACCTGAATTACCTCAACATGCCTTCTCATGATCTCCGGGAACTGGAAGCTGTTTTCACCGAAAATGAGGTTTGGGAAGCGATCCAGTGCATGCCCTCCGAGAAGGCGCCAGGACCTGGCGGTTTCACTGGCCTTTTCTATCAATGTTGTTGGGAAATCACCAAGCCAGATGTCATGGTGGCCTTCCATGCCCTCGGTCGCTTAGCGGGAACGAACTTCTATTTGCTCAACCAGGCAATGTTAACCGTCTTGCCGAAGAAACAATCAGCTCAGGAAGCAAGTGACTACCGGCTTATTAGCCTTCTCCTCAGCTTTGCCAAGAGCTTCTCTAAAGTTCTTGCCCAAAGGCTCGCACCAGAACAGGCAAAGGTAGTAGCACCAAACCAATTTGCATTCACCAAAGCACGCTCCATACAAGACAATTTCCTCCTGGTTAGGCAATCCGCTCACCTACTTCACCAACAAAAAAATCAGCTTTCATGTTCAAACTTGACATCGCTCAAACCTTCGACTCAATGTCCTGGCCTTTTCTGCTGGAAATTATACAGCACAAAGGCTTGGGCCCGAGGTGGTGTGCTTGGCTGAGCATCATGCTCAGATCTTCGTCCACCAGAGTTCTTGTCAACGGACAACCAGGGTGACTGGTTTGGCATGGTCGCGGCCTTCGTCAAGGGGATCCTTTATCTCTGATGTTGTTCATCATTGCTATGGACGTCCTCAACAATCTGATCCTCGCTGCGGAAAATGCAGCATTGCTTCAACCGATCAGAGGGCGTCAAGGACTACCACACCGTCTCTCTTTGTATGCAGATGATGCGGCTATGTTCCTGACTCCGGTCAATGCAGATCTGCTAGCCATCAAAGAAATTATCCAACTCTTCAGTGAGGCCTCAGGCCTGCAAACCAATCTGGCCAAGAGCTCCTCACCAATTCGATGCAACGACTAAGAAATTCAGCTCATCACCGACAGTTTGCACTACAACATCGCTGCTTTCCCATGTAAATACCTTGGCTTGCCCCTCTCCTTGCGAAAGCCGTCCCGAGCAGATTTCCAACCTCTTGGACAAGGTCGCTAACTGCCTCTAAGCTTGGCAGGCCAGCTTGCTTTCACAAGGGGGCGGCTTGTTATGGTTAAGGCGGTGTTGTCTGCCATGTCAGTTTACAATTTCATGGCCCTCGACCCCCTTCTCGGTAATCAAAGAAATCGATAAAAGGTGTCGACTGTTTCTTTGGAAAGGATCACAAAATGTGGCGGGGGGAAATTGCTTAGTGGACTGGTCTTCAGTTTGGTGTCCTCTCCATCTGGGGGGCTCGGCTTGCACAACCTGGTCGTGCTAGGACAGGCCCTGCGCATCCGCTAGCAATGGCTGCAGAGGACTTGGTCGTCGAGGCCTTGGGGGAGACTGCACACCCAGATCAACCGAGCGGAGGAAAACATATTCCATGCTTCGATTTCGGTCAAAGTTGGGAATGGTGATAACTCCTTGTTCTGGGAGGACCGCTGACTGGACGGTCGCTCAATTCATGTCTTGGCACCATCCATTGCTAAGATGGTCAAACCACCGATTCGGAAGAAAAGAACATTAGCTCAAGCCCTTGCCAATGATAAATGGATATCAAACATATCGGGTCAACCTGATGTTCAAAATATATATGAATCCCTCGACTCTGGAATACGTTGCAACCAATCCGGCTAACACAGGGAGAGGTCGATTCGATTATTTAGCGTTGGGGACCCTCGGGTTGCTACTCCTCTGAGTCGGCTTACCAGGCATTCTTCATAGGCTTGCTCAGGTTTCCGTGTGCCGAGGCCATTTGGAAAGCTCGGGCGCCACTCAAATGCAAAATCTTCATTTGGTTAGCAATTCGTCAACGCTGTTGGACGACTGATCGCCTCCAGCGTCGAGGCTTGGAAAAACAAGGCGTATGTGTCTTCTGCGGACACCGGCAAGAGACGATAGACCACCTTCTAGTAGGATGTGCGATGATTGCGCAAGTGTGGGCTCGTTTCCTAACTCGGGTCGACTCACTCTGCGTCATTCCGGTTGGCCAGCCCACCCTACACGATCAGTGGATTGCCACTCCGAACTCCGCACCAAAGCAACAGAGAAACGAGATTGATTTGTGCATCATACTCGTCTCTTAGATGACCTAGAAGGAGCGCAATCAAAGGATTTTCGATAACGTCGCTGCAACTACGATCAACTTCAATGTATTCTCGACAAGCACCGTCAATGGCGCATGGCGGCTGCGGCTGGTTTGGAAGCGCCCACACAGCAGTAGTTTCCCCCCTCGCCGGTCAATTCCTTGTTCACCGTCACCTGTTTTCGGTGTGCAACTGCCTCTCTCTTTCTCTCCCTCCCTTTTCTTTTCTCCTTTTTGTCGAGCAAGATTCTAGCGCTTCTCGGCGTTCAGGGCTTGTGTCCCATGTAACTGCTGTTTTTCAGCTTTTTGTCTTAATGGAATGATGTGCAAAGCCTTTGCCCATCCTTTAAAAAAACCTTCAACACAGACATGCAACACCATGCCAACTACAGGCGAGCACACATTTGAATGGAAAATTGGAGATAGATGGAAGAATTTTGGAAACCTAAATGCATACACAAATACAGGCATACCATACCAAAAGCAAGAGGGCAAGCTTTCAACTCGGTCAAGCAAAATGTAGAAAGATAAATTAATTGTTGAGTGACATGAGGTCTTTAGATTATCATAATTTGAAAAGGCAAGCTATTCATCCCAAAGAATGAGTAACGGTGTGTGCCATGCGAAGATATAATTTTCGTCCTAACAAGCAATAGAGCACCGAACCTTAGCAAATGTGAATGGATTCGAAGTCAGTTGATACTCTACAATGGTATGAAGAGGTATATGTCATTATAATGGTTCGGTGCATTAACAATGTAACCTTGCAGTATTTAATCATCCGCACTGGAAAATATGAATATAGTTTTCTTGGTTTCTAGCTTTCTGCTCAGTTCTCCACAGAAGAACAAACCCCTACCAATGACTAACAAATAGAAATCCTTTAATGAGGCAACAGTGATCCAGTTTACGTGGAAAAGGTCTTAGGAGGCTAGGAGCATCATAAAGTACTAGCTAATATGTGGACAACAATCTAGTCATCCTTGTACCTTGTGGTATCTGGAGTCTGGAGATCAGTGAATCATTATGTGAAGCTAAAACCCCAGGTTAACATTGAAGTGCATATTTTGCATGGTGGCCTCCAAATACTGCAGGTATTTCCCTAACAAGCTGGAGCGAGTTAATAGCAAAGACTACAATAATCTAGAAATGAGGCTGAAATAGATCTAAAATTTAGAGCTTTTAGAAATTGGTGGGTGGCAGTTACACATGTTACTAGATGTGAACTGAATGCTAGCACCCATATGAAGCTAACGGGCAGGGCATACAAATTTCCCTTTGTGCGGTATCTCATGTTATATCTCTTTGTCGTTTTCTTCAAAAATCAAAACTATTAATTACTATCCTTATACTGAATTACTTCTCCAGGAACATTAATTGTCAAGAGCAGTTTACAATTTGGTTTGACCAAAAGAAATGTGTTATAGTAGCATCCAAAAGGTTGTGCCAACAAAAATAATGCAAACATCATACCCTCTGAGCAAGGTTATTAAGTCGGCAAGTCGACACTACTCTCGTAGTGACCGACTTGCCGACTAGTCGGCCGACTAGTCTCCGACTAGTCGACAAGTACTGTTTATATGATCCTGGCAGCAGTAATCTCTGGCCGCAGAAGATCCGGCTGCCGGCTGCCGGTTGCTCATTGCCGTTTGCCTTTTCCGTCCCACGCCCGGTGCCTCTCTTTCCCCACGCCCGCCTCCTTCCCACGCCCAGCCGAGCCGCGTGCGCCTCCTCCCCACGCCCGGCCGAGCCACGCCGCCTCCTCCTGCGCCCGCCGCCGCCTCGCCCGTCCTCCCAGCGCCCCTTCGCGCGCGCCTCCTCAAATCCTCCCTCGGCTCCCTCCCGCCGCGTCGCCTCCTCGGTAGCCGGGTCGCGGTGCGATGGGGCTGGCCGGCGACGCAGTGGGAGCTAGTCGACGGCGCGGCGGAGACCCGATGGAGCTGCTGGTTGCGCCTCTCCGAGGTCGAAGGTGAGTACTGAGCTCATTTGCCCTCACTCCCTCCCGCACTCCCCTCTCTTGTCTCTTTGCCGGCGCAAGTCGAGTCGGTGACTCTAGTCGGCCGTCCTCCGGCGACTCGTCGACTAGTCGACGACTTGATAAGTATGCCTCTGAGGTCTCAGAATGATATTAGGCTAGATTGATCTAATGTGCAGATTCATGTATTATTAGATATACCTTTTTTACAACCATCGAAATCTGACTATTACTCCTGGATTTCCCACTAAAAACTACCCACTACCACCAGATTTCGACCGAGAATTATCTTCCTAGCTAAAAAATGGCACTGGTTCTCTATAGTCACATAATGGATCTTCAGTGAGTAAGAAATCCTGGCATCACCTGGCAGCAGCGTTCTTGTAATTCCAGGCGCTTGCGCCATTGACATAGTTGCTCCTTTACATTCTTGGCTTTGTGAATCCGCCAGCCGTCAATCGAGGAGCATGTCAAACTCGCAGATCATATCCCTAACACCCGTTCTTTGTTTCCTTAATCTTCTACCGCCAATCTCACAGTGTTGATGGATTTCAATTACAGACCGCTAAACACACATGCTACACAGTACATGCTGCATACAAGTAGTAAACCCTCCATTACACCAAACAAAACAGCTCTGCATCCTTCACCCCACACCAGATGAAATCTAATGACACAGGCTGCATCAGATCAGATACCATACTACACAACCAAATCTTCACACGGTAGCGCATCAGTTCGAACACACGCGACTAGGGCATATCGCTCGCATTCAAGTACATCGCAGCAGCCCGCTTCGATTTGCAAGAAGCCTACGTACCAAGAAAGACCAAAAGGGATTTGGGAGACGAACCTTGCCGAGGCCGGGAGGGGATCCAACCGCCGGGGACGGGGCGGCGGCGGCGGGATAGCGGGGGAGGGAGTAGAGCGCGCGATCTCCGGCGAGGGGCGGCGGCGCGGCGTCGGCGCGGGAGAGGGCGAGGACTAGGGTCTTGGATCGAGACAGGAATCGCGACGCCATGGCGAGGTCGCGAGGAAGAAGAGAGACGGCCGGCGGGGCGGGGGGGTGGGGTAGGCTGGTCTTGGGCCCACGAAGTCGTAGAGAATTGAGATGATTTGGCCCGGACCAGTTGGGAGCTCTTGTTTCGGGCAGGGATGGGCCGGTCTGACCCTTAGCGTAAATCCTCAGGGGGGGTGGGACGTCGCAAACAGGATTGGCATCCTTTGCAGTACAGTACTATGATATGATACGTCTGATCTGGAAACAACTGCTCAGAACAACTGATATAGCGGTACTATAGTGTTTATAAATAGTATCGATACAACATTATTTTTATTACTATTGCAAAACTCCATCTCATCCTTTTATTTTCAATCCGACAGCTACTACGCAATATCACGGTACTCTACACGATATCAAAATATGCATTTCCCGCACACAGACCAGCCATTAGTTGGTTTGCTCGCCCAAAAGTTATTCAATAAGTTTTGAATATAAAAACATATCTTTTGAACATTGACATGTCCTCAAAATACAACTTTGATCACTAATTACTATTATAATATATTTATAAAACCCAATAAAATTATGATAGTATGGAAGTACTCTTTAAACACATATAACTTTCATATATCCGATCTAAATATTTTAAAAGGGTATAGATAGCCAATGTTTCAAAAGTTTGCACGTATCCCAAAACGATATGTTTTGTGAACCAAAGGGGATAACATCTTAAAAATAAAGTTCTGGATATGAAGAAAAATAGATTTTACGATAACGTAAAGAAAAATATAGATCCATGATTTCATTTCTAGTAAAAGTATAAAGCCTTGTTACAGTTCATCTAGCCCTAACATTCACATTAGCAACGTCACTAGCCAAGGCAGGCGACAGAAGAACCTAAGGTAGAAATCGTAAGATAAATGGTAGTGAAAGAGGTGGAAAATCAAGAGAGTAGTAGGAGGGGGGAATGAGGACACAAATCCCACAAACATTTTATCCAAAAAGTACTATTTTATGTGATGATTCATTACTTGCACTACTATATTCATGGAATATTTTGACATGATAAGCAACTATTTGTTGGTTTGCCTTCAATTGTATGAATAAGCTTTCTTTTGGTATGGTAAGTAATTGTTTTATTGGTGTCACCGACAACACTGACCTTTATAAATGGTAGTGGAGGTACGAGACCGTCACCTCACTGGCGATGGTGGAGAAGGGGAATATGGGAGACTAAAAACGAATAGTTAAATTTTAGGGTGGCAAGTCTACGTAGACAATCATATGCATTTAGAGTGATGTTTTCCTAAATACCTCTAGAAAAATCTTGATTAATTATGGAAATGTGTGCCTGCAAAACATACTTGTGCTCCACTTAAGTAAGCAACTCCATCAAATTTTCCTATGTTAGTTTCATTTAATTGTTTAATGTAGCTAATTGCCAAAACAAAAGGTACAATAGTACTTTTACACAAGTCTAGAGGCACATGTGGATACTTTCAAAATTTATAGGAAAGTATTAATGAAAACATAATATCTAAAGAACTCATGTGAACATTGCATAAAATTCTTTAAAGAGATATTGGTAAATTGTTGTTGAGTCTGACTAGCCAACAATATACAATTCAAACGGTATAGCAAGAAGTTTCATGATATTTTCAAAAGTTTCGTGATTTTTTTTAAAAAAAAAGTTTTCAATGAGTTTCACGTATTTCTATAAGTTTTCAAAAGATTTCAGGTAAGTTAAAGTCAAAGTTTCAATGAGTTTCATATTTAAGAACTCGAATTTTAAAAGTTTCAGCTAGAGAGTTTCAAGAAATTTCAACCAAAATTTCAGGAATTTTCAACAAGTTTCATAAAAAAGCAAACAAGAGTAAAGAAATAGAATGAGTTTCATAAAAAAAAAATCAAACATAGGCATTGTAACATCCCAAAATCTCTTATTATAATAAACTATTACTCAAACTCATCATTTATGTGTTTTATTGCTTTTTCAAAAAAAAATGCATTAAAGAAAAGTTTTTCTTATTTTCCCAACAGCTTGAAAATGAATTTATAAAAATAATTAAAACCCTGAATGAACCTGAAAATAATTTATTGGAGTTCCTGATAATCTAAAGTACCTCCTTAACAAAATTGTAATGTTTACAAATTTTAAAAATTATAACTTGATTTCTGGAGTTTATTAATTCAGAAAATAGATAAAATACAAAATCCTCTTTGGGTCGGTTCTTCCCACCTCAGCCTGACCACTACTGTTCTGGCCCAGCAACAGCCCACGTATCATCCCTGGCCGAAGCCCCCCCCCTCCTCTCTGAATTTTGTTTCCTTCGGGTGAAAGCGTCTTTCCGACGAATGTGTTGTTCTCTCCGCTGTCTTCCTTCACCGTCGCTAACCGGTGGACCCAGGCCCCACCTGTCGGTGGTCGTATTTCACTCTATGTGTGCCCCCCGTGCGGAGACGTGCTCGCCCCCGCCCTCCTTAGTCGCGTCGCTGTTTAGTGGACCCTTGGGCCAGCCATAGGAGTCATCCACCTCCAGCCTGACCGCGCGCACACCGTGGTGAGCTCATGTGCACGCCCATGGTTTTCAACCGCGCCGCCCACCATTTTGCCTTGCCTGGCAAGCCGTCGCCTCCTCCTTACCCCATCTCGTCGCCGTAGGAGAGTCAAGACGCCTTGTCTTTCTCGTTTGTCCCGTTCAGGTTGAGAGGGGAGCGCACTGCTCTGTCTATTTTGTCTCGTTGCACCCACGAGAAATTATGCTCTCACAGTCTTCTCCTCCCTATTTTAGCCAAGCCAAGTGTTTCATCTTGCCCAACTCGCCATTTCCAGGATCCCCTCTAATAACTAAAGCTTGAGGTGTTGGATTTGTTGGGAATTGTGTTGTCTTCCTTAGCGCCGACGAGCATGCCACTACACCATTGCCACCCTGGCGAGCTTCCTTGCTCGACACGCGCGTCCTTTTCCTTCTAGAGCTTCGCTCACCCCTTTCTGGTGCTTGTTCTTGCAGTAGGGGTCATGAGGAGCTGCATCATCATCATCTTCTTTCTCTCTAGAGAACACGCCCATTCCAAGCCGTTGTGTTCTCTTCTTTCCGGTGAGTTTGGCTTCAATCCGTCCACTTCACTTCGTGTTTCATCTCCCACTTATGCAAGCCCCTCACTCAATGTCTGTGGATATCATGGGGATATACTCCAGATCTTAGGATGATGTGACAATTGGCAATGGCGTTTACGGTTTTATCGTTTCATGTGTTTTCGTCAAAGGTTCGATTCGTCAGTCTGGCCCCGTCGGCCGGCAGTCGGCGATCGAGCCGGTCCCAAATCGGTCCAACCGGTTTATAAAGGGCGGTCGGACCTGCCATTGTCAGAAAGTGTTGGATTGAGTTGGGCTAAAAATAGAGGGTGTAGGTAAGAGAGGGGATTCTATTGCACTTGGTCCCATAATTTTTGGAGTCTCCAGTCAAAAGTTCTATTGGTTTGAAATTTCCAGTAGGTTTCGGTTTTCAGAGGTTGAAAATTGGCTAAGTCATTACTGGCGGTCTGACCGGCCAATAGCTGGCGGTCGAGCCAGCCGAGAAGCGTCGAGCCGGCCGAGGCGATCGGCCGGTTTCCACTTGGTTTGTCGCCCGTCGTGGCGTTGTTGTTTGGTTGTTGGGTTAAAGTCATGAGTTTGGGACATATATGTTGTATAATGCATGTTTTGACTAACATGGGTCAAGTTGTGAAGAACTTGTTCTCAAATTCGGTTTACTTGTCTATTGTTGTGCAGGTTGCTTGGTGGTCAACGACGGTCAACGGCGAGGATGATCGGGACTAGGCTTGGAGAGCTGAGGTCCAGAACGATCGACGATGCTGGGTGAGGTCAATGCACTCAAGCGTGGTGCAAGATGGACAAGGATGACCTATTAGCTAATCCGAGGCGCAAGATGGCGCAAGGTGTAGCTAGTTAGGTCAAAGGATGTTAAAAATGGCGCATTAAAATACGTGCGTAAGTGTCTCGTTTGTTTTGGGCCTTAACGGGAGTACAATTGAGTCAAACTTCTAGAAGGTCTAAGCCTCCACTATAAATAGGAGAGGGAGGTGGTTGCACCTCTACTTCATCTCTTTTGTAATTTTTGTAAACCCTAATTTTCTTAGGGAAAGATTTTGTGGAGGCTAGGGTTCTTAATAGTTTGATGTGATTTTCGTGCTCTTGGATTGAGCATTGTCCTCCATTGATGGAGAGGTTGTAAGCCCATATCATATCAATCAATCAAAGGAAAGTTTGATCAATATTTTGTCTCATTGTGTTCTTTATCTCTATTTGATGATTTTGGGTTTTTCTTTGATTCGTGAGTTTTTACTTGGTTTCTTCACGTGATCTAGCTTGTTGTGACGTGTGGGAATCTATCTAGGATCATCTTGATCATCAATCACCCACAAGCAAGAGTTTTGACCTTATTTTCGTTTTGACCCGGTTTTGGACCTCTTTTGAATCAAATAAAAAAGGATCGCTATTCTTCCAAGAATTATCATAATCTTTGATTGGAATAGGTTCATGATATCATAGAGAAGATGTGCTCCAAGTTTCATCAAGTTTGGATTAGTAGATCAAAAGTTTCATCCATTTGTAACCGTCGTCATCGGTCATTCTTACGTTGCGGGCAAGACGGTCGATCGCCGTGTCCCACCGGTCAGACCGGTAGGAAATCGGTCCGACCGCCGTTGATCCAGCGGTCTGACCGGCAGTGAATTGATTTGTTATCTTGTGCTTGATCTTTTGTAGTATTGCTTAAGGGTGTTTATTGGATTCAATATTAGTCTTCTGTTGTACTAATATACTGATCTTCATAGCTTCTATAGCTACTGGAGTAAAGTTTTATTGAATCAATTATTTGTGAAAAAGTGAGCGTGCTCCTATTCACCCCCCCTCTAGTCACCTTTTCGGTCCAACAATGTCCTTGTTCCCGCAATGAGTCATCGAGGCCACATGTCTTCCTTGTTTCGAGTCGCGACCACCATTTCCATCAATTTTATTTGTCGGTGAGTCTCAAGTGATTCCTTGATTTTGACCATCTTTCGCATGCATGCAAGCTAACACGCATCTTCCCATAGCTTGTTTCCCGCCGTAACTGTTGCCACCTTAAAGCCGTTCTTGCCATCCACATTCACCGTCGCCGACACCTACAATCTTCATCGTCTTCAACCACCGTGGTGAGCCTCTAGTAGTCCGTTAGTGCTAATGAGCTAGTTAGAATTTGAACCTAGTGTCATTTGCCAAGACCTGTAGCCACCCATGACACCGTCGCGACTGCATGTTGCCGGTGCGACTCCAATGACCAATGGTTCACATGCCAAGTCAGTTAGTGTCGTGTTCGCCTGTTGAACCCAACGTGCCCAGCCTTTGGGTGAGAAAGCGCTTCCTTCACGGAAGCCATCGTAGCCTGAGTCATCGTTGCTCCGATGCTGATGAGCTTGGCAACGAGCTCGGCCATGGCCACCGTCATCTCCCCTGTCTCCCTTTCTCTAGCAAGTAGACCCCACCGGGTGTATTAAGTTAGCGCTAATGACAGTAGTTACGTTAGTGAGTCACTGACATGTGAGACCGGTAGAGTAGTTAACTATATGTTAATTTAAACCGGTTTTAAAATCCAAGTCACTAGCATGCGGGACCTTTTCATGCACTGAAATAAAAATAGAAATTTAAAAGAAAATACATGCACTGGTGTTTTCTCTTTTCTCTTTTTGGTTTTTTCTTAACCGAACCGACTTCAAATGCCATAACCTTTTCATTTGAACTCCAAATTGAGTGAAACTTGTTTCTATTTTTTTTATATAAAATCATGAAATTTCTTAATGTGAAAAAAATATTTGAATTTTCTCTATGTTTGAATTTAGGATCTTATTTGTGTTACTTGGCTTTTACCAACTATATACCGACGTTCCGAAAATCTCCGAAATCGGTCCCAAGCAAGACCAAGAGTTCAACAAGCAAGGCAAGCAGCCTAATTTGACCATATTTGATCTCATATTTTTCGCTATTATGTATGTTGTGTTTAAAAATTATTATGCATGCAAGTATTTTTGGTAAAACCGATATGTTGGTAATGTTGGTAGTTATATCCAATTATTGCATTGATTCTACCTTGATTAATTGATACCCTCACTATTTCCACCCTAGTATTGCCATCCACTTTTAGTATATTGTGAAATTTGTAGATGAAGCGGAATAGTTGATGCTTAGCCATGCTTATATCGATACTAGTTTTGATAGGTTAGATCAATTTGATAAAATGATCAATTTTGGGAAAGAGTTGTATTCATGTCCTGAAGGTGTACCTCTGATTAACAAATGAAAACTAAAACTTGTTTCTTTTTTGACTTGGGCGAGTGTATGTTGAGACCGGTGTAGGTGCACAAGATTTTTGTTTGTGGTTGTCTCACTCAGGTTGCTAAGGACCGAGTTTATGGTATAGTTAGACCCAAGATATCAATGCAAACCACACATGTCTTTTATGGGAAGGCCCTAGCATAATAAATTATCATGTTCTAGCAATCAAACTGCAGGTAGTATATTGTAGATTGAAAAAATTAGGCTAGTGCGGACATGGAAGGTTTCCATTGATTGTAGGGGCTTTGTGAGGACCGAAAAGCCTACCAACATAAGCGGTTGTTGTTAGGATCGGTAATGTAAAAGTTCTGTCATGAACTCTCAAATTGGGTACCTTCGATATCGCGTGACATGGTGACATGGTGGGATGTTTATATCATGTTGGTAAAGTTGTACGACCTTTGCAGAGTGTAAATCCATTCGAATCGCCATGTCCTCGGCCATGGGCGACTTGGTGAATCTTCCACCTTAGTAGTTTTATGTTTTGCAAAATGGTTCGAGAATGTATGGATAGAGAATCCATTCATATCTTGTTCGACAAAAGGATTTTACCGCTATTTTGATATTATGGCAGGAGGCCATCTATTTATTTATACTTTATTATTATTTGTTTATTAATGTCGAATGATTTTACAACTTTTAATTGCAATCTATTACACGTTATTGAAAATGAAAGCTTACTTTATGAAAAAAAAAGGGAAACTTGGTAGGATAGTCATATCTCTTGACATAGCCTTCATATTATATAATATTTGCTATAAAGTTTTATAGAATACAACTTTGTACTCATAATTGTTTGTTGAACAAATTTAGAAGATTTGGATGATGACCCGTCGATCAGATATTTTTACCTTGTAGGTTTTGGCGATGCTGATGCTGATTACTAGTGCTTAACCCCAGTTGGTTGCTTGTGGGTGGGATAAGGCATACTTGTTGTTTTTTTTGTGCCTCTTTTATCTCTATTTCCGCTACAAACTTTTATGCTATGTGAACTATTTAGCTGGTCGGGTCGTATGTTATAAAATTTGGTCATGTATGACTTAGTTTCGATTGTTTATCAATATCGTGCCACTCTATTTTTATTTATTGGTGCATGGATGTGATATGAATGTTATTGAATGTGTGTGCTAGCTATTTGTCGATGATCGAAATAAGGGGTTCCCTATCGAGTTTATCCGGAAAAATATGAAAGTACAATCTAAACGAAGTGCTGTGGACGTACCAAATGTATGTACAATAATACAACAAGGATGATACATAATCGATGAACTTGAATATGAATGATGAACATGTTTTGATAATTGACTTATGCTTTTTACATAATACGTGGGCTATCCTTTTTATAGCTATTGAATGGGTAGCAGTTAATGCCACTAAAGACGTCTTTAATCTTCACGCATGTTCTTCTGTTAAGTTTTGAATCGTCACGTCTCTTAGCTAATTATCGTAAGTTGCTAGATGTGCCAATAATCGCTATCACGTTACTCACGTAGGAAACTGTCATGTCTCTCGACTAGTTCGCTGGTTGGGGATTGCCCAAAGCCGTGTGGTGAGCGGATGATGTCCATAGCTGATCGTCTCATTACCAAAACTGGTCGTCGGTCAATTTGGCTATAGTAAAGGATATTAAACTTTCTTTCAATACCGTTTGTAGGTTCATAACGGTTACAGAGTCGGCATCTGATATATGGATATACTTTGATAAATATTTTAACTTTAACAAAAAAAAAGTTGATCTGGTAAAAAAATTCTCGTAGCTATGTAAACGAAATAAAACTCTCTAGATCCACACTAATTTAGGTAAAAATTAAACCAAGAACAAATCTTGTCATCCAAAAAGCCAGGGATTCAGCAATTTGCAAGCATGGGAGGACAGTGGATCCCCAAAGATCCTCTCTCTCCTCAGTACGCGCCGAGCTGACTTTTGCCCTCGGACCTCGGACATCCTGTCCTCCTCCCTCTCTTCCCACTTCCATCCCTGCCCTCCCCCCAAATTCCCCGACCCACCGCTCCCAAATCCCATCCAAATCCCTCCACATCCTCCTAAGATCGGATTTTGGGAGGGCCTTCGCCCCCAGATCGGGGAGGGATCCCCGTTTCGTCTGGTGGGTCGGTCTCCGCCGCTCTTTTCTTGATTTTTTTTTTTACCCGGAGGGAGGTTCTTGGATGGGCTGCCTGCCGTGCTTCAGGTCGGGCGGCGAGGGGGAGGCCAATAAGGGCGGCGGCGCGCGAAAGGACGGCTCGTCGGATCGCCGCGTCACCCGGGTCGGATCAGGTGCGGTTCTTGGGAAAGGCTGGATCTTGGTGGGTTTATTTTGGGAAATGATTCTTAATTTTATCCGATTTGGTCAATCGATGCGCGCAGTGCCGAGATTTGGGTGGATCGGATTAAGGAATGTGCCAAACTTGTGTCTTCCCGGCAATCTTTCTAATACTATTCGATTTAGGGAATTGCTTCAGCTGGAGACCAATTTGTGTATTCGATTTAACGAATGACATGTATAGTATTGGGACATTTGTGTTCATCTATGATGCACTGATACGCGATGCGATACCGGTATGGTATGGCTGTACGGATACACGGTGATACACCATTTCTTAAAAAAAAAACCCGATATAGCTATATATATATTAAAAATAGTAAAAATATAAAATATGATACTTGACAAGTTTCAGTCAAGGGCTTACCTTTGCTTCAGCTGTCCAGCAATGTGTAGAAATATCCCAAGGGGAGCATATATAAATGGAAATTATAGACTTTTACTCCGTTTGTCCAGCATATATGTAAATTTATCAATGTATCATTGTATCCTGCAAATAGAAATGCAGCATCATTAGTTATGGGCCTTATGGCAGCATGTATGTCAAGATGAAATGAACAATAGTCAATAGAAGACTTAGCTTCTGCATGACAAAAATAATCTTGATGATGAGTTGATGTCTTGATGACCTTTGCCAATGGTTGCCTTTTAGGCACTTATTTGTAACTTGTAACTTGTAAGCGAATGATAAATTGTAGTAACTAATGATAGAACATAGATAGATAGTTCATATTATATAATTCAGGCACACCCAGTCACAACCTGACACAAACCATAAGGGTCCATAACATAGTTCACTGAACAATGAACATAAAGAAACAAAACATAATCAGATAAGCATACTGGGAGAACTCCTATTCTTCACACTCATCCATAGTAGTTCCAGCATCATCATCTCTTGTTGCATCTTCACATAATTCCATTTCCAACTCTGTCTCATCAAGTGGGAGATTAGCAATCTCAAGGATGTCCACACCACTAGTAAAACTTTCATGGCTATCTGCTCCAACATCCCACATCCTTGTAGGTCCATGATGATATTTTTCTGATTTTCTTGAGAGAAGGCGTAGATTGGTGTGCACAAATACTAAATCTTCCGCACGTTCAGGAGTCATCTTGTTTCTCTTCATGCTATGATTACCAGTTCAGTTTGTAAGCTGATCTACCCGGCACCACATGCCATGAGAACACTGAAGTGGTGAAGCCTATAGAATTGAGCCTCAAGTGCCTGTTGAGAAGAAAGGTACTGGGCTACTGGCTCAAGAAAATCAAATGTGAGAGTTGCACATGCTAACGATACACCCATGACTGATAATTCCAAAGTAAGTTTGTTGTCTGTCGTTTCCAACGGCTAGCATTTAGTTCCTTTTTAAACTGTGTATTGGCTAAGCTCATGAAAAACTAGATTATACCACGAGTGTAGATGCAACTGAGTAGGTATTTCCCTCTCCATCTGTAAAAATCCCCAAATGGTGCTCCATCTATAAAATCCCCAAATGGAGCTCCATCTGTAAAAATCCCCATAGCAACCAGAAAATGTACTCGGAGAGTATCGGGGAAAATGGAAGTGCTGGCTGCTGGAGAGTGGAGTGGAAGGACCGCCGCCCGGCCGCTGGTCGCCGAGAGGCGCACAAAGCGGTAGTTGCAGCTGGAGGGGGGCGAGACGGTCGATCGCCGTGTCCCACCGGTCGGGCCGTAGAAATCGGTCCGACCGCCGTTGATCCAGCGGTCTGACCGGCAGTGAATTGATTTGTTATCTTGTGCTTGATCTTTTGTAGTATTGCTTAAGGGTGTTTATTGGATTCAATATTAGTCTTCCGTTGTACTAATATACTGATCTTCATAGCTTCTATAGCTACTGGAGTAAAGTTTTATTGAATCAATTATTTGTGAAAAAGTGAGCGTGCTCCTATTCACCCCCCCTCTAGTCACCTTTTCGGTCCAACAATGTCCTTGTTCCCGCAATGAGTCATCGAGGCCACATGTCTTCCTTGTTTCGAGTCGCAGCCACCATTTCCATCAATTTTCGCTGTCCCGGTGAGTCTCAAGCTGATTCCTTCAGTTTTGACCATCTTTCGCATGCATGCAAGCTAACACGCATCTTCCCATAGCTTGTTTCCCGCCGTAGCCTGTTGCCACCTTAAAGCCGTTGCTGCCATCCCTGTTCACCGTCGCCCTGACACCTACAATCTTCATCGTCTTCAACCACTGTGGTGAGCCTCTAGTAGTCCGTTAGTGCTAATGAGCTAGTTAGAATTTGAACCTAGTGTCATTTGCCAAGACCTGTAGCCACCCATGACACCGTCGCGACTGCATGTTGCCGGTGCGACTCCAATGACCAATGGTTCACATGCCAAGTCAGTTAGTGTCGTGTTCGCCTGTTGAACCCAACGTGCCCAGCCTTTGGGTGAGAAAGCGCTTCCTTCACGGAAGCCATCGTAGCCTGAGTCATCGTTGCTCCGGTGCTGATGAGCTTGGCAACGAGCTCGGCCATGGCCACCGTCATCTCCCCTGTCTCCCTTTCTCTAGCAAGTAGACCCCACCGGGTGTATTAAGTTAGCGCTAATGACAGTAGTTACGTTAGTGAGTCACTGACATGTGAGACCGGTAGAGTAGTTAACTATATGTTAATTTAAACCGGTTTTAAAATCCAAGTCACTAGCATGCGGGACCTTTTCATGCACTGAAATAAAAATAGAAATTTAAAAGAAAATACATGCACTGGTGTTTTCTCTTTTCTCTTTTTGGTTTTTTCTTAACCGAACCGACTTCAAATGCCATAACCTTTTCATTTGAACTCCAAATTGAGTGAAACTTGTTTCTATTTTTTTATATAAAATCATGAAATTTCTTAATGTGAAAAAATATTTGAATTTTCTCTATGTTTGAATTTAGGATCTTATTTGTGTTACTTGGCTTTTACCAACTATATACCGACGTTCCGAAAATCTCCGAAATCGATCCCAAGCAAGACCAAGAGTTCAACAAGCAAGGCAAGCAGCCTAATTTGACCATATTTGATCTCATATTTTTCGCTATTATGTATGTTGTGTTAAAAAATTATTATGCATGCAAGTATTTTTGGTAAAACCGATATGTTGGTAATGTTGGTAGTTATATCCAATTATTGCATTGATTCTACCTTGATTAATTGATACCCTCACTATTTCCACCCTAGTATTGCCATCCACTTTTAGTATATTGTGAAATTTGTAGATGAAGCGGAATAGTTGATGCTTAGCCATGCGCATATCGATACTAGTTTTGATAGGTTGGAACAATTTGATAAAACAATCAATTATGGGAAAGAGTTGTATTCATGTCCCAAGGTGTACCTCGATTAACAAATGAAAACTAAAACTTGTTTCTTTTTGACTTGGGCAAGTGTATATTGAGACCAGTGCAGGTGCACGAGATTTTGGTTTGTGGCTGTCTCGCCTGAGTTGCTAAGGACTGAGTCTATAGTGTAGTTAGACCCAAGATATCAGTGCAAACCACACGTGCCTTTTATGGGAAGTCCCTAGCAAAATAAGTTATCATGTTCTAGCAATCAAACCGCGGGTAATAGATTGTAGGTTGGAAAATTTTGGCTAGTGCGAACATGGAAGGTATCCATTGTTCGAAGGGGCTTTGTGAGGACCGAAAAGCCTACCAACATAAGCGGTTGTTGTTAGGATCGGTAATGTAAAAGTTCTGTCATGAACTCTCAAATTGGGTACCTTCGATATCGCGTGACATGGTGACATGGTGGGATGTTTATATCATGTTGGTAAAGTTGTACGACCTTTGCAGAGTGTAAATCCATTCGAATCGCCATGTCCTCGGCCATGGGCGACTTGGTGAATCCTCCACCTTAGTAGTTTTATGTTTTGCAAAATGGTTCGAGAATGTATGGATAGAGAATCCATTCATATCTTGCTCGACAAAAGGATTTTACCGCTATTTTGATATTATGGCAGGAGGCCATCTATTTATTTATACTTTATTATTATTTGTTTATTAATGTCGAATGATTTTGAAACTTTTAATTGCAATCTATTACACGTTATTGAAAATGAAAGCTTACTTTATGAAAAAAAGGGAAACTTGGTAGGATAGTCATATCTCTTGACATAGCCTTCATATTATATAATATTTGCTATAAAGTTTTGTAGAATACAACTTTGTACTCATAATTGCTTGTTGAACAAATTTAGAAGATTTGGATGATGACCCGTCGATCAGATATTTTTACCTTGTAGGTTTTGGCGATGCTGTTGCTGATTACTAGTGCTTAACCCCAGTTGGTTGCTTGTGGGTGGGATAAGGCATACTTGTTGTTTTTTTTTGTGCCTCTTTTATCTCTATTTCCGCTACAAACTTTTATGCTATGTGAACTATTTAGCTGGTCGGGTCGTATGTTATAAAACTTGGTCATGTATGACTTAGTTTTGATTGTTTATCAATATCGTGCCACTCTATTTTTATTTATTGGTGCATGGATATGATATGAATGTTATTGAATGTGTGTGCTAGCTATTTGTCGATGATCGAAATAAGGGGTTCCCTATCGAGTTTATCCGGAAAAATATGAAAGTACAATCTAAACGAAGTGCTGTGGACGCACCAAATGTATGTACAATAATACAACAAGGATGATACATAATCGATGAACTTGAATATGAATGATGAACATGTTTTGATAATTGACTTATGCTTTTTACATAATACGTGGGCTATCCTTTTTATAGCTATTGAATGGGTAGCAGTTAATGCCACTAAAGACGTCTTTAATCTTCACGCATGTTCTTCTGTTAAGTTTTGAATCGTCACGTCTCTTAGCTAATTATCGTAAGTTGCTAGATGTGCCAATAATCGCTATCACGTTACTCACGTAGGAAACTGTCATGTCTCTTGACTAGTTCGCTGGTTGGGGATTGCCCAAAGCCGTGTGGTGAGCGGATGATGTCCATAGCTGATCGTCTCATTACCAAAACTGGTCGTCGGTCAATTTGGCTTTAGTAAAGGATATTAAACTTTCTTTCAATACCGTTTGTAGGTTTATAACGGTTACAGAGTCGGCATCTGATATATGGATATACTTTGATAAATATTTTAACTTTAACAAAAAAAAAGTTGATCTGGTAAAAAATTCTCGTCGCTATGTAAACGAAATAAAACTCTCTAGATCCACACTAATTTAGGTAAAAATTAAACCAAGATCAAATCTTGTCATCCAAAAAGACAGGGATTCAGCAATTTGCAAGCATGGGAGGACAGTGGATCCCCAAAGATCCTCTCTCTCCTCAGTACGCGCCGAGCTGACTTTTGCCCTCGGACCTCGGACATCCTGTCCTCCTCCCTCTCTTCCCACTTCCATCCCTGCCCTCCCCCCAAATTCCCCGACCCACCGCTCCCAAATCCCATCCAAATCCCTCCACATCCTCCTAAGATCGGATTTTGGGAGGGCCTTCGCCCCCAGATCGGGGAGGGATCCCCGTTTCGTCTGGTGGGTCGGTCTCCGCCGCCCTTTTCTTGATTTTTTTTTTACCCGGAGGGAGGTTCTTGGATGGGCTGCCTGCCGTGCTTCAGGTCGGGCGGCGAGGGGGAGGCCAATAAGGGCGGCGGCGCGCGAAAGGACGGCTCGTCGGATCGCCGCGTCACCCGGGTCGGATCAGGTGCGGTTCTTGGGAAAGGCTGGATCTTGGTGGGTTTATTTTGGGAAATGATTCTTAATTTTCTCCGATTTGGTCAATCGATGCGCGCAGTGCCGAGATTTGGGTGGATCGGATTAAGGAATGTGCCAAACTTGTGTCTTCCCGGCAATCTTTCTAATACTATTCGATTTAGGGAATTGCTTCAGCTGGAGACCAATTTGTGTATTCGATTTAACGAATGACATGTATAGTATTGGGACATTTGTGTTCATCTATGATGCACTGATACGCGATGCGATACCGGTATGGTATGGCTGTACGGATACACGGTGATACACCATTTCTTAAAAAAAAAACCCGATATAGCTATATATATATTAAAAATAGTAAAAATATAAAATATGATACTTGACAAGTTTCAGTCAAGGGCTTACCTTTGCTTCAGCTGTCCAGCAATGTGTAGAAATATCCCAAGGGGAGCATATATAAATGGAAATTATAGACTTTTACTCCGTTTGTCCAGCATATATGTAAATTTATCAATGTATCATTGTATCCTGCAAATAGAAATGCAGCATCATTAGTTATGGGCCTTATGGCAGCATGTATGTCAAGATGAAATGAACAATAGTCAATAGAAGACTTAGCTTCTGCATGACAAAAATAATCTTGATGATGAGTTGATGTCTTGATGACCTTTGCCAATGGTTGCCTTTTAGGCACTTATTTGTAACTTGTAACTTGTAAGCGAATGATAAATTGTAGTAACTAATGATAGAACATAGATAGATAGTTCATATTATATAATTCAGGCACACCCAGTCACAACCTGACACAAACCATAAGGGTCCATAACATAGTTCACTGAACAATGAACATAAAGAAACAAAACATAATCAGATAAGCATACTGGGAGAACTCCTATTCTTCACACTCATCCATAGTAGTTCCAGCATCATCATCTCTTGTTGCATCTTCACATAATTCCATTTCCAACTCTGTCTCATCAAGTGGGAGATTAGCAATCTCAAGGATGTCCACACCACTAGTAAAACTTTCATGGCTATCTGCTCCAACATCCCACATCCTTGTAGGTCCATGATGATATTTTTCTGATTTTCTTGAGAGAAGGCGTAGATTGGTGTGCACAAATACTAAATCTTCCGCACGTTCAGGAGTCATCTTGTTTCTCTTCATGCTATGATTACCAGTTCAGTTTGTAAGCTGATCTACCCGGCACCACATGCCATGAGAACACTGAAGTGGTGAAGCCTATAGAATTGAGCCTCAAGTGCCTGTTGAGAAGAAAGGTACTGGGCTACTGGCTCAAGAAAATCAAATGTGAGAGTTGCACATGCTAACGATACACCCATGACTGATAATTCCAAAGTAAGTTTGTTGTCTGTCGTTTCCAACGGCTAGCATTTAGTTCCTTTTTAAACTGTGTATTGGCTAAGCTCATGAAAAACTAGATTATACCACGAAGTGTAGATGCAACTGAGTAGGTATTTCCCTCTCCATCTGTAAAAATCCCCAAATGGTGCTCCATCTATAAAAATCCCCAAATGGAGCTCCATCTGTAAAAATCCCCATAGCAACCAGAAAATGTACTCGGAGAGTATCGGGGAAAATGGAAGTGCTGGCTGCTGGAGAGTGGAGTGGAAGGACCGCCGCCGGCCGCTGGTCGCCGAGAGGCGCACAAAGAAGCGGTAGTTGCAGCTGGAGGGGCGCAAGGGAGGGAGCGTCGCTGGAGGAGTGGAGGCGCACGGGGGGAGCGCCGCCGGCCGCTGCTCGCCGGGAGGCGCACGGAGGGCTGGAGGCGCAATGAGGAGGATGGAGGCGCACGAAGGGCTGCACACGCACGGGGGCAGCGATTTAGGGTAGGGTGGTGGGCTGTTCGGTTTGGGCTGTGAACAGTGCAGTTTATTTTTTTCCCCGACTGGGCTGTATTTTGGGCTGTATCATGTATTTATTTACTTTTTTTAAAACGTAAACATTTCCGATACTTCTTGATACGTATCGGGGCTGTACTCGTACCCGATACGTATCATGATACCAGTACTCCCCCTTCCAGCCGTATGGGCGCATTGGAGGTGTTCATGTTAGGGTATTTTGTGGTGCAAATGATTGAGGCTGTATGTGTTTTGGGGAGTCTATGTGCAGTGTTTTGGATCGGCCATATAGGTATTGCTTTGGAAATCCTAGAACTTATAGAAGCGAGACACTTTGATTATATGTTCATGGATGGATAGGAGGTGATAGTATGATGAAACTACTGTTTGAATACTTGTTTCCTGACAAGTAATAACTGATGAGGGTGTCTGAACCTGTGCATCATATGAATTGTTTGGAAGGACATTTTTGGAGAGGGGGTGTTTGAAAATACTTGGAAGCCTAGGTATTATATGAAAATAGGATGAATTATAAGGACTTATATCCCTGCAGATAACACCACCCTGGAATTTTGGTATAACCTATGAATATGTAGTTAACTTTTATGTCTATTTCGTATATTTTAAACTTGGCCTTTGGAAGCATTCTTTCTATTTGGCTCATTCTCTCGATTTCACTGGCAAACCTATTGAACACCAATGCTAGTGTTTAAACAGATGGTAGAATACCCTGATACAACATCCAACACTTATCAAAGAAGTGTCAAATGATGTATAATTTTAGATATTTATTTTCTTCGCAACAGGATACACTCACCATAAAAATGACTACTCCAAGTAGGCAAGTAGTCCTGATTTATGGTGGCCCAAATGCCCAATGCATTCCAGAATAATCAGCTAGGTTATTATATAGTTAAAATGAAGTTAATAGGAGGCACTACATTTGCTCTGTGAGGCAACAAATTCCCACATTAATCGGAGGGAAAAGAAAAAGATCGACACTTTGGTGCACCCATATTGTAACGATGAAGATTAATCACATATAGATATTAGGGTTGTTATAGTTGATTAGTTGTATAACGAACTGAACTATATTATCAGTTATAGCCTTATAGGTATTAGAGTTTTGGAAAGAATATAATTTTACTTTTAGATGCAAAGATAAGTGTTCTATCCAGCCGCACCATTGCGTGGGATCTATGTGTAGTTTTACTACTTTAATGCTTGTCTTTTGGGAGTAGTCAACCTTGTTTATTTTTCATTCTTTAATGCAGACGCCCCCTAACTCTATATTAACTTGTGCTGTAGATAAATCAAAACCGCAGGGTGGATTGGACTCGAAGAAGGATGCAGTCATCCTGAGGGAGGGGAACAATCAACATATTGCAGCACACACTTTCACTTTTCGTGAGCTTGCTGCTGCCACTAAAAACTTCAGACAAGATTGCCTATTGGGCGAGGGAGGTTTTGGCCGTGTATATAAAGGACGTTTGGAGAATGGGCAGGTTTGTGTTTCTGAAATGTTTTTTTACATTGGGATTTTACGTGAATCATCCTGTGTTTAGATTTTGAGCGATTTAGTTAAGTTTCTCATTAAACCACCAATAGTAGCCATTGGAGAAGACATTTTCTTTGCTGTACCTCTTGATTAATGAGACTACCCTACTGTGCAGGCTGTTGCAGTGAAACAACTTGATCGAAATGGCCTTCAAGGAAATAGAGAGTTTCTGGTTGAGGTACTTATGCTCAGTCTATTGCACCATGATAACCTGGTTAACCTAATTGGATACTGTGCTGATGGGGACCAACGTCTTCTTGTATATGACTATATGCCTTTGGGATCACTTGAGGATCATTTGCACGGTAAGTTTGCTACACTTATGAACTCCTATCTTATTCACTACAGCCTACATATAGTCCCATATATTCAAAGAAGAACTGTGTGGCATTGTACATGGTAGCATTTGTCATTCTGGCTCTTCATGCATTTTTTGTAATACAGAGGTGAACAATTGTGCGAAGCTAGCTACTACCTCCGTTTTTTTACCTGTTATTTCAGATATCGACACGGTCTCCAATATGCACATTTAACCATTACCTATTCTAATTATATGTTAGTAAAAATTATATAATATGAAAGTATTTTTGATGACAAATCTAGTAATACCATTTCGACATGACAAATCCAATAATTTCGTGTATATTAGTGGTCAAAGTTTTAATAGGTTGATTGCACACATTCTAAAACGACATCTAAAAGAGAACGGAGGGAGTACTACTTAATACTTGCTTTAGCTTGCAATTGCCTTATTACTATTGTTGTTGACCTAGTCATATATTCAACAATTTTGGTGGTTATCTTGTAGTAACTCATATTTCATCAATTGCTAATATAGTTCACATACTAAATGAAGTCTTGTTGTACCTCTATGGGAAGTTAGAGTTTTGATGGTTAACTTGTAGTA
This sequence comes from Hsuehochloa calcarea, assembly GCA_036346395.1. Classification (NCBI taxonomy): domain Eukaryota; kingdom Viridiplantae; phylum Streptophyta; class Magnoliopsida; order Poales; family Poaceae; genus Hsuehochloa; species Hsuehochloa calcarea. The sequence continues at coordinate 30,283,598 of CM070601.1, read as the reverse complement.
ACTCATATTTCACCAATCGCTAAAATAATTTGCATACTAAAAATGAAGTCTTGCCGTAGCTCTATGGAAACTAACATATGTGCCCCTTCGAAGATGTTATTTTTAGTTTATTGAGCAACACATATTCATGCTTTCTTTATGCTTCAACTTTATTTTGTTAACTCATATTCCGTCTCAGGTTGATAATATGTCTAGGATACACTATGATGTATTGATACACAGTTACTCTTTCCATTTCTAAATCACAAAAGAAAATATTATGTGTATAATCATGACTTGGTTTACTGAGCGTTATGGTTATACAAAAGCAACTAGCTTCTCTTTTTGCATGGTAAACACACCACATTGTTTGCATGGTAACACACCACATTGATGTCTGTAAGCATCAACGTTTAGTGCATTTTATCCCCATAAGAGGCATTTATTTCCTGTACCTTGATTTAAGTTAATTTACACAACAATAGATTCGTTGTCTGAACATGAATGATAATATTTTGTTTCACTTCTCATTAGCTGAACTTGGGGTTAGCTACAGCTACAAATGGGTTGTACAAGATTGGTTTTGTGTTGTGTCATCCATTCCGAAGGGTTTCACTGGCAAACCCAAACTGAGCCTATTTATTTCACCTTTTAATTATTTTAACCAATTTGTGACCCAAACCCATTTGTAGCAAATCTAAACGTGTAAATTGGTCATGTAACTGTGTTATGTTAAATTTTGCTATCTTTACTTGTTTAATACGCCACTAGTTGTTCAGATTGATATAACACAATTTGTTCAGCCCTGTATGATGTGTCGAATGGGTCAAACAAGCAAACTATTGGGTGACCAATTTATTGAACAAGTTAAATGATTCGTGAGGCAAACCTAGAAAAGCATAATTTAATTTTAAATAATTGCAATTGAGGATTTATCTGTAGGTTTGTAGACGTAAGAGGGCACAAAAATTGATAATTGGCCCACATTATCTTTCATATGTTTTCTCCCTCTGGGGCTCTGTCTAGTGTGGTTTGTCTAGGCTGTTCAATTGTTCTTTCATTAGTATAGAACAAAACTATAACCATATCTGAAAACTAACGTTTTGTTGGTGACCTCACGGCTGTGCCTTACTGCAAGGTAGGCCTTGAAACTACCTCAGTTTCTGAGAGTTTGTTGCTTGTGAGGTAGGCCATGGGCTGTGGTGGTTTGGTTTATGCTCCCATGGAGAGAAGCTTTGTGCTTTAAAAGTGTAAAGTAAAAATGTGTTTTAGGATGGGGAAAGTAGTTTCCCATAGTACAAGGAAAAAAAAGCATGGACAGACAACAGAAAGCCATGAAGTAGATTCCATGAATGTGTTCTTACCATAAAGTAAAAGCAGAATGCTGCTGACGATGTAAATTTACCGAGGACAACAACCAAACGGGCCCTAATATCATCTCATATTCTCATCCTCCTGTTCCAGGCTGTACCCCACATTCTGAAGGACCACCTTGCATTACTTGTCCTGTACTAACCACCTGAGCAAAGTTGTTAATACAATCTACATGACTACATGTGAATATTTCTGCAAATTTACATAAAGAGTATCCGCCTTTTCATTTTCTTTTTTTTATTAGAGGTGGCAAGTGTTTACAAATAGCATCAATCAGTGGAACTTTTTTCTGTGATCTAATTAATATAGAAACAACGTCCAAATGTCAGAGGTGGCAGTCCTAACATCCACCTCGATCTCCATCTCGATGATCTGCTGTTTGAGCATGTATCAAGCTATTTCTCGTTGCACATTATTTAATTTTGCAATTCCAGAATTCCTTAAATTCCCATTCAGAAATTAAAACATATCTTTCTTTCCCTCTTTTTAGATGGTAAATTGTGATGTGGTAGCGCAACACTCTTATCTAATTATTTTTGTCCCCTAGAATAATAAATGTTTGTTGGCTCATTCATATCTCCAAAATATTTTGAAGAGCAACTTAAATCATCTAATTTAATATTTTTTAATGTTAGATATTCCACCTGACAAGGAACCTCTCGACTGGAATACACGAATGAAGATTGCTGCTGGTGCCGCCAAGGGATTAGAATACTTGCATGACAAGGCAAGTCCTCCTGTTATTTACCGGGATTTCAAGTCCTCAAACATTCTTCTTGGCGAAGGGTATCATCCAAAGCTATCCGACTTTGGCCTTGCAAAACTTGGCCCTGTTGGTGACAAGACTCATGTTTCAACACGTGTTATGGGAACTTATGGCTACTGCGCCCCAGAATATGCAATGACCGGGCAGCTCACAGTTAAATCTGATGTGTATAGTTTTGGTGTTGTGTTCCTTGAACTGATTACTGGCCGCAAAGCAATTGACAATAACAAACCCCATGGAGAACAAAACCTAGTGGCATGGGTACGTTCTTCTATTCTCTACTAATTTTACTTCACAGTACTGATATTTTGAGTTAATTGAGATTCAAAAGCTCCTTTATTTTACAAATTTCTTGAGTTAACTGAAGCATAGTTGCTAAAATAGTGTAGTTTATAAAAATAAATTGAGATACTAACAATATAGTAATTAGGATGAGGTTAAGCTGTTTCTCTAGCCTGGAAAATAAAACACTGCCCCAGGAAACAAAAAGAGAAGTCGTTTGGATTAGGTGGGAACTCCTGGTCCAGTAGCCGGCACAACAAATGCCTGATCAAGGAAATTTTAGGAAGTCGTGCAAGGTCACCTTTTTACAGTCAAATAATGAAATAGCTCAATTGCTTTGACCTGCTCTGCTACCTCTCACTCGTTTAATAATAAGGGAATGAAGTGTTAGATATGTTAGTTATATAGGGTGATATTTGCATATTTACCTACACTTGTAGTATGTATATTTTGGTCTTTGGCCTATTGGAATAGATCAAGGGTTCATTCCAACATGGTATCAGAGCCATGGAAACCCTAACCCTAGTTCTTCCTCCCACGTGACCGCTGCTGCTGCCGCTGTTACTCGGATGCCGCCGCCGACCCCGCATCGGAGCTCCTCGCACCTCTGCTCTGAGTCGAAGCAGAGCTCCTCCCGCCGCCCCGATGCACGGCGGCCGCCTCGGCTCTCTTTGCGTGCCCGAGCCGCCAGTCGTCGGAACTACTCCGCCGCTGCGACGCGCGCGACGCCGCCATACTGATCCGCGGCCTCGGCGCGACGTCGGTCGCCTCAACCGCCAGATCCTGCCGCCGAGCTCCCATGCGCCGCGGCTCCTCGACACATGCCGTCGCCCGGCCACGGATCCGCCACCTCGAGCCCCGGCGACCGGATCCTGAGCCTCAACGCCCGGATCACGAGCCCCGACGACCGGATCCTGAGCCTCAACGCCCGGATCACGAGCCCCGACGACCGGGCTGCTTCGGATTTGCTGTGCTTCGTTCGAATCTGGCCGCCGCTCGCCCAGGCCACCCCGACACCGCCTGCCCTGTTCCTTGGAGGTCCACCACAACAGCATGAGGGACCAACGCTGATGGGGCCGCCAACAGTCCGACTCTTGTGTCCAGGACCGCCGCACGGGGATTTTGCTTGGTGCTGGCCCTCGGCGCCGTAATTCACATCGTATTTGGGAGCTCGACTGGCTGCATCTTCTATTATCCCCAGCAGCCAGTCAGCCACTACCCCTGCCTCTGTTTTTGCTATGTCCTCTACTGCTTCATTCGCTCAGTGGAACCATCGTTTCAGTCATTTCTGTGGATCGCGTTTGTCCTCACTAATAGGCCGTGTTCTTGGGACACCTTACCTTGTATGGGTTACAAGCTTGGAAAGCAGCTGCAGCTCCCCTATCTCTCTAGTGATTCCATTTCAACTCGTCCTTTTGATCTTGTTCACTCTGATGTTTGGGATCCAACTCCCTTCGTTTTGAAAGGGTTCATTGATGCTATATGATCTTTATTGATGATTATTTTTGTCATAGTTGGATCTACTTCATACCCCCCGCAGGCAGGTTCTCTATTTACCAGATGTTTGCCACCATGATTCGCACTTAGTTTGATTCGGCCATTCGTGTGTTTTGTGCGGACTTTGCTGGTGAATACCTATTTGCTGTTTTGTGTCGTTTTCTCGCCGAGCAAGGTACTCTTCCTCAGTACTTTTGTCCTGGTGCTCACGCTCAGAACGGTGTCTCTGAGCGTAAGCATCGTCACTTGCTTGAAACAGCTCGCGCTCTCATGCTTGCCTCTTTTGTTCCATCTCATTTCTAGGCTGAGGCTAGGGGTGGAAACGAGCTGAGCTCGGCTTGACTCGGCTCGTTTTGGCTCGGATGAACAGTAAGCTCGGCTCGGCTCGTTTCGGAAACGAGCCAGAAGGGTGGCTCGGCCACCGGCTCGTGATCGCTCGAGCCATCGCTTGAGCCAGCGAGCCAAGTCGCAGAAATGCAGTACATCAAAATGCATTACAAAATTTTCTATCATTGCTTCAGTTCATCCAATAGTTACAAGACTCATTGCATAAGTTCATCCTAAACAAGCACATCCTATTCCTAACAAATGAAATCGCAAGAACAGCAAGCTCAGCGACCGCCTCCACCCTCCGCACTCGCCTGGGCCGAGCCAAACTAGGCTCGCCGAGCCGAGCTTGGCTCGTTTGATTGGCGAGCTGGACAGGCGGCTCGGTTTGGCTCGAAAATTCACGAGCCCGAGCCGAGCCGTAACGAGCCGAGCCAGGCTTGCGAGCCTCGAGCTTTTTTTGCAGCCCTAGCTGAGGCTGTCTCCACTGCTGCTTTCCTCATCAATATGCAGCCTTCCACTGCTTTTCAGGGTTCTACTCCTGTCGTGCGTCTCTACGGTCAGACTCCAGAGTACAGTCACCTTCGTTGTGTCGGCTATGTTCGTCCTCCTTCCACCTCGTGAGTGCACCTAGTTGACTGCTTAGTCTGTTGAGTGTGTTTTTCTAGTCTATAGTCTTGAGCATAAGAGTTATCGTTGTTACGACCATGTTACTCGTCGGACGAGGATCTCTCGAGATGCTACCTTCAATGAGTCCCGACCTTACCACTCTCGTCCCCCTACTGGCAGCTCAGATTCTCTTGTTGAGTTGATATCCTTTCTAACTTTTCGTGACCCTCACTTTCCACTTCTGTTTTCGTTTCCGCCTCCACCTTCTTTGCTTCCCTCTCCTCCGGCTCCACCTGTTCCCTCTCCTCCGGAGGTTTCTTCTAGCCCTTTTGTTGAGATTCTACCATTTCCCCTATACACTACTTTCGCCGTCCTCGGTCTACTCCAGTTGAGCCTCCGTCTTTGCTAGGCCCTGTCCCAGCTCTCCCTCTCCGTCCTTGCTGGGTCTTGCTCCACCTCCATATACGATCTTCGTGATCGTCGCATTGTCAGGCCTCTGAGCGCTACGGCTGCGCAGCTGTTGCTCTTTCTTAGCCTACGACCTACCGTGTGGTTGCTGCCCACCCTGAGTGGTAGCTCGCGATGTCTCAGGAGATTGCTGCTTTGGAGCATACTGACACTTTGGATCTTGTGCCCTTACCTGCGCGCGTCACTCCTATCACATGCAAGTGAGTACAAGATTAAGACCCGCTCGGATGGTTCTCTTGAGCACTACAAGGCTCGTCTTGTGATGCGTTGTTTTCAGCAGGAGCATAGTCATGACTACGATGAGACCTTCGCTCCTGTAGCTTATATGACCATTGTTCGCACTCTGCTTGCTGTGGCCCCTGTTCGACAGTGGTCTATCTCTCAGCTGGATGTCAAGACTTGAGAATGCCTTTCTCAATGGCTAGCTGCATGAGGTCTACATGCAACTGCCTCCTGGGTATTGTCCCTGTCGGTATGGTTTGTCGCCTTCGTCACTCTCTCTATGAGCTCAAGCAACCTCTCGTGCTTGGTTTGACCGCTCTCCTCTGTTGTCACTACTGTCGGCTTCTTCACCAGTGATCACGACCCTGCCCTCTTTGTACACACCTCTCTTTGGGGTTGGACGCTCTTCTATGTGGATAATATGATCATTACTGGGGACGACCCAATATATTGGTTCACATTCTGAGTCAATTCGTTTCTGCTCCTACTTAGTTCCATTACAGTCACGTTTGTGTTCTGCGATATCTTCGTAGGACCATCAGTCGCCACCTTTTTTTTTCTCGCTCCAGCTCTTTGCACCTTCAGGCGTACTCTGATGCGACCTGGGCTAGCAATCATTCTGATCGCTGGTCTCTTTTTGCCTATTGTGTTTTTCTTAGTTCTCTGATTGCTTGGAAGACCAAGAGGCAGACTGTCGTTTCCCGTTCGAGTGCTGAGACTAAGTTCCGAGCAATGGCGGCGTTGACAGCTAAGATCACTTGGCTTCGGTGAGGATTTCGGTGTTTCAGTTTCTGCACTGACTCATCTCTTATCAGATAGTACTGGTGCGATCAACATTGCTTGAGATCCAGTGAAACACAAGTTCACAAAGTACATTGGAGTAGATGCTTCATACATGAGATCGTAAGTGCATGACCAAGTTATCGCTCTTCAATATGTGTTTTCGGAGATTCAGTTAGCAGATTTCTTCACCAAGTCATAGACTAGAGCTTAGTATAGCTTCTACATCTCCAATCTCAGTGTTGTTGATCCACCATGAGTTTGAGGGGGTGTCAGATATGTCTATTGTTTAAGGTGTTCTTTGCATATTTACCTACACTTGTAGCATGTATATTTTGGCTTTGACCTATTAGAATAGATCAAGGATTCATTCCAACATGAAGAACTGAAAATCCAAGGGTGGTTTCTCTCTTTTTATTTTACTATCATCGAAAGGTCCTAAATTTTTATTTCCTTCTCAAGTCATATTATCCTTTTGAACTGAACTTCAAAACCTTCATTAAATATTGTGAAAATTGCAAATAACCCCCCAAAAGTCAGCCTAAGTTTGATTAACCCCCTTGACCGACCTTTTCCCGCTGACTTGGGTGTTTTCCGTTGACGCGGACTCCATGGTGTGCGGTTAGGGGTGGAAACGAGCCGAGCTCGGCTCGGCTCGTTTTGGCTCGGATGAACAGTAAGCTCGGCTCGGCTCGTTTGGGAAACGAGCCAGAAGGGTGGCTCGGCTCGTGATCATGCTCGAGCCGGCTCGTTTGAGCTCGCGAGCCAAGCTGCAGAACAGCGGTACATCCAAAATGCATTACAAAATTTTCTATCATTGCTTCAGTTCATCCAATAGTTACAAGACTCATTGCATAAGTTCATCCTAAACAAGCACATCCTATTCCTAACAAATGAAATCGCAAGAACAGCAAGCTCGGCGACCGCCTTCACCCTCCGCACTCGCCTAGGCCGAGCCAAACTAGGCTCGCGAGCCGAGCCGAGCCGAGCTTGGCTCGTTTGATTGGCGAGATGGATAGGCGGCTCGGCTCGGCTCGAAAGTTCACGAGCCCGAGCCGAGTCGAGCTAAGCCGTAACGAGCCGAGCCAGGCTTGCGAGCCTCGAGCTTTTTTTCCAGCCCTATGTGCGGTGCAGGGAAATAGATGGAACCAGATTGAACTAGTTGGGTCTTCGTCTCTAGCTCAATGCGAGCTAGAGTTCCACATAACCGGAGCGAGGGTGCGTGTAGGGAGGCCACGGTCGCCTTTGCCCCTGCCTCCCGCCTTCCTGTATTCCCTCCTCTCGTTTCAATTCGGTGCAAGAGGAAAGCACCAACTGACCTCCTGCCCATACCTGACCTGAGCCGCACACTTAATCTTGGCATTTGCCACAAATATACTTGTAGGGGGGTAAATCAAACTCAGGCTGACTTCTAGGGGGCTATTTGCAATTTTCCCTTAAATATCGGATGGTCATAGACTGCTAGTCACTGTTACTTCCTACACCATTGCCTTGAATTTTCTTGAATGCTGTCTTTGAAAGCCTAGTACTGTAGCACATAATATCATTGTGGAGTTTTTTTTTTGATTTATTTTTTGAAGGGGTAAAGGTTCCCTCTAGTGTCATTTGTTCTTCCAGAAACAGTAACTTTCATTCGCAGTAGGCTTATGGGAGCGAGTCATGCTAAAACATTTATTTGTGGCTTTGTGCTATTGTAAAAGAGTAGAACAGTTTAGATTGTGATGATCAGTGCATTTTCTTGTATACTGAGGCAGTTTCATAGCTCGTATAGTTTATTCGTTTTGACTTCATAATCTAAACCAATAATCAGTTTCAGCTAGAAACTGAAATTCATTCCTTTTGTAATACTACATGAGTATTATGTTACTTATGGAGTGAGCTGACAGTTCAGTTGTTTAGGGGTATTATTAACAATGGATGAAATTGGGGCATTCAGTATCGACTACCGAGATTAGTTCCTTTATCCACTTCTCAATGTCACCAAAGAATTGCTGCCCAAAATGAAAATCTAAAAAGTTAGGGGCAGAGTATTTCTATCCTTAAAATTCAATTGCTGAGGTTTGCACAATGTTTACATGTAGAAAGTATATCTCCCACCTATTTTCTTTGCAGTTGCAGTCTTAAATAAAGATTGCTCTGGAAGTATGGATTAATATTCAGATATTATAATTTTGGACGACTGATATGGTTGATCTAATTTGCAGGCTCGTCCTCTGTTCAAAGACCGCAGAAAGTTTCCGAAAATGGCTGATCCATTACTTCAGGGCCACTTTCCTATGAGGGGTCTGTATCAGGCTTTAGCCGTTGCTGCAATGTGTTTGCAAGAGCAAGCTGCCACTCGGCCTTTCATAGGAGATGTGGTCACTGCCCTTTCATATCTTGCTTCTCAGACATACGATCGAAACGCACCCTTCCAACATAATCGGAGCAATTCATCTACCCCTAGAGCCACAGACCGTGGTGGTGGGAACAGTGACCAACGGTGTCTCCACTCAACAAATCACCATTGTCCAGATTTGAGGAGAGAAGCCACCACAACATCAAAGTATGAAGCTGAGGTTAGGAGGACTAATTCTGGCGGTGGTTCTGGTCGACGGTCGGGTTTGGATGATGTGGATGTGACAGGTTCACAAGTTGGTAGTCCTGCTCATGCAGGAAGGAAGAGGGAAGCTTCAAGGACCGCTGACAGGCAGCGTGCTATTGCAGCGGCCAAGACAGTGGGGGAGAATTCAAGAGAGAGGAAGTGTCCGAATGCTCGGGGCAGCTTTGATAGTACAAATGAGTAAAACTCTTGAAGCAGAAGGTTCAGTTGAGTCATCATTCTAGAGAAAAAAAGATAAGAGTTGTTTGCCAGCACCATACGGGGGTCAATTTAGGAACATGGCATTGGTTCCATCTCGGTTCAGTGGTCTATGTGAATATACTTTTTTTTCTTCTTTCTTTCTTTCCTGGCCATCACCACTGCTTCATAGCTTCCCTCTTCCATACAAATATCACTACCACAATCACCATGGACACGCCTATTTCTGGCGTCCATTCCTCGTGAATGTGATTGTGCGAATGAGCCATTATCATCATGGAGACGAACAACATTTGGCTGGAAATGCAGAAAGCAAAGGGGAAAACTGCTCTGAGGACCGAGGAGCACATGACCTCATCCAATGGGTATCTTCTGTTGCTGTTGCATGATGGGTGTCAGCGGCCACACAATTGTTCCCAGTGTAGGGCTTTATGTGAAGTCTCAGTATCGAGGGATGTGCTGTCCCCCCCCCTCAAGGGTTTGTACTGAGAGGTACAGCAAACCTGTGTTTCATACACCTGTCATGTGACATTTTTTTTTGTGTTGAGTTATCAGAACACATCCTTTGTTTTATCCCTACTAGCAAGCTGTTATGCACTTTGCATCTGAGCTGTGTTTCTTCTTCTTCTTTTTTTAAATGTTTTTAATAGAAAAACTGATAACCTAGCGCTGTATGCTCCAGTCGTCGTCTTCTTGGTTTTGAGCTTTCTGTCAGTTTCTATTATAGCAAATAAGCATGAAGTATAAATAAGTAGTCGCTTTTGTATCCATCATCCATGCCAGACCTGGCCAAATGAGTGGCACGACCTGGTTGGCTAGCTAAACGGGCGGATTGGCTTGTGGCTGACTTAGGTACGACACTTCGAGCTCACGGGTTGGGTTGGTTCGGGCACAATTAGCCTCAACTAGGCCTGTTGATGGGTGGCCTAATTTCAGCCCGGACTGGGTCGGGTTTGAGACTTGATTTCCGCCCTGAAATCCCGCTGAAATTAATAAATATAATAAAACTATTTCTTTTATTCTCAAAATGAAATAAATATTACCTTTTATTCTAAAAAATTATTTGTTTTTAATTCAGAAAATGAATTTTCGACCCTACTCGTTCGAGGTTGGGTATTTCAAGCCCAATCTGACATTTGAATAGGTCGGGGTGGCCTGTAGCTCATCTCGGCCCGAAAAACTTAAAAAGTTGTAAAAAGTTTAGAAAAATGTATAGAATTTAAAATAGTATTTTTAAATTAAAAAAATGAGTTCTATACATGTAAAAAGAGACATATATTGAAAATATAATAATAAATTTTATTAATATTTAGATGGTTGACTCGTTAAAAACTTTGTAAAGAAAAAACTCAACATAAGAAAATCTTAAAAAAAAACTTTCTACAGTTCTACATATATCTATGTTCTAAATATCGTTATCTAGGTAAATATTTTCAAAGCAAATCACCACGAGAGCAAGAAAGAAGTGAGTATTTTTTAAGTTTGGCAGAGCTGAGGGAGTGCAAGGTTTGTGGAGGTGGCGAGACGTTTTGGATATGTTTTTGTGTTTCCTGTTTGGGGGTTAAGAGGGAGCGAGAGATACAAGGGACGGGTTGTTGTTTGCTGTGCTGTGTAGGCTAGGGACATCACATGATCGAAGACGTCAAATTTTATAGATGAAACAGCCGATTTGGGGGAGCTTGGATTTCTATTTGGAAATTCGTTAACAAGAAACTAAAATATATCTCTTTTTAAAAGAAATATCGTGCATGTCTTAAACCTTGTGATTTGGCTCCCAGATTTGCATGCCGAACGCCCCATATAGAATATTGGAGTGGTTGAAGATGTTACAAGCGATCGAGGCATCGGCGTAGACAACAAGGCCGGCGGCGTATGTGCCGCTGACGTCAAACGAAGAAGATAACGTAGGATCTGGATCTTGCAGCACTGCATAGGGCCACCGTATAAACAGTATTTTTGAGTGAACGTGTATAAACGGTGCTTTGTTGTAGCATTGAACTATATTGTAGCGAGTTGCGATAAGAAAATACTGTAGCAAAACACTGCAGTAAGTAATCGGCCCGTGGAGATCGCTCCTAGTGCCGTATTATGTAGATCTTTTGCATTGAAGTAGATCTGTGTTGACTACTTTAATGCAGAGGATTCTAATCCCAAGTTGGAGAGAGGAGGGGAGTTTTCAATAAAGAAATTTTACGGTACATTATTTTGATTTGGTAAGGGTATAATAATTTTTTTTTATATTTATATTTTTTGTGAGGATATTATGTACTTTTATAAATAGGATTGAAAATATTACTTTATGATATATGATCCACACATGGACAGTTACAATTTTACCATCGGAATTCTACTAATTATACTACAATGTATAATATAATTAAATCATAATTAATTTGAACCGTTGGACTATAGAGAATGAACTAGCCATATTAAATTAAAGGTAGAGCTCTTTAAACAACAACTTTAAATTAAAGGTAGAGCTCTTTAAACATGAGTTGTTGATCTTTAGCCGCTTCGCGGTTGGGACAGGCGAATATTGAGTCATCTACGTCTAGCCCTAGGGTGGGCTAATTAGAATCAAGGTTGGTCCACCAGTTTGGTGATTTTGAGCGGGGCACCGTTAAAAAAATGAGGTTAGTTAGGCCTTCCAATAATTTTATTGGTGTAGCCGTGTAGACTAGGCCCAACCTAGCTCTAAACTTCTAGCCATGCCAAGACAAGTTAGGGGAACATCAAGGAAGGTAATCTCATCTTAATCCCTCGCGTTCTTACGGATCAATTTGGTTGATAAATATCATTTTAGGGTTAAGGCCGAGTAGCATATGGTTGGAACACGAATCAGTTTTTCTATTAAAGCTTAACGGGCACCAAAGTGTGTAAGCCACTAGACTACATACAGTCAAATTTTCTTGTTTTTTGTACGTAAAAACTTGTTTAATACAATATGTTCATTTGTTTGTTGGTGAAATGGTGAGAAAAATATGAATTAGCTCTAGGCCATGTTGCATTTAACTTTGTTATTTCTATAATAATAATAATTTTACCTCGAAACTAGTTAAGAAAAATATATATGACAAAACAACATTATTCTAACACTGCCAGTGTAATCAACTGCAATGACACACGTGTGGGAGTTTTTTTAAGAGTTATTGGAACATTTCTTATGTCCCAACCAGTATTACGGGACGTTTACCATTAAGAATGGAAAGTCAAGTGTAGACTGAAGACGCACACCACACGCACATCCCATTTATGCCGCACATGCGGTGTTCACCTAGGCGTTAGGCGGAAGGTGGGCGGAGGGTGGCCGCCTAGCACCTAGCCCGCCTAAGCGGCTGAACAAAAATAATATAGGACTAAGGAAGTGAAGAAGAAAAGGATAAAATAAAAATAAAATATACTATTTTACACTATTCGGCCGGCCCATTACTGTCGATGCACGAATGGGCCGGCCCATTACCTTCCATTCCTTTGTCGCTCTCTCTCTCTTGTCTCTTATCTCTCACGACGTGTCGATGCGTTCGGTCGTTCGACCGACGCTTCCCCTGCCCTCCTCGCACTCGCCGCACCACGCCGACGCCGACGCTGATGCCGTCCTCTTCCCTTCCCGTCCTCTACTAGATACAGTCTCCCTCTCCATTCCTCTTCCCTTCCTCCCTTCCTCGTGGCGGCAGGGTGGCGAAGTCCGACGACGGGGAAGGTAGATCCAGCGGCGAGGATGGCAGATCCGGCGGCGGCGGAGGTCGATATGACCGGTGGAGAGCCGGAATCGGCGGGGGTGAGGTAAGTTCCCTATCCTCTTCTCCTATCTTCTCTGCCATCTCCCTCTCCCGTCCTCTCCGCCGCCTTGGACGATCGCGCCTTGCCCGCCTAGCTCCGCCGGGGTCCACCTTGGACCGGCGTTGACCACCTAGGCGGGCCGAGTGCCCAAGGGGGCGATTATGCCCTAGTCGCGGCGGCCACCTAGGGGAACACTACACACATGTGTGGGCGCGTTCACTAATTTTTTGGAGGTTTAAGAGCTTCACGTGGTGCAAGTACACGTTTTCTCACTGAATACACGCATTGATTGTCTTTTTGTTGGATCGAAACAACGAATAGAGGGGGGGGGGTTTGAATAGGAACACGATCTCCTTTTCACCTTGATTGAATTCAATATGTTTTTCACTCCAATAGCTATGAGAGCTATGAAGATAAATGTACAAGCATAGCGGAAGACTTGTATTGAATCCAATCGAAACCCCAAAGCAAAAACAGCCAAAATCACAAAAACTCAATTCACAATGAGTTGGGCGGTTAGATCTCTCAGCCTAGCGGCCTGACCTCTCCATGGGGTGGCCTGACCTCCAGCCCGATGAACAACAAAATTAGCCCGAACTCGAAATCACAAATTAGTATAACTTTTGATCCACAACTTCAAACTTCACGAAACTTGAAACACACCTTATATAGGATGTCAGGAACCTATTCCAATCAAGAATAGTGAAAATCATTGCCAAAGTTCTGAACTTTTTCGTTTGAGTGAAGGTTGCTTCAAAACCGAGTCAAAATCAAAATATGATCAAAACTTGCTCGTGGATAATAGATGATCAAGATGATCCTAGATGCATTCCCACATGTCATAGCAAGCAAGATCCAAACTAGAAACCAAAGGAAAATGGAAGGATCAAAGAAAGCCCTAAAGTCACAAAAGAGAGAGCAAGAACAAGAGGAGACTCATCTTGATGAATCTTGCTTGTATTGATTTGAGATTGATGTTAGTTTACAACCACTCTATCCTGGAGGACAAAGGCTCAACACTTGAGCACACAATCAATCCAACTCTCTAGAGCCATAACCTCTCCACTATCCTCTCTCTAAACAAAACTAGGGTTTCTTCAATACAAGGGTTGAGAGGTGCACAACCAGCACCCTCACCTATTTATAGTGGAGGCTAGCTTCTAGAAGGACATCCCTAATGGGCACCCGTTAAGCCCACACACAAACGGGTTTCATTAACGCACGTATTTCAAAACACTGTCTTCATCTTCTCTTGACCTAAACCACTTTTCCTTGCGTTGTCTTGCGCCGTGGTTTAGCCAAAAGCCATCAAGGTGGTATTTTGCCGAAGTTACCAAAATGCCCCTTCTCAGTCCTTCTCTAAAGACCAAGTCCAATCTTCATCAAGCAATCCCATGCTTCGCCACATGTAGGTTGATCAACGACTCTTTTTATGTCGCAAGTCTCTCCCATCCGGCTCCCACCGGAACCACCATGGCACTTGCACCGATCCCTACATAGCTTGATGCAACCCGTCGCACCGAACTTCCTGTTTGGTCTTTCTTGTCCATTTTGCGCCATGTTTGAGACCATTGACTTCACCCGGTATCTTCGATCGTTATGAACCTCAGCTCTCCAAGCCTAGTCCCGATCATCCTCGCCGTTGACCTCCAAACTTCTTGCACAACAATAGACAAAGAAATCGATTCCGAGAATAAGTTCTTCGCAACTTGACCCACCTTAGTCAAAACATGCATCATGCAACACATATGCACTAAAACCCATGAACTTGACCTAACCAACAAACATCGCCGCCAAGCTGGCCGGCGAACATGTCAAAACCGGTCAGACCGCCACCCATGACCGGTCTGACCACCCCCTGGCCGGTCTGACCGGCACCTGGCCTGTCTGATTGCCCAACAAGGGGCTTAGCCAAATTTTCTCCCTAGAAATATGAAACTGTGGATATCGCGAGGATATGTGCACGATCTCAGGATGATGAGTCAATTGACAATGGCTTTGTTGGTTTGCAAAATCTCGCGTTTTCGGGGTTTGCTTCAGTCTGTCAGACCGCCCGTGTCGAGAACAGCTCAGTGAGTTTAATTCTCCACATTTGTGTCTTGTGGTTAAGGGGGTTATCGAATTCAACACAAGGCTTCCTCTGTGCGCTTACTGATCTTCTTAGTTTTCATAGCTAAAGGAGTAAAGTTCGTGTTGAATTTGTTTAAGGTGAGAAATTTGAGAAAGCGCCTATTCACCCCCCTAGTCACCTTTACCGGTCCTACAAGTGGTATCAGAGCCGGTTAGCTCTTTTCATAGATCTTAACCGGTCTTTGGAGCCATGGCGACTGACAGATATTCAATCAGGCCATATGTTTTTGATGGAGTTGATTTTGCTTATTGGAAGGCCCGAATGCAGGCCTACATCGAGGCTCAAGGGCACGCAATTTGGCTTAAGGTGAAAAACCCTTATGTCGTGCCAGCCGATGACAATTTGATCACTCCAGATGTGGAGGCCAACAGCAAGGCTCGGAATTTTTTGATTCAAGGTCTTAGTCGATCTGAGTTTGAGCGTGTTGCTCATTTGCGGTCTGCTCATGAGATCTGGCGGACTCTTTGTGATTATCACGAGGGTCCATCGCGATCAAGGAAGTGAGACGAACCACCAAGAAAGCATACTCTAAGATCGAGCAAAGGCCTGGTGAGTCTTTAGACGAGCTGTGGGGAAGATTTTCTAAGATACTTCATGATCTCCGCGCTGTTGATCTTATTTTCACTGAGTCTGAAAATGCACGCTAGCTTTTGGGTGCACTTGATGTGAAGGTCTGGGGGATGAAGATCACTGCCATCAATGACAACACTGTCATGAGTGAGCTTACCATAGATAAGCTGTACTCGAGGTTGAAGACGCATGAGATTGATTTTATCTCACGTCTCCCCAAGACAGAGCCGATGGCTTTAGTGGTCGACCAATCTAAGGGTAGATATTCTGATTCCTTTGATGTTAGCTTATCTAGCTTTTCTTTATCAGCTTTGCATTCCTTGAGTGATGAGCAACTTGAGAGACTACCTGAAGATGATTTAGCCCTCCTATCCACCAAATTCACGAGAGCTTACAACAATGTGAGAAATAGGAGGAGAGGTGGACCTATCACATGCTTTGAATGTGGTGAGCCGAACCACATTCGCTCCAGGTGCCCCAAGCTGAAGGGCAAGGAGGAGAAGGAGTCACAAAGGCATCCTCAAGCGAGGGATGCTAAACCCAAGAAGACAAACTATAGCAAGTTTGTCAACCGAGTCCTTGAAGCTCTAGAGGATGTGAGCATGAGCGATGCGGACTCGGAGGCGGAGGACGACAAGAGTGACTCCCGTGGCAAGAAGAAGGCTCGTGATTTCATGAGCATGTGTTTCATGACCAAGAACAGCCACGACAGCGACTCCTCCAACAACGAGGATCCTTTTAGTGATCCCGATGAGGTATTCCCTTCACTTCCTGATATGAAAAGGGCTTTGGTGCTTGCTGAACAAAAACTGCATAAGCAAGCTAAATTGATTAAGAAACAGGATACTACGATTGATAATTTGAACCTATAAGTTGTTAGGCTCAAATCCATTAATCCTGATAATTTTAGTGATTCATGCTCTAGCTTGCTTAATGAGTTGACAAGCTTAAATTCTGCTCATTCCTCTGTTGTAAATCAACTGAAAAATGCTCTTGTTGATCTAGAATCTCTCAAGTCTAGTTCTGTTTGCATGGATGCTATTCCGCTTGATGTGACTGCTTTAGACGCTATTCCTTTAACTTGTTCAAATTGTGCTTTGCTAGAATTAAAACTGGATAGCTCTTTGAAAGAATTGCAAAAATTTGATGCTAGTCACAGTTGCTCTCATTGTAAGAATAACAGGATTAAAATGCAAGAGATGACCGAAATGGTTGTTTACTCTAGAGCTGCATCTTGTGAAAATTATCCTAAGCTTACAATTGAGATTGAAGCTTTAAACAAGACTCTTGAAGAGAAAGCTAAAATTGAAAAATCCATGTCTCTTACTGCTTCCAAGAAAGTCATTGATTCTTCCTCTTGTATGTTGCATGCTGAAGTTGAAACTGTTGTTGGTAAAATACAAGCGGCTTTTAGAGTCAAGTTTAAGGAGCAGTTGAATAGGATTAAGGAATCCTATTGTGTGTCTTGTGAGGCTCTTAAAGTGGAAGTGGCTCTTCTTAAGAGCAAACATGATGAGGCAATCAATTCTAGAAAGTGCTCTAATTGTGGAGTTTTAGCTAAAGAGAATGATTACCTCAAATTGACTCTTGTGAAGTTTTCTGGTGGGAAAAAGAAACTCAATATGATTCTTGATCAATCTAAAGTGAGTAAGAAGAATAGTGACCTAGGTTTTAAGTCCCTAGAGCATTCCAAGAATCACCCACCTAAGGTTGCAAAACTTGTGAAAAATGGTCTGTTTGAGCTAGAACCTCTTAAGTCAACTAAGGTTGCTTTTAAATCTGCAGGTTCTGCTCAAACTCTTTCTAGCAAGAAAGGTGCTTCTGTTTCACTAGTACGGACCCCTCAAAAGGTCAAGTACCATTGCACTTTCTGCAAGAAAGAAGGCCACACTGTTGAGTTTTGCTTCCGGAGAGCAAAGATTGAGAGGAAAGAGAGGTTGAGCACTTTGTGATCCATTAGAGGAGTCCCGTCACCAGCGATAGTCTCTAGAGCTAGGCAGCCTGTTTATCGTACCACATATAGGCCTAGATTCTTAGAGAACTTTGTTGACTCTTTTGGTGGGTCCAGGCAGCATTTTGGTTTAAGATATCGTGAGGAGAGACCACGGGTTGCACCTAGACAGGGGGAGTATCGATCTTTTGGTAGATCATTTTGGAGAGGTCCAGGTGGTTCTCGTGTGCATTCTTATGATTTTGTTCCTGATCATTTTTCTGCTGCTTCTTCTGCCATTCCCAGGCATCGTGCATCTCAGTACTGGACTCCTAGATCTTTTATCTCAAATCCCAGTACTGAGACATGGATGTTTTGAGGGAATTTGCTCTTTTTGCATTCATTGTATCATAATGCATTTTTCATTTCAAAAATCTTGCATTGCATAATAAAATTTGTGGAGCTTAGATTATTATCCTTGTATGACTTGATTTCATACTCTATACCTTGTCATATCAAGTGATAGTCTGCTAGACTTCTTTTATGGCTCTTCGTGTTTTAGTTTAGCTTTTGCCTTACTAGCTTTTTATCTGTGAGCAAATTGAATCAAATCATGTCTTGTTGGATCTTGTGACTAGTTTTGCTCTAGTGATCCTCTTATGATTCACGCCATGTCATATAGGTTAAATTGAGTCTTGAACTTATTTTGAGATGTAAAATGAGCTTTTTAATCTCTTAAGTCAAGCAAATGAAGAATGAGATTTTTTTATGCGAAAAAACTGATCTCACCAATCCTTTCTCATGAGACGGCTTGCCATTGCACTAGGCATGAACTCAGGGGGAGTTTTGGATGACCTAGACCACTCTTTTAAGCTTCTCGCTTGAGATGGTCGCGGCAAGGCTTGAGATCTAGCACAATGAAAAAAAATCCTTTTTAGGAAATTGCTCAAAATGCTAAGTGCTTGAATTTTGCTTCATATTTGAACTCTTAATGCTCAAAATGCCTCAGTTCCAGTTTTGAGTCTCTTTTTACTTATAGACATGGCTTGACTCATTGTTGGTTGCTTTTAGTGAAACTATGATATTGAGCAACCTTTCATGGTATCAATTCATTTAATCTCAGATTATTGCTATGTTGGTCTTAGCTTTGCAGTACATATTTTGCCATGATTGAATATAGCTTCTTCTCTTTATATGGCTTGGCATAATTCTTGTACTGTCTACATGTATAATGGTCATGGCTCCTTTTTACTAAAGTTCAAAAATAAAGTCATTTCATCATACTCCTTCTTTTCCCATGCATCTTGATGGATTCATTGTCAAAGGGGGAGAAAGATTGTGAAGAAAAATATTGTTTTGGAGCTTTTGGTTTCATACATAAGGTTTCATATAAAAGAACTCACATATAAAGAAAATGAACCTTTTGAAAATGTGTGATCATAGTGAGTTGAGTCTCTGGGTTTTATTGCTTTTTTCTGATTATATTTGCAATTGAAGAAGACTCACAATGATCAAAGGTCAAATAGAACATTTGTCTTTCATATGGATCTAAGTGAGATTTTTGGCTACTTTATGGAAATTGAATCCTTTTGTGCTTTCATTGCCTTATCTCACTTGCTTATACTATTCTGAAGC
This sequence comes from Hsuehochloa calcarea, assembly GCA_036346395.1. Lineage (NCBI taxonomy): Eukaryota > Viridiplantae > Streptophyta > Magnoliopsida > Poales > Poaceae > Hsuehochloa > Hsuehochloa calcarea. The sequence goes on along the minus strand of CM070601.1, from coordinate 30,264,448 downwards.
CAGCTTGGTCGGTTCCTAGGCTTTTTCTTGCTTATGGACCAAGTTGTGCCTTTATGCGAAAACGGCGAATTTTTTACTTTTCAATCTAAAAAACCACATTTTCTGGGAAATTGCCAATGTGTTCATCAAGGGGGAGATTGTGGATATCGTGAGGATATGTGCACGATCTCAGGATGATGAGTCAATTGGCAATGACTTTGTTGGTTTGCAAAATCTCGCGTTTTCGGGGTTTGCTTCAGTCTGTCAGACCGCCCGTGTCCAGAACAGCTCAGTGAGTTTAATTCTCCACATTTGTGTCTTGTGGTTAAGGGGGTTATCGAATTCAGCACAAGGCTTCCTCTGTGCGCTTACTGATCTTCTTAGTTTTCATAGCTAAAGGAGTAAAATTCGTGTTGAATTTGTTTAAGGCGAGAAATTTGAGAAAGCGCCTATTCACCCCCCTAGTCGCCTTTACCGGTCCTACAGAAACCTCTATGAAAATTTCAAACGAATATAACTTTTGACTCGAAGCTCCAAAAATTATGAGACCAAGAGTAGAAGAAACCCCTCTTTTGCCTACACCCTCTATTTTTAGTCCGATCCAAAATTCAACAAAAACTTTATGGCGGTCGGACCACTGCCTCTCTGGCGGTCTAACCGCCAAAGATCTTGGCCAAAACTCGGTGGCTCGACCGCCACTTGCTGACAGAAACTAAACTCTGCCAAAAACGCGTGTTTCGACAAACCCTCAATATTATTGCTAATTGTAACATCATCATAAGATCATGAATATATCCCCATGATATCCACACTTTTTTAGAGGCATTGATTGTCTTCTAACTGGGATTCAGTGGCACGACGATTGGGCTTACTCGGCTACTCGACCGGGAGCATAGGCGATGAAGGCTGCCTCGGCTTGGCTCGGGTGTAACCTGTAACATATCCACCATAGAGAATCGCGGTGATTGTACTACCTTGGGTCTCCTTCCACATGGCGTTGAGTGAATCACGCGGCCGCAAAGGATCCATATTCCAAAAATTGCAGCTAAGGACGGCATATCTGGTGCATATAGATCAATTTGTGGACATATACACATAAAGCATCTGAGCTGTCCATCCAGCGATCCGCGGGCATGCGCGAGCCTCCCCGCAGCGACCTCCCACTTGATGCCACATTTGCAGAACTGCCCTCACATTCTTCCACCCGCTCGCACTCGACTGTGTTCCTCCCCAAACCAAACCCGTGTGCTAGGGTTTGGAGGGACTGCGC